>CM042225.1:2110066-2352566 GCA_023566465.1 Cottus gobio
AAAAGATTAATAAAAACTGGGAAGAGAATTCCACTTATAATGACCCAAAAAATATGTTTTAGACATAAAAGTCTTTAAATTCATATTTGAAAGACAGATGTGGGACATAACAAACTTTATGATATGTGATGAAGTGATGCTTCAGAATGTGAGTGGCTGCCTCTCTAAAGTTTTTTCAGGGTTTTGAGGAACTAGAAACCCAGAAGTGGAGGATCTGAGTGGTGCAGTCTGTGAAACTAGTTTATAATGAGAGAAACTTTTGTTTTGGGTTTTGAGTCCAAGCTGGTGTGTGTGCATGAGAGGCCTTCCTGAAAAGGGCCGAGCTTAGTTATGAACATAAGATTACATTATAAAGCACTTGACTATGACTAATAAGGTAAAATTCTTCAAGTTGCTAGATTTAATTATATTTTCCTCAGAAAACCAAGTGGCAATGCAAAACATCCGCCTTCATCCTCAGGATAGTTAATTTATGGTAATGCATTATGAATATATTATAATGCATTGAAACTATGGGAATTACAAGAGGTACCAGTTGACATAACAAACCCTCAAAACCCATCAGGACAAGTGGCTATTAAATCTGCTTCAGGCCACGATCACAGAGACGAAGCAGAAGCAAAAGAGAGAAAAATATAGTATATTTGCACATGATGCACGCAATAAGTAATAATTAAATTATTGAAATTGATTAAACATTGCACAGGGAGGAGGTTGTGGGGGGGATTTATTTGTCATTAGTCGTCATTTCAAGCCTTCCACTGGTCTGACGATGGAGGTTTATTTTGAAAAGCTGCGTCTGCGTGTAACAAAGCGGGAGTTGTCACTTTTTCGTAAGACATCACACGAACCGTTGTCTGAGCATATGTTTCAGGATTAATATAGAGTCCACACTACAAACAGTCCCTCAGGCTCTGCTGACAAATCTGATCATATCACTGAATAAATCCAATGAATTATCATAAAAGATTAACGTCGAAACATAAAGTGTTTTGTGCTCTAAAATGCTGCAGGCTTTCTGGTTTACATGCTATAATTGTATTTAATGCAAATCATAAATATCTCCAGGCTCACGTCTCGTGGTGCTGATGCAGGTCTTTTTTTAAAAGTATGTGCATCACCACCACAGAAACCTTCAATCAAGCTTTCCCTCCTCAATATTCTGTAAACTTATGAAACATTGAACACACTATAAGCGCATGTGCATGTCCCACATTATGAATTATGAATTCTTGCTCACAGAAACACAAACGTATACTTTGAAGTCACAGGACACGACCCATTAGAAATGCGTTCAACGCTGACGCACAAATATCGGAATGGGATCCTGTTGTTTTTTTTATATTGGGAATGCCTCCGGAGAAAGAGAAGAGAGAGAAGAAGAAGAAGAAGAGGGAGAACAGCACAGAGGAAGAGAAAAAGGTAGATCACCCAGTTGGAAAGAAGAAGAGATGTCAGCGGAGAGAACGTCGTGGCATTTTCATAAGGCTGCAATTAATTATGAGAGCGGGAACAATGAAAGCAGAAAAGACAGAAGAAGGAAGTGAGAGCGGAAGAGGGATGTTACTAAAGCATCCTCATGGGGGGGGGGGGGGGGGGAGGAGGGGGGGTGTCATCAGAATACTGTCACAAAACTCTCATGATAAAAAAAAATCTCCTTTTTTTTAACAAGAGCAGGTTTTTGTTTTTGTGGGGCCATTTCCTTACGAAACAATGTAAACAATGTAACGAACGTTTTAATGTTTGCTCGTCATTTTTTTGCGACATTGTGTCAACAAAACAATATTAGGAAAATGTCTCAGAATTGTTTTCTTGCAAAAATATTTTTGGACATGCAAAAAATAATAATTTAAAGCACATTTTACAATTTCACTGTGGAAACATTACTTTTGGACACTTGATTGCTATTTTCAGGAGAGTACAAATCTTTTGGGACATTTTCACAGGATTCAGGACTCAAACTCGTCATGCGCTCCATCATCTCTTTTAATATACGATACCAAAGATAACAGCACAACAACAGTAAATCAGTAGACGGATGACTGTACATATCTGGTTAACCCCTCGCCTCCCTGCTTCTGTAAAGCTTCCTTTAAGGGAAAGAGAAGAAGAAGAAGAAGAGTTGTACCGTTTCGGAGGAGCAGCAGAAGCTTTCCGTCCTCCAGCTCCAGGGCGAGGCTGAGCTCGCCCGGCCCGTCGGCGTGAAGAAGCATCCCAGAGTTCCTCAGGGCTTTGAAGCTCAGAGACACGCTCTGCCCGCTCGTCTTCCTCGGCCCGGGACTCAGCCGGAAGAGGAGGCTGCTGCCGCCATCGAGGCTGACCACGCCGGAGTCTGGACACAAGAGGAGTTTCAACCTCAAAATAAATCCTTAAATGTAATGTTGTGAGGGACTTTACACTCACAGAGTTTATGGGAATGTCCTCCGCCGTCATCGTCACATTTAAGTTGTGAATAACACATTTACGTGAAATATGACACTTTTTTCTAACCACCACAGACACACGTTCAGTGAACCGTGAGCTAAAAGTGGATACATTTAGATTCTCGTCCTTGAAGATCTCAAAATACACAAATCTCTCTAAATCTAAGTCTCTTTGCAGAGGAGGCGGAGTTTTGATCAAACTTATGATGAACCAATAAACAAACAAACAAACAAACAAACAATCCCACTGAATGTAGAATAATTACTGGTTTACTCACTAATCACCATTAATAATAATCAACTATAAAGAAGAGTCTGTCTGTTGCGTGTCACACTAAGTGAGGTATGATTATTAAAGTATATGAAACAGTTTTTGCTTCTTAAGAGATGCTCTGTAAAACAGAAGCTTCAGCTTACAGCTAACAGGCATTATTATTATTATTATTAGCACATGTTGGTGTAAAGCAGCCTTAAGGATGCCGATGAAGAGACGTAGAATCTTTTATCCCATAAACAGCTCTTTTTAGTTCCTTATAGCGTCTATAAATGGAGGATCAGGTCCAGACTGACTGTAGGGGCACCCGTAGGTCTCCAGCCTGAGTCCGATCCGCCCGTTGGGGTTCCAGTCCAGAGGGATGAGGCGCACGTAGCGGGCGACCACCGGCCGCTGCAGCTTGTGCTGCACCACGCTGTCCGCGTTCGTGTTGCCCGGAAAAGCCTGAAGAAGAAAAACACACCAGGCAAGTCAGCATCTGGCTTTCCCATCATGCATCTGTCACAAAGAAACCCCTCCTCCTGGATGTTCACTACTCAAACGCACGCTTCTGCGAGGTGACTCCTTTCATTTCCCTCCTAATGACGGGCCTCGTTCCTGCTGAACGGAGTCTCAATCAGGAGGAAAATTGGATTTGTGAAGCTCCAGTTGTAGTTTTCATTATGTTTTTAGACGCTTTGGTAAACAGCTGCCCGTGGAGAATAACATTTATTAACCTCCCTGATCCCCGCGGACTAATTCTGGATGTTTTAACCTTTTTTAAAACTCCATCTTAAGCCCTTTCTTCAACTTTCTCTGTAACGTTTCTCTACTTTCTGCTTTTCAGGTTTTCTGTTTCCTTTCACACTGACAAAGAAGTGAAATGAAGTCAGAATCTTGATCTCTGTGATTTTGCTGCTGCTTCTGATTGTTCTTGTCTTGATTTGCTTCTCTCTCTCGGCTCCTCAGTCATTTCATTGTTTCACAAAAAAAAAAGAAGTCCGTCCTCCGGCTCCGAAAACTTTATTTGATTTTTAATCTATATGCAAATACTGCAAACTTAACCTACGATCACTCTGAAGACTTTCAGCACTGTTGGGAAGTGAAGGTGCTGCAGGAGGACTGAAATGACCTTGAAGGAACCACAGAGTCCTGCTGAGCTGACCTCTGACCTCTCTAAGGAGGAGGGGTTAGAGAGCATATCTGAACTGGACAGGATGAAAAACCTTCGGCAATAAAACTTGTCATCTTAAATCTTGCATAAAGTTTGAGCTTTGATTCCCTTCCAGGAGGGAGAGCTTTAATGTTCAGGCTGTTTCTGAAGGAGTCACGAAACACAATCTGTTGACACAAAAGGTTGTTTTGTTGTTTTGTTTGTGTCCTTACGAACGCGACAAGACGAGCATCAGGTTTAGGACACATGACCCCGTCTTTGGGGTTCAGTGACTCTGCATACAGTTAAGTTTAGGCATTGAAACACAACCACACGAGGGGTCCTGAGCTGGCTGCTTCCATCTCCCCTCCAGACTCTGGGGTTGTTTCACTCTCCTGCTGTGGCTGTTGCACCTTGTGTCTGGACCAGGAAAAAGCATCCTGATTGACTCTGCATCGGCGTTGTTTACGCCCCGAGCAACATGAAGCATCAAGTGCATGGAACCAATAGATTGCATTTCGGGACTCTCTGACCTCCAACCTGTGCTGACACTGGGCTGGAACCCAGTGGGCTGCTGGGAATCTGCCCTCTGAAAAGTGGATTTATCATCTGAACCATATTCTGTAAGTCACGGACTTTCGCTCTCTTTGCCGGCCGAGTCTGACAGGAAACAGAGCGCTCGCCTCCACGACTGACAGCCGCTCGCTCAGGTGAGGCTTCGGCATGAGAGACGATGGAGAGAATGACCTCTAAAGAGACTCTGGACCAAAGGGAAGAGAAGGGAAGGGAAAAGGAGGGCGAGGAGGACGTTAAAGTAAAGACTCCACAAAACATGACATGACTGAAGCTCATGAACTCGTTTCCCCCGACTATATTTATATATATATATATTTATATTTATAAAGCAGACCAACTCAGAGTGCTGGGATGTTTTAAGCTGCAGCAGCTCGCTGTCAGTGTGGTTTGAAGCCAATTATCCATTTAACCCTCTGAACCACTGATTTGCTCCTTATAAACTATCTCATTATAAACTAGTTTCACAGTTTTATCTCTGTGGCCTTGATTTCACTGCTCTATATATATATATATATATATATATATATATATATATATATATATATATATATATATATATCTATATCTATATCATATAATAATATGATATAGATATATATATAATATTATGATATATATATAATATTATGATATATATATATATATTATATATAAAAATGATAATGATATATATATGTATAATTTATATTATATAAAATATATATTTATATAATTTATAATATTATATATATATAATAAATAATAGATATAATATGCATTATATACATGAATATATATATATATAATATAAATTATATAAATATAAAAGTCCTGCACCTCTATGGAAACCCTCGTGGCTGGAAGTAGGGAGAACTAAAAACATGTCTTGTGCACTACAACACAGCTTTAATGCCATATGGTTGATTTTCTTTGATAATTTATTTTAGAAAACTTGGCAAACAATAGAATTTATGTATCCAACATCGTTCCAAGTTGCCACAAGTGTTGCCAATGTTGGAGATTTTTGTCAGGTGACTGTTGGTCTCAGCCAAATCACTCCTGGCTTCAAATGTAATGATTGGGATGCTTTTCACAACATCTGGAGCTTTTTAATGAGTCGTGTAGAATTAAATATTTTTGATGAAAATATCCCAATTTTAAGCTTCGTTTCTGTTGTTTCTGTTTTGTTTTCTGACAGAAGCGTTCGTCACACACGATGTGTTCAAGGACCGTCGGAAAGATGATAAAATGACAACTATGACATGTTTTACAGAGTCTGGCTCTGATTTAAGTTGTATTTTTGCCCATTGTAAAAAAAAAAAAGAATACAATTTCTTTTCTTCTTCTTTTTGTGTAAAAACCTTCAGCAAAGTTTCATGAATCTAAATCAATGAAGTTAATAAAGCTTTTCTCTCGTTTGCCACTTAGAGAGCAATCTATTTGCATTTCAGCATGACGCTCATTAACAGTCTTCATTGTTCTTATCGGGAAATCTCTGACGTACTTCAGCTCCCGTCGCCTCCGTTACCACTTACAGAGGCTATACAATCCCTGATTAGGAGAATTATTCAGTCAAAAACACCATCTGCTCGCTTCTTTTACACCTTTTCTATGCGAAGAGAAAAAAGAGGAGCGAACTAGAGAAGGAGGGAGCGTCACTCTGGCCTGTAAGCTTCAAGGAGGAGAGGAATCCTGGAAGAATTGTGACTGATGAAGCGGCTCAACACTCCCCCAAAGAAACCAGGCTGCCTGACATGTGGAGCTTCAGCAGGACTGTGGAGACTGGCCGTGGATTTATCCCCTGATTTATGCTGAGTGTGAAATCAACAAGCTTTTAAGCCGCGAGGAGCCCTGTTCTCTCTGTGAAGGAGTCTTAGTTTTCCTCTCGCCGGCAGCTTGAACACCGAAGCCGCTCAGAGCTCTGAGGTCGTGCTTCACGTCTCCACGACTTCAGTGTAATGAGGTTAACGGGAGCGTTTTACGAGCTGTAGGAGGAAATGAGACGCTAATTCCTCCATGTTTGGGGTCCTTAAGTGACAGTTTGTATATTGCACATAAAGTATCCTCATGCAACGGTTTGCAGGATATCTTGTGATAAAAATACAACTTTTTCCTTCTGAATCCAGCAACATGTGTGCATTCCCACTACATGCATGCAGTATTTAAAAATGAGTTGAGTAGTTAGGTTGAGACAGCACAACCACTTCGGGAAAAGATTGTGATTTGGGTGGAAATAAATGCAAAAGTTGAGTTACTTCAGTCCTTAAATTACATGAAATTATGAACGTTTACTCCTAGAAAAAAAGACCTCATGTAAGTGTTTTTGCTGTCCTTATACTTCCTGGTTCATGATTACGTAGGTTATATATAAACTGGTTGTATGTGATATCTACATGGCCAATGTTGACTAATGATGGCTGGAAGTGAACAGGTCACAGGTGTTGCTCTGCAGGCGCTTCTCATACAAAAAGTAATGCACATTAACAGGGCCGGACTGGGGGAACAAAGGGGCCCGGGAGTTACTGTGAGGCCGGCCCCCTCAGTACACCTTGTCCACTCAATGCATCGTATCCACCAGTCAGTGGCCTACGGGTTCCCACGAGTTACCTTGCCAGGTCCTCGTAAATTGTTTCCTGTTTCCTCCTTGAGAGTGATTTTTTGTTTTGTGAAGTTTCTAGTTTTAGCTTCGTCTTGTTTATTAAGTAGCCGTTTGTTTTGTTTCCCATGAGTTACCTTGCCAGGTCCTAGGTTAGTTAGTGAGATTACATAGCCCATTTATTTTGTCACTCGTCAAAGAGGAGCTGAATCCAATAAAGTGCACTCATTCGTTCTATCTCCTGCATCTGAGTCCTCATTTTAGTCCAGGCCTGACAATAACGTCTAATGAGGCAAAGGTTTCTCCACCAGATGTCCATCTGATAGAGTTGTAGCTGAATTTGAAGAAGCAATTCCTTCTGCCTTTAATTCAAAATCCTGTCTCAAGATAACAGAGGACTCCTGTGATAACTTTAGTCCGTCCCAGATTGATCATCTAGTCAACATTAGAGGAACTTTTAGAGAAATATGGAGACATGACCAGCAGTGGCGGATTTAGCAAATTGGGGGCCCAAGGCGAAGGTATGTATGGGCCCCCCCCCCCACCCCACCCCCCGCCCACCCCCTCCCATCCGATCTTTAAAAGAGAACGAAAAAAGATTTTACCGACTGAATGGTGGATAGGCAGGTAAAGCTAATCTACAGGGAAGTAAGGGATGGAGAGGAGAAAAAAAAACCTTCCTCTTTAAACCCTGCATACACTTCTTTACTCCAAAATGAAGATGGAAAGCAGAGAACACACAAAGTGTAGCACTACACAAACTAATAGTCACGATGGAACCGAACAGAGAATACAGTTTCAGATAACACCTGTCTTTGCCAAAATGCCAGGAAAACCAGCACTGTTTATTGTGTGTGTGTGTGTGTGTGTGTGTGTGTGTGTGTGTGTGTGTGTGTGTGTGTGTGTGTTGTGTGAGAGAGACTATGAGAGAGAGAGCTCTCCCAGCTGCACGTGCCCGACTCCACCTGCAAGTGGATCACAGACTTCCTGTCTGACAGGAAGCAGCACGTGAGGCTGGGGAAACACGTCTCAGCCTCTCGGTCCATCAGCACCGGTTCCCCCCAAGGCTGCGTTCTTTCCCCTCTGCTCTTCTCCCTGTACACCAACAGCTGCACCTCCAGTCACCAGTCCGTCAAGCTCCTGAAGTTTGCGGATGACACCACCCTCATTGGACTCATCTCTGGTGGGGACGAGTCCGCCTACAGGCGGGAGACTGACCACCTGGTGACCTGGTGCAGCCAAAACAACCTGGAGCTCAACGCTCTGAAGACAGTGGAGATGGTTGTGGACTTCAGAAAGATCTCAGCCCCACCAGCCCCTCTCACCCTGTGTGACTCCCCCGTCAAAGCTGTGGAGTCCTTCCGCTTCCTGGGCTCCAGCATTACCCAGGACCTCAAGTGGGAACTAAACACCAGCTCCATCTCCAAGAAGGCGCAGCAGAGGATGTTCTTCCTGAGGCAGCTGAGGAAACTCAACCCGCCAAAGACAATGATGGTGCACTTCTACACTGCCATCATCGAGTCCATCCTCTGCTCCTCCATCACCGTCTGGTACGCTGCAGCCACTGCCAAGGACAAGGCCAGGCTGCAGCGCATCATTCGCTCTGCCGAGAGGGTGATTGGCTGCAATCTGCCGTCCCTCCAGGACTTGTTTGCTTCAAGGACCCTGAAGCGGGCGAGGAAGATTGTAGCTGATCCCTCTCACCCTGGACACAAACTGTTGGTGTCCCTCCCCTCTGGCAGGAGGATGCGGTCCATCAGGACCAAGACCTCACGCCACAAAAACAGTTTCTTCCCGTCTGCAGTCGAGCTCATCAACAGAGCCCGGGTCCCCCTAACAGAGCCCGGGTCCCCCACTGACTCTAATGACTTTGTCACCCCCAGACAATTCCCACCGGACACTCCCCTGCACATAGCCTTATGCTTAAATACACTTGACACTTTAACACAACACTTACACTCATGCACATTCCATGCACTTTATCTTATTTTTGGTATTTTGATATGCTACTGTTTCAATGTAAATATTCATTAATTCATCAATTCATCCTCATTTATTGCACTGCGTTAACTGTTAAATGTGTATTGTTAAATGTTAAATGTATGCACCTTCCCGCCAGGACAAATTCCTTGTATGTGTAAACATACATGGCAATAAATGGTTCTGATTCTGATTCTGAGAGAGAGAGAGAGACTATGAGAGAGAAAAGAGAGATTGTTCTCCACATCACACGCTTCTGACAGAGTCCTACTTGTTGACATTTTCTCACAGGTCTTCACACCAACATGATGCGCAGATGTAGGAGCTGTACCTGTAAAATAATAATGATAGTAATAATAAAAAACATTGTCACCAACTAACAATATGGTCTATGAACACAATTAGCTTCTTTCTTCTATCATGAAGTGAGAGGATAACAAAAAACAACAATAGTCCATCATTGGGATTAAGAAATATGAATTTTTGTATTGTCAAATGATTACCTTCTCTCTTTTGTGTCTGTCCCTTCCTTTCTCTCCCCCATGTTTCTCTTCCTCCGTATGCTTGTTTTTACTCTTTCTCTCCCTTGTCTTTCTTTCTCTTCCTCTCCTCCTTTTTCTGTTCTTCTCCTGTTCTTTATGACTGTGTTAGAGTGCTGAGTGTTCCATCTGCTTTTGTCTCTGTCCCTTACTCTCTTCCTCCCTCTCTTCCTCCTCATGCATTTTTTTGTCTTTCTCATCATGTTCATACCAATCTTACTCTGCGAGCCTTGGCCTCAGCAAATGTTATAACTATGGAGTCTGTATCAACAGTTTCCACTATCTCATGTTCGATGGAAATGACAGCCAGGGATGACAGTCTAACTTGGGACATAGATGAGCGCAGATATGTTTTTAGTCGTTTCAATGTAGAGAAACTTCTCTCACCTGATGCAACTGTAACAGGAAGAGTAAGCATGAGCCGCAGGGCTATGCTTAGATTTGGATAAAGATCTAGGAGATTCTCTTTGTATATGTAGTTAAGAACTTCCAATGGGGATGATATGTGTGGGGGAAAAGACCTAACAGCACCTGTAATTTCCATTTTTAGGTCCCCTGCATCCACATCCTCCATTGCCTTCTCAAACTTGTTGCAGCATTCATCTAGATTGCCTGCCTGTACGGTGCTTTTCATTATATCAGTGGAGTAGAGAAATCCATCCAACTTAAAAAAGTTCTCCATGTATGAGAATCTCTCCCTAGTCTTGACCAGGGCAGTATCAACTAGGTGTAAGAAGAACTCTCTTCTGAAATGTTCCTCTGCAGTTGAAGTAGTCTCCTCTGTGCCCTCATAGTCAAACTGCCTTTTTGTTTTTTTCTGCCGAACGTCTGGCCAGATCATCTCCACCTCAATCTTCTCTGCAATTTCCCTGGCATCTATTTTGGCGGCATTGAATCCGTGCTCCCTGAAATCTTAAGAGGAAGTCTATGACTGCAGAGATTTCCCTCTTCATGGTCTCAATGCTCACTTTGGGGCCCTGTAGGATCTTACTAACTTTGTTGATAGCGTACAATACATTGTACCACACCACACAACTTACCATAAATGGCCATCTCTTCAGTTCCCGGCAGAGGCTTGAAGCACTGGATGCACACTCTGAATCACTCTTTTCTATGGCGAAGTCATGTAAAGCCTCCAGGGCATTCAAAATGTCTGGAAGCTGATACCGTACAGCTTTTACAGCCTCCACACGGCATTCCCATCTGGTGGTTGACAAGGCCTTGATGGTTAAATCCTTCACATTCACCTGGAGAATGGCCCACCGTTGAACAGAAACACTAAAAAGATTGTAGAGTCTCTGTAACACACCATAGAAGTTAAGGGATATTGTGGAGGATTTGGCAGCATCCCCAATGACCAGGTTCAGTGTGTGACTTCCACACGGGACACAGAGGGCTTTGGGGTTGAGGTCAAGGACCCTCTTTTGTACCCCCTGCTTCTTTCCCTGCATATTGCTGCCTTTGTCATAAGATTGACCACGGCAGTCAGAGATATCCAGGAGCAGTGTTTCCAGATGTCCAAGGAAGATTTTGCTCAGCTAGATGGGTAATTATAGCAAGCAATCTTTTTAAAATATTTCTGTTAGGACTGGTGTCTGGACCCAAAAGCAAACTGCGGACAGGCAGGAAGAGATGGTGCAAACAAAGGTTTTATTGTGGCTCGCAGGCAATAATGACGGTAAACCAGGAAGTACTCAGCCGCTCTGAGGGGGAACGGCCGGAGGGCTGAGCTCGCTCTCGGCGGTCGGCTCCAGGAGGGAGACGTGGGATGGGGGAAAGACTTCCATCGCCGCCGGGACACGGGGAACTCTAGCCCCCGTATGGGAAGCCGGTAAGGGGTCAGGCGGGTCCCCCACAGCGGGGCCCAATATCCGTGCGGCGAGCTGCTGTGAGTGGCGGTTCAGCGCCCGCAGGGTCTCCATGATCTCATCGTGGGCCTGGACGCGTCTCCTGGACGCGTCTCCTGAACAGCGCGGTTTGGGCGCGAAGGGCCTCTAAGGAGGAGTCCGAGTTCGCTGGGTCCATGTCTTTGGTCGGGATATTCTGTTAGGCCTGGCTGTGAGGACCGGCGGTCTGGACCCAAATGCAGGACGGAAGACAACAGAGGTTTTGGTTAATAAACAATACACCGCTTTATTGTCCATCCATCCATCCATTTTCCACCGCTTATCCGGGGTCAGGTCGCGGAGGCAGCAGGTCAAGCAGGCTGACCCAGACTTCTCTCTCACCCGCAACATCTACCAGCTCATTCTGGGGGATCCCGAGGCGTTCCCAGGCCAGCTGGGAGATATAATCCCTCCAGCGTGTCCTGGGTCTTCCCCGGGGCCTCCTACCAGATGGACGTGCCTGGAAAACCTCTAAAGGGAGGCGTCCTGGAGGCATCCTAATTAGATGCCCGAACCACCTCAGCTGACTCCTTTCGACACGAAGGAGTAGCGGCTCGACTTCAAGCCTCCTCCTGATGTCCGAGCTCCTTACCCTATCTCTAAGGCTGAGCCCTATAGAGGAAACTCATCTCCTAACCCTATCTCTAAGGCTGAGCCCGGCCACTCTACGGAGGAAACTCATTTCGGCCGCTTGTATCCGCGACCTCGTTCTTTCGGACACGATCCAAAGCTCGTGACCATAGGTGAGGGTTGGGACGTAGACCGACCAGTAAATTGAGAGCTTTGCCTTTCGGCTCAGCTCCTTCTTCACCAAGACGGCCCGGTGCAACGCCTGCTTTACTGCTGCAGCCGCACCGATACGCCTGTCGATCTCCCGCTCCATTTTACCCTCACTCGTGAACAAGACCCCGAGATACTTGAACTCCTTCGCTTGTGGTAGGCACTCTGTCCCCACCCGGAGGGAGCAATCCACCGGTTTCCGGCAGAGCACCATGGCCTCAGATTTCGTGGTGCTGACTCTCATCCCCGCCGCTTCACACTCGGCTGCAAAACGCCCCAGTGAATGCTGGAGCCGAGCATTTCACATATTTTTTAAAATGGACTCTTGACTGTTTAAGTTATAACTGGATCACGTGAACAGTGGCCCAAAACTGAGACAATGATTGTTATTTAATTAATTTTTTCGCTTTATTGTTTGCTGGACAAAAGCACAGATGGTGGAGACTCAGGGTTCTTGCTTCGTGACTTGTAACTCGTGGCTCTTGCTTCGTGACTCGTAACTCGTGGCTCTAGCTTCGTAGCTCGTAGCTCGTGGCTCTTGCTTCCCTCACGGGGATGTGTCTGGCGGTCGATCGGACGTGCGTGCGTGTACGCCGACATGCATGGCAATCTCTCGACGCCGCAGGTCCGGGTGAGTGTTGATTTTAAGCGGCGCGTGATCTCTGATGGCCTGCAGCTGCGAGCGGCGGCGCGCACTTCACCCGGCCGTCCGGCATCAACCTGATTACAGGGAGAGAGAGAGAGAGAGAAAAAAGGGAGAGAAACAGGGGGGAAGGAGAACTCTCCCCGGGTGCGCCACCGATCCTCACAATTTCTCCATCTCTCAATTTCTGCCATCATTGCATGTTGGTTCAGCTGATCAATGGCTGTGCCTGTCTGAAGTCTTTGGGTAAGTGTGTGCCACGACTCCATATGAGACACATGTTCAGCAGACCTCATGCTGTTTCAGGTGAGCTCCGAGGTTTCTCCAGTTGTTAAAACCATCTGAACTTAAATGTGTGTTCCCCTCTCCAAAAAGTCGGCAACAAAAGCACATAACACAGTCCCCTGATTCACTGTAGATATGCCACGTCCTATTAATCTTCTCCCCGTTTTTCATTTGGAAGCAGTAATTATTACTGGTAAATCTCCGCCCCTCTTGATTTTTGGGGAATTCTAGCACACTAATTTGTATGGGACCTTTTCGGACGATCGCACATCGCTCCTCGGCTGTGAGCTTCTTAGGCCAGAGAGCCGGGTCATCTGTCAGCAAGCCAACAGTGCTTTGGTCGGTGGCAGCAGGATTACCACAGCTAGGGCTATCAGCAGAACTGGGCAGTTGACTCACCAAAGCCCCATCATCGTCATCATCGTTGTCAACGTCGTCAATAACACTGTCGGTGACGGTGGGCGGTACAACATGAAGTCCTCTTCATTGTCTTGGTTAACGTCGTCATCCTCACCTAGCGCCACTTCACAGCTAGCTGCTGCTGCAGTGGCATGTTCAACGCTTTGGACGTCCCTGCCTGTATCCCCAGTAGCCGTACAAAAGTGTGTCATCTTTGGCAGCGTTTCTAAATATTTATCGGCGTCTTTTCTTTTTTTTCTTTTAATTGAGCCGCTTGGATAACTTCGTTTCATTTTTGCTTTTATTCTTGTCTTGCTTCTGAATCGTCTCTGTAATTTCCAGTCCTCCTGTCACTGTTTAACTTTCGCGCCGCGCACCGTTACGGACTAGTCCATTTCATTGTGAAAGTAGGGGGTGTAGGGACACGACAGATAACCATGAACTGGACATTTTAACTACTACTTCAATGTTTCAACGTATTCCTTAAGAATATTAATACAATTGACCATGCTTTTGAAGCGTTCATGATGATAAGGGGCTTTATTTTTTATGTTTGAGGTTGGTTGGGGGCTCCCCTACTACGACCACTGGTAGGGGGCCCCAAGCAGCGGCCTACCTATGCCTCTATGTTAAGTCCGCCTATGATGACCAGAGCCTGAGAAGACAAGAAATATGTTATAATTAAAACCCTCAGATGTCTTCAAACATGGAGCAGGTTTTAACCGAGTCTCTGTAAACGAGGAACAAAGTTCACATTCCCAGCGCTGCTCCTCTTCCTGGACTGAAGCACAGCTTGATAAGCCCCTCCCTCTTCCTCCTGCTCTCTAACACAGCAGCTGCTCTCTGTCCACACATGTCCTCGTTCCCTCCCCTTCAGATCTACACTCTTACAGATGGGTGTAACCAACATGGCGGTGCAGCGATAGAGCTGACACGCCCCCTTCACTGAACCGTCACATGTTGTTCAGATCAGAGCTCAAAGTACAGTCGCTTCTCAGGAAGTGAAACTCAGACAGTCGTTGCTACTGAGAGGTGAAATGGCGCAGAAAGGAGTTCAGCTGGATCAGGAAAGCTTCTCTTGTTCCATCTGTCTGGATCTCCTGAAGGATCCGGTGACTACTCCCTGTGGACACAGCTACTGCATGAACTGTATTAAAGCCCACTGGGACGGAGAGGATGGTAAGAAACTCCACAGCTGCCCTCAGTGTAGGAAGACCTTCACACCGAGGCCTGACCTGCTGAAAAACACCATGCTGGCAGTTTTAGTGGAGGAGCTGAAGAAGACTGGACTCCAAGCTGCTGCTGCTGATCACTGCTATGCTGGACCTGAAGATGTGGCCTGTGATGTCTGCACTGGGAGGAGACTGAAGGCCTTCAAGTCCTGTCTGGTCTGTCTGGCCTCTTACTGTGAGAATCACCTCCAGCCTCATTATGAGGCAGCTTCATTTAAGAAGCACAAGCTGGTGGACCCGTCCAAGAAGCTCCAGGAGAACATCTGCTCTCGTCACGACGAGGTGATGAAGATGTTCTGCCGTACTGATCAGCAGTGTATCTGTTACCTCTGCTCTGTGGAGGAACATAAAGGCCACGACACAGTCTCAGCTGCAGCAGAAAGGACCGAGAGGCAGAGAGAGCTGGAGGGGAGTCGACTAAACATCCAGCAGAGGATCCAGGACCGAGAGAAGGACGTGAAGCTGCTCCATCAGGAGCTGGAGGCCATCAATCTCTCAGCTGATAAAACAGTGGAGGACAGCCAGAAGATCTTCAATCAGCTGATCCGTCTGCTGGAGGAAAGAAGCTCTGATGTGAAGCAGGAGGTCAGATCCCAGCAGGAAAGGGAAGTGAGTCGAGTCAAAGAGCTTCAGGAGAAGCTGGAGCAGGAGATCGCTGAGCTGAAGAGGAAAGACGCTGAGCTGAAGCTGCTCTCACACACAGAGGATCACAACCAGTTTCTACTCAACTACCCCTCACTGCCACCACTCAGAGAGTCTACAGACTGGACCGGCATCCATATCCGTCCTCTGAGCTACTTTGAGGACGTGACGGCGGCTGTGTCAGAAGTCAGAGATAAACTACAGGACGTCCTGAGGGACGAGTGGACAAACGTCTCTCTGGCAGTGACTGAAGTGGACGTTTTACTGTCACATCCACCAGCAGAGCCCGAGACCAGAGCTGGATTCTTAAGGTATTCATGTGAAATCACTCTGGATCCAAACACAGCATTCACACATCTGTTATTATCTGAGGGGAACAGAAAAGCAACAGTAATGGAGGAACAACAGTCTTATTCTAGTCACACAGACAGGTTCACTAGTTGTTGTCAGGTCCTGAGTAGAGAGAGTCTGACTGGACGTTGTTACTGGGAGGTGGAGTGGAGAGGAGAAGGAGTTGATGTAGCAGTCTCATACAAGAATATCAGCAGAACAGGGACCAGTAATGAATGTGTGTTTGGATTAAATGACAAATCTTGGTCGTTACGTTGTTACAAAAACAGTTTTACATTTCACTACAACAATATCAGAGCTCCCCTCTCAGGTCTTCATTCCTCCAGACTAGGAGTGTACCTGGATCACAGAGCAGGTATTCTGTCCTTCTACAGCGTCTCTGAAACCATGACCCTCCTCCACAGAGTCCAGACCACATTCACTCAGCCTCTCTATGCTGGATTAGGGTTTGGGTTCTGGTCTGGGAGTAGTCATAGAGACACTGCTGAGTTGTGTAAACTCAAATAGACAGAAGTGATTTAAGGGTCATCAGGTTAAATTCTGTGTTTTAATTCTTAAAATCATTTTGTTTCCATCATTGTCGCTGAGAGCTGATTGCTCTCCACCTGTCAATCAAACATTGTGGGCGGTGCTTTGCCGTCTCCTCATCATTGCTCTGTAGATGTCTGAGTTCCTTGAGGTGGCCTCCTTCCTGTGTCTGTTTAGTCATGGAGGCTCTCACTGCTCATGAGGATCTTTGTTTACCTGAACTCATATTTCTCTGCAGGAAAATGTTTGATGAATATTGTTGTTGATGTATTTGTTGTTGCGTCTCTTCCTCTGCATGGGTCTTAAAGAAATCACCTTCTTTTATCAAAGATATTTAGTTCTCACTACTTTTTGTGAAGATAGTTTTAAGTTAAATTACATTTATTTTACATGATATATTAAATGTTGTATTTTTCTGAAGAAAAAAACATATAAATGATGGACTATGTTGTATCATAAAATAAAGTATCATGATCATAATCAATGAGGAAATCATGAATTATTCATTTACATAACTGATCCTGGTTTAACAGACTTTCCTGATGGGATGTGAACAAACTTAAGGTCCACATGATGAATAAAGTATTTCTTGTTTCTAGAATGAACAAAGTTCTTTCTTCTCTCTTATTTCAGGCTTTCATACACAGCTGATGGTGACAATGTGAAACTATAATGAAAGCATAACTGAGGCCGTTCTCCTCCTGAAACTCCACAAAGTTCAGAGTTCATGTTGAGAGCAGAAGAACAGGCAGTCAGTCTCTGACCTTTAACCTTCCTCATTTAAAGGTCTTCATCACAGAGGACTGAGCAGAGTTTTCTATCACGTGTCGCTTCTCAAAGTTCACCAAGAAATGAACTGATTGCAGTGATTCCATTGGGGGGAAAATATAGATTTAGCCATAAAATGTCATTTTTAAATCCTGGTGCGAGCGGACCTCTGTACGCCGCTGTGGACGTTAGCAGCGGGTGAACGTGTGAATAATCTGTTGTGAGATGTTAGTGAAAATACCACAACCTCCCTCTGTGCTGTTCATGCTCACCCAACATCGGGAACGTTACCCGGAGAATCGCACGGAGTCCATGTTTTTCCTCAAATATTCAGTTTGCACATAGAAATTCAAGCAATTCCCTACGTGTGAGAAAATGTTCCCAAATTTGCAATTGAATATAATAACTCAACCCTACAAAACTAAATGGAGACGCTCTAATCAGAGATTAAAGAGGCAAACGGGACGGATTCATAATTAAAACATAATTTACATCACTAGCATCATTTAGTTTGTTTAATGCTCTCTCTCTCTCCAAACAAGCCAGAAGCAGCTCAGTGATTCATGAAGGCACAGGGGCATGCTGGGTAAAGGGGCGGAGCAACACAAGCACCAAAAGGAAGATTGAAACGTATTCAGTACACCGGCGGTGTGTATTTTACACATAAACAAGACATTTTACTAACTACCACTCACTGATTAGAACACTGCGGTCGGTGCTACTTATGTTACGTGCATTGAGTTAGAGTCATGGTTTAAACTTTATATCAACAATTAATAACCCAACGCTAACGCTCTTTAACACAGTTTGTGACACATAAACAATTTGTAACACTAATAATTGTACATTTAAGAACGTTACGCCGCCGAACTGCATGCTGGGTACAGCCCGCCTACTATCACAGAAAGAAGAAACTCCGTCGCTACATTAAAAACGTAAAAGAGCGATGCAGGAGGAACAAGAGAGAGCAGAGATGCACCAACACAACGTGTTGCCCAGAGAGGAGCTGTGTCTGCTGGCTGGAGGGTTTGAAAAGTCTGAGATAGTTTAGAAAACGATGTATTGCAAAGAAGCTGAACCTGGAGGGACTTAGGACCCAGGGGAATGCAGGTGAAAGAAACCCGGAAGAGACAGACCGGAAGTCACGCCACACAAACGGCTGTTCACAGCTTGCTGGGCAGTTGTGAGGGAGTTGGCCAGCGAGCGGCGAACAACGAGCGGTGAACAACGAGCGGCGAACAACGAGCGGCGAACAACGAGCGGTGAACAGCTGTTCAGGAAGCCGGTTCTTTTTGGTGTCAATAAATGAATGTGTTTACTTGAAGGAAAAAAATGTGTGTGTGTGTGTGTGTGTGTGTGTGTGTGTGTGTGTGTGTGTGTGTGTGTGTGTGTGTGTGTGTGTGTGTGTGTGTGTGTGTGTGTGTGTGTGTGTGTGTGTGTGGGGTTGTTTAAGGTGCATAAAAACGGCTCAAAAACATAAGAACGACTCAAAAATGGCTTGTTCTGCGAGCGAGTGTTGAGTAGGCTGGAGTTTTTGATATTTAATAACACCTAAAATAAAATTAGACTGACAGAAAAGATGAGACGAGTGAAGAAGATAGAAACCATGAGTGTGACTACAGATTGCGGGGAGTAATATAAAATCAGTCAGTGTTTGGCATTCCTAATTGTTAGACTAAATTTAACATGTTCTGTAAAGCTTAGATTATAGTCAGGACCAGTGACGTCAGAGGGAGGGCCGGTTGGTGATGGATGGGCCGGTGTTGGACCAGCCCAACCCCGCCTACCGGGAATATCCCCGGTATCCCCTATGGCCAGTCCGCCCCTGCACATTAATAATAATGTATCCCACACAGTGGCGAAACCACCGGGGTGGCAAGGGGTGGCAGCTGCCACCCTAAAAAAATGGCTTGCCACCCCACTTGCCACCCAGGTTGTCAGAAGTGTCTCCTATAATATACTATACATTTATATAATGGTATTATATTTTTGCTACTTAAGCTGTTCTTTGGTAACTTGTTCTAAAATCTTTAAGTTCCCCCTCCCCTGTAAAATGGTTGAGTCCATGAGTCCGCTTTGCTCTCGTCACCGTGGTTGCCCATCTCCCGCAACTAACTGGAGACAAGCCTACTGTAGGCTTCCAGTGATGAAAGAAGGTACAGTACTGCTGAATCGTGAATCAAGAAAATGTGATGGGTGGTCATATGTGATAGACAGTTCCGTTGTAATTTCAATCGTTTATTTAATTGCTAGCTTGCAAAAGTCGGTAGCATACAGTAGCTAGCTCGCTATACAGCTTGCTTGTGCTAGCTAGCCTTGAAGTTACCACTGTTAGCTTAGCTAACCGTCTTACTAACGTCTTTAGTACAGTAAGGTGGACTGACAGAAAATGTTATAGCAGTTTTTTCTCAGTTTTTATTTTCATTACGTATGTAACTTAACTGTTAAGCTATTCCGAAATCACATTTTAGATACCACTAGCCGTTTTCTCACAAAAGCCTTTTTCTGGTTGTTTTTAAAGGTACTCCGTCATGTAGCCTACAGTAAACTCAGTAACAGTAAAAAGTGTGTGTTCTTTTGTCCACCCTATCTTTCGCTAGCTAGTTAGTCTAGCTTTGGTAGAAATGATTGTGTATGTGATAACCTAATACATACAGAACAAGCCATTAGAAATTAGTATGGCCATTTAGAAAAGTATTTGTCATTATGAAGGGAAATATGTCATGAACATTTTGTGCTGTGGGTTCTGAATGCAGTTTTCTTTTCTTTTTTAGAGAAATCAAAGTTGGACTTGGAAAAAAAACTGAATGTAAGTGTTAACACACATCTAATGGGCTCCATTAGACCATTGTCTATTTAACTTACCATCCAAATGCCAGTAAGCACCAAATCAGTTGTAAATCAAACTGTTGGCACTGTTCAGATATCAGATCCTTTTTAAAAATAGATTGTCAAGTCTAGCTGTACTTAGTATAGAGTCAGCACGTGCTAAGTGTCTTGATCTGGATGAGTTTGTGAGACGATTTGCTGTCGAACATGGCAATCGCCGTATTGTTCTTTTTTAGCTCCATGACCTGCTGTTTAGAATTGAATATACATTCATTGTTTGTGAAATTAAATAAAACTGAATTGTTTTGCTGCTGAATATGTAAATATGTAATTTCTGACAGTGTTTTAAGTCTTATTAAAAAAGACAAATATTTGTTTTGGCTTTTTGTAATAATATTTAGACTCTTGGCAAGACATTGCTCTTGTCTGTTTTCACTATATGGATTTGTATAAATAAATACATATAGACACCAGGCGTGTGTGTGTGTGTGTGTGTGATATGCCACCCTTGAACTTGCCACCCTTCTGCCACCCCATGTAAAATCTTCTAGAATCGCCACTGATCCCACAACAACACATTTGTATGTGATGCATTTAATTATAAACAAGGAAGTTTAACACACGACAAACTGAGCAGGTTGAATTGGTTGGGGATGATTGTTGGGTCCAAAAACAGGACTTTAACCCAGGGAACCTCTGTTCGTGTCCCATGGGAAACCAGAAGTCAACACCGATTTGTCCCTTAACTTAACTTAAGGAAGCGCCCTCACCTCGATACTCTCCTCCTGTCGATACTGTTTCCAGTTGTGTCCGGCGTCGCTGAACATCAGCAGGTAGGCCGTCAGCCAATCAGAGCTGCCGTAGCGGCCCTGCGTGGCAATCGCGGTGATTTGCGTCCGCCCGCCCATGTCGACCTCCAGCCACTGATACCTGTCTGAACTCAGAGGAGACCAACCTCCAGCTCCTGGAGGAAGAGACACACCTTGGTATCACCAGAGGAAGAAGGGATGACTTATTTCTCAACATAAATCATATTTGGTGCTTAAAAAAGAGAAGTTACAATTTACGAGTTATGGAATATCAAAGGGGAATACAAATAATTAAAACATATGAACAAAGACTCGGCTACATGCTAAAGATTGCTCTTTTAAATACTAAAAGAACAAAAAAAGACAAATGCAAATCCATACATGCAAAGAAGACAACTTTTACTAAACTTATTTAATCAGACATACACTTTTCCATAGTTCAAAAAGCCCTGAGTGCAAATAGTTTATCAATGTATGTCTTTGATGTTTAATTTGGAATAGTGAAAAGAGTTTAATCTGTAGCTTAAGGACTGTTCTAGTGTAAAATAAGCTGCAGCTGAGGCATGAAGCCTTATGCGATATTAAAGTGCCCAGTTTATTGCAGACCTTCATATAATCCGAAAAACCAGGGCAGAGGGCCGTGAGATGAAGATCATTAAATAATTAAAAGACCAAAAGGTAGGAGTGTGTGTGTGTTTGTGTGTGTGTGTGTTTGTGCCAAGTCATTCCAAAGTGAGGTCTTGCTGTCATAACATCATGAGGATGGATTTTGTTGTGTGCATCAGCTCGTACTTTTAAATTTCTGAGGAGATTTCTGAGAGAGCACGCAGCTTTAACACATGAAGCATAGACTTCTATACAACCAGAGGAGTCACCTCCTGGTGGTCAGGAGAGAGCATGCATCTTTAACACATGAAGCATAGACTTCTATACAACCAGAGGAGTCGCCCCCTGGTGGTCAGAAGAGAGAATGCAGCTTTACACATGAAGCATAGACTTCTATACAACCAGAGGAGTCGCCCCCTGGTGGTCAGGAGAGAGCATGCAGCTTTAACACATGAAGCATAGACTTCTATACAACCAGAGGAGTCGCCCCCTGGTGGTCAGGAGAGAGAATGCAGCTTTAACACATGAAGCATAGACTTCTATACAACCAGATTAGTCACCCCCTGGCAGTCAGGAGAGAGCATGCAGCTTTAACACATGAAGCATAGACTTCTATACAACCAGATTAGTCACCCCCTGGCAGTCAGGAGAGAGCATGCAGCTTTAACACATGAAGCATAGACTTCTATACAACCAGAGGAGTCGCCCCCCGGTGGTCAGGAGAGAGCATGCAGCTTTAACACATGAAGCATAGACTTCTATACAACCAGAGGAGTCGCCCCCTGGTGGTCAGG
Source organism: Cottus gobio (assembly GCA_023566465.1). Lineage (NCBI taxonomy): Eukaryota > Metazoa > Chordata > Actinopteri > Perciformes > Cottidae > Cottus > Cottus gobio. The sequence continues at coordinate 2,132,118 of CM042225.1, forward strand.
AGAGAGAATGCAGCTTTAACACATGAAGCATAGACTTCTATACAACCAGATTAGTCACCCCCTGGCAGTCAGGAGAGAGCATGCAGCTTTAACACATGAAGCATAGACTTCTATACAACCAGATTAGTCACCCCCTGGCAGTCAGGAGAGAGCATGCAGCTTTAACACATGAAGCATAGACTTCTATACAACCAGATTAGTCACCCCCTGGCAGTCAGGAGAGAGCATGCAGCTTTAACACATGAAGCATAGACTTCTATACAACCAGATTAGTCACCCCCTGGCAGTCAGGAGAGAGCATGCAGCTTTAACACATGAAGCATAGACTTCTATACAGGTAAACTAACCCTAAAACTGTTTGTGAAGACGTAAGGAAAGGACAAGATGTCCTCGGAAAGATGGAAAAAAAAAATCCACTGTAAAACACTTCTGTTATTATAAGTCATAACAGGCCATGATTCATATTATTACATTGAAGTAGCTGTGCTTTTCTTTTCATCAAAACTTTTCTCCATATTTGAAAGAGATGACTGCTCACTTTGAAGACAAATCTCTAATTAATCATGACAAGCGCAGACCCTATCAGTGTCACCCTTCTGTCACTATGCCATTCCCTTTGTAGCGACAGCCGTAGATTGTAGAAACATATTTATGTTCCAAAGTTCTGTGAGAACAGAACTTTTTGAGCCCGGGCCGTCAGCCAATTGAGCTTCTTGGTATCAGTAGAGTTAGAGGTTGTAAAAAGCCTTCAGGGAAAACATACAGAAGAGTCAAAATGTGCTTATGAGTTTAAAATGTTCCTCCATGAAGCACATTGGAGGAATCAGATGTGGAAACACTGAATTTGTAACTCTGTGTATCGATGGCCGAAAACAATCTGAAAAATGCACTTTTTTGAGACAACTAAAAAAAGCATGTTGTTTTCTTGCAGGATATCCAATACAAAATACAAAAATAATTTAAACAAAAAACAAAAAAAAATATATATATTATAAAATACATGCTTAGTATCCCTTCAAAATAAAAAAAAGTTAGGTTTAGGCAGCAAAACCATTTAGCTCGGTTTAACTCTGTGCGTCACTAGAGGAAGACAGACAGACATTGAGTGTGCATTGAGATGCAATTTATATTTAGTATCTATAGGGCACTTTGTTTGCAAAATTGCATGCATATGCATGAGCAATACTTTCCCACCTGGTCTGCGTATCCTGATATGATGGTTGGTTTGATAGATTTATTTATTCCTAACAAAGTCAGTATTTTTATTTATTTTGTAAATATTTTTGCTTTGCATGCTGGATGAGACTGCTGGAAGGTTAGTGAATGTTTTGTGTTTTTTTGTATTTATTTATTCATCTTTAGTTTTTTTTTCTTGCGCATCGGATAAAAAAACAAAACACAAAGTCTCTTCACTTTCTGTCCTCTCGGTTTCCGTCTCGTTACAAAAGTTCTTCATCTCTTTGCTTCTTCATTTTTCTTCCGTGCAGACGCACAAACTTGTGTTCAGAAGCATCCGATCCTTGATGACGCAGCGTGAACTCAGATCTGCAGGTTGTGTGTGTGTGTGTGTGTTTGCTCACAGCTTTTGCCACCCACACACACACACACACACACACACACACACACACACACACACACACACACACACACACACACACACACAGTCTCCCAGGTGGTGAAAACCATTCCGATCCTCTTTTGTGTTGAAGACAAAGAGCCGTCTGATTCTTGTCTCTCGTGGTGTTTATGGGCCGGCTCTTCTCGACACGACGCACCAAACAAACCGAGGTGTGTGTGTGTGTGTGTGTGTGTGTGTTTCCTCAAAGCCGCCGCGTCAGCATCCGATCCACCGCTACAACGCTGTGGTGGGTTTTCATCCGTCTGTCCATCACTCACCCCGTCAGGTGTCTGTCAAGAACGGTGCGAGTCCAGCTGAGACTCTGTGTGTGTGTGTGTGTGTGTGTGTGTGTGTGTGTGTGTGTGTGTGTGTGTGTGTGTGTGTGTGAACAGAAACAGAGGGGAGCTTCTCTGCTGCAGGTTTCATCTGCATACTCTGGGCTTTTAAAATAATAATAATAATAAAAAGAGTGAGAAGAAAGGAGGACAAGATTGCAGTGGTAATTTATTGATGTTGAAATGTTACATTTTATATGAATACTGGGGACTGTAGCTGATGGAGGGGGGAGGGGTGGGGGGCACGGGGGAGTCTGACAGCAACATCCAGTCTCTTTGATAATCCGTCAACTATTGTGATAACTCTTAATTTATTTTAAAATAGACATTACCGTCACTACTAGATTCTCACAGCACGCTGCACCGCATAAATACAATAATAATAATAATAATAACTTTATTAATATAGAACCTTGTACAGAGCCCCAGATGACCATAGAGGGGAAAACAAGTTAAGATTGTAAAAATAATAAATAAAATATGACAAGTAGAAAAACACTCGCCGAGCTGACCAGGAAGTGCGTTGACACAATGAAGTTTTTTTTTTTTGTGCAACCTTTTTGTCCCCTCCGGGACACCGTAGACATCGACCAGGATGATGATGATGAAGATGAAGATGGTTTTCACCGTCACTCACCTTCTCTGCGGTTCAGCTTAGCGAAGCCCGGCCCGTGGCTGCCCGACAGCTGGGAGGAGCTTCTGAAGGACGACGGCGGCAGACTGGGAACCAGCGGACTGCGACATGCCTCTGGAGCAGGGCAGAAAGAAACAGGCGGTTCAAACCATGTGGAGCAGGGCAGAAAGAAACAGGCGGTTCAAACCATGTGGAGCAGGGCAGAAAGAAACAGGCGGTTCAAAACCATGTGGAGCAGGGCAGAAAGAAACAGGCGGTTCAAAACCATGTGGAGCACAGAAAACAGGCGGCTTAAAACCTGCTTAAAATGAGACCCTTCTGGGTAAATAATGCAACATTGTTTCCAAACTGCTGGACGGAGGATGTAAGAGGGGGCGGAGCTTCTATACTTTATCAACAGTTAAACACCGATGCTGTGAGTAACTCAACACATGTTTACACTTTTTTCAACTGACCCACAGACTGGAAAACATGTTGCGTTGTTTGTTTGTAAAAAATTAAAAATAAATAAAACTACTTTTTAGGTTTACAACAAATTCTGCAAATAAAAAAAAAATCTCTGTGTACTCAACCATTTGCAAGATCTCACACTTTAATAAGCAATGTGAGAATATGTAACTTTTGTTTTCTGTTTACAGGAGAAGATACTTCTGTGGTGTTAAAACCTTCCTCGGTTCATCGAGTCCTGACTTAATGTGTTTGAATGTTTTCCTGCTCATTTAAATGAGAATGTAATAAATAAATAAACCAAAGAACGAACGAAAGCAGATTAATATTAATATCAGATGGCACCTCATGAGGGAAGAATGGTGAAGCTCAGAGAGTTATTGCAGAACAAACGTCAGAGACATACGTTATTAATCAATCTTATTCTTTAAAAGACATTTCTCTGCATTCACTCGCTTTATTTTTCCGTCAACAGCCAGAAGAAACAGTTTGATAATAAACTTTTCTTTTAGCGTCTGAGGTGCTCTCAACGTGTTTTTATGCGCAGATGTTGACTCGGAGCCGTCAGATCTGAATATTAACGTATTAAAAACAACTCTACAGCTCGTCTGTACTCGAGCTTTTACTCATTTTGCACATTTGACAAATGCTTCAAGAGTTCGTCACCTGACTAAACCACAAACAAGACTTCTCACAATCAAGTCATTAATTAGGTTAAATACGTTTTAAATATCAACAAATATTGACATGAAGTAAGAACTTGTACACGGCTACTGAGTTTTCATGGACTCATAACTTAAATCATCTCAATGTTATATCTAAGTTATTGATTATTTAGCGTTGTGCAAACAACACACGACAATGAAGGAAAAGACACAATGAAAGTCGTGTGAAAGAGAAGCCAAAGTCAAACCTGAGTAAGTAGCCTGGACTTGGCAGGAAGCCAATACCAAGTGTGATTAAATCTGCACTAAACAAAGTAAAGACAGCTCAAGATGCTTCATTAATATAATCTCTCCAGGAGATATCGCCGCTCTGGGGAGATATTTCCCTCTCAGCGATGGAGGAGATAGCCATTATCTGGGGGGCGGGGCTTCAGCTTGAGGCTCCTCGGGTCACTTAAGTTTGCAACTGAAAGAAAATCTAATTTAATGAATTTTATTTAATATGAATGCTCAATGAATATTTCCGTGTGGCCTACACCCATGTGTATGTTTTACCTTTCACCATAACATGTTTTTTTCAAATGCATTTGATTTAATTAACATCAATAATATTTTGTTCCCATAATACATTTTAAGACCCCCCTCCCCCACCCTCCCGCCAGACTTCTGGCCCAGTGGGCTGACTGACAAAGAGGAGATTGTATGAGATCACTGAGTGGTTGATAAAAAAAATTCAAAATAAACATTTTAATTTGAAAGGATTTCCCAAAACAGAAAACTAATTAACTTCGGAGCACGAAGTCCTGGAAGTGAAGGAACCCTTGAGCGATCAGACACTGGATCCTTCTGCCGACCCCCAACGGGCTTCGCGGCGTTCCTTTTGACGATCGTCATTTCATTATGTTTTAAGATCCACTCCTGAGAGCTGACTTTTCTTCAAACTTAATTGAATTTATTGGTCCAATTTTTTTTCTTTTTGACAGTTTTAATAAAATACAGCATATGAAACAAAAATAAAAAATACAGTGTCCATTTTCATCCTGTTATTTGACCACACAGAAGACACGTTATTGATCTGCCACACAGTATTTTGAAAAAAACCCACTCTGCACACTTTTCTCCTCCGAAGAATTATAAGCGTAATAACGCGATGCATTTTCTTTCAGTCTGCTCCTCCAGCAGCAGTCGGGTCGAACTCTGAAGCTCAAGACAAATGTCCAACGTTTGACCAAAGTATTGATCACAGTCGAACAAACTAATGCACTTTTCATCTGATTGCACAGAAACGGTGTGAGCTGTCAGACCTCGAAGCAGGCATTTATGTTCTTCAGTGCAGAATAATCCACTCTTCTTATTATGGTCTGGTGCTCGGACCAGATCGCTGGAACTAATAGCTAATTCTGCAACGCGACCAGGAGAAAATCGGATTCATGCTGTCTACGGCACTAAACCAATGCTAATTTCCTCAAAAGCTCTCATTTATTCTAGACATGCATTTAATTTATCGTATCACTCCAAAACCTCTTTAAAACAGATGGCATCATTATATACGACTCCTCTGGTTGTATAGAAGTCTATGCTTCATGTGTTAAAGATGCATTCTCTCTCCTGACCACCAGGGGGCGACTCCTCTGGTTGTATAGAAGTCTATGCTTCATGTGTTAAAGCTGCATTATCTCTACTGACCACCAGGGGGCGACTCCTCTGATTGTATAGAAGTCTATGCTTCATGTGTTAAAGCTGCATTCTCTCTCCTGACCACCAGGGGGCGACTACTCTGGTTGTATAGAAGTCTATGCTTCATGTGTTAAAGCTGCATTATCTCTACTGACCACCAGGGGGCGACTCCTCTGATTGTATAGAAGTCTATGCTTCATGTGTTAAAGCTGTATTCTCTCTCCTGACCACCAGGGGGCGACTCCTCTGATTGTATAGAAGTCTATGCTTCATGTGTTAAAGCTGCATTCTCTCTCCTGACCACCAGGGGGCGACTCCTCTGATTGTATAGAAGTCTATGTTTCATGTGTTAAAGCTGCATTCTCTCTCCTGACCACCAGGGGGCGACTCCTCTGGTTGTATAGAAGTCTATGCTTCATGTGTTAAAGCTGCATTCTCTCTCCTGACCACCAGGGGGCGACTCCTCTGATTGTATAGAAGTCTATGTTTCATGTGTTAAAGCTGCATTCTCTCTCCTGACCACCAGGAGGCGACTCCTCTGGTTGTATAGAAGTCTATATAAATGACTCTAACAGACTCTACATCAAGTCCGTTGTGAAACTCATTGTCCAGATTAATTTTAGTATTTTCTCTGACTTTATTATTTTTACACATGCAGAGCCAGTTTTAACACCCAGTTGAAGCATTTCAGAGTGTCATGGCTGCTAAAGGTGTGTCAGCTCAGCCTTTGGCCACAGCAGAGATCCTGCGAGTCATTAGTCGCCTTCACCTCGCCAGCTCTCACGTCCAAAGCTCAGTGAGTTTGAGAGCACTTAAAAAAACCTCACAAGTACTCTGCGTATCATGACACGTGTTAATCACAATGCATCCAGCAGAGCGAGCTGCACCAGCATCCTCTCATCCAGCTATCTATCCGTCCACTGCAGAAATAGCACGGTATCCCGATGAGCATCTTCCTCCACTTGAATAACAACAGCGATCAGGAGATTTACAGGTTCAGAGCTTGAGGGTCTTGGACACACAGTTCAGTGCTGCTCAGTGTGCGTCTCTCACGCCGATGTTACCTTCAAGCCGTGCATCTCTGAGCACAGTAATCACACCAAGGTCTGCTTGTGTCCTCAAACGCGAACCATGACCTTCAAAATGTATTATCTCTTTGCAAAACCTGCACAAACTCAATATCCGGTCTGACCAAAAGGAGCGAAGGCCGTTCTTACTTCCAATTAAATATGTACATTTGTATTAAGAATGTGAATAAGGGACTTTTTCTGAATCTCTTTTTAAAATCTGATTATACAGCAACGAAACACATGCCTTTTCCCTTCCTCGGATGCACTCATTCAATTTGAAATGTATTATAAGAATAAAGTGAGAGAGAGAGAGAGAGAGAGAGAGAGAGAGCAGCATGAATAGTGCATGCAATGTACATTTACATTACCTTTTACATTTCTTGGTATATTTAAATGTCATTTTGATCCAAAGTGACATTCTGAGTGCCTGAGAGCACTTTGAGTGAAGCCCTCCCCTTTTTCTCAGAGAAGGTTAGTGGAGACTGTACAGATTTTACAGTGATTCCTTCTACTGTCCAGCAGGGGATGACTCCTCTGGTTGTATAGAAGTCTATGTTTCATGTGTTAAAGCTGCATTATCTCTCCTGACCACCAGGGGGTGACTCCTCTGGTTGTATAGAAGTCTATGCTTCATGTGTTAAAGCTGCATTATCTCTCCTGACCACCAGGGGGTGACTCCTCTGGTTGTATAGAAGTCTATGCTTCATGTGTTAAAGATGCATTCTCTCTCCTGACCACCAGGGGGCGACTCCTCTGGTTGTATAGAAGTCTATATAAATGACTCTACTTCTCTCTTGATGTATTCCCTCAGTAAACATTGTAAACATGAGTTTATGTCTCAATCTCTAGTTTCAAGTCTTCTTCAATACAGTATGATGTTCATTTAGTAAATTATGCTAATTTGAAGTCAAACAGACCATAATGCAGGGGAGGCTTTAGGGCGGGGCTACAAGGTGATTGACAGGTCGATACCAAAGATGCATACGGCATCTCTACATCTGTCCTCTCTCCACATATGGTCACTTCCTGTTTACTCGTCGCAAGAAATCCAAGATGGCAACGGCCATAACTCAAGAACGCCCAAAACGCCAAACTCCAGGCTTCAAAACACCCACGTCCACTTCTTATGTACAGTCTACAACCCTGAGGCGTTAATTCTAGTTTAGTAATAGAAGAGTAGCTGAGTAGTGACTTGTGAATACTAAATTATAAAACCATACGCAGAAGTTTTCTGCAGGTTTTTTGAGACGTCACTCGGCTGCCTGAAGGACGGGGCACTGATTTGACTTGAGGTGATATTTTGTCGAGCTGTACTTCATCAGATGGGTCTCGTGTTTTTTTTCTTTCAGCTCTGACCCGCCTGACTTCCTCCCAGCGAAGCAGCCTGTCCGTCAAACAGCTACTGAGCTGTGAGGATCGGCACGCCCTCGGCCCGGAGGCTGGAAAACAATGCGTCTAGCCCTTCATCTGACAGTTTGTGACTCGAGCCCTCAGAAGCTCATCCAGTCAGTCAGTAGCTCAATCTACTGTCAGTGTAAAATATACAGTATGCATGCTGCACAAGGCGTTGACACAATCACACAAACACTCACAGTACACATGCAGAAGAACCACATTAATGAAGCATATAATGTTGTGTAAACCTTTTCATTTTTTAGTTGGAATATTGTGTTGACTGCATTATGTAGTCATTGCTGATGCCTGTTGACATCCTACTGACACAATAACAGTATTCATTGTATTCGTTTTGCATTATATTGTGTAGATATTATAGGATACTAATTGGAAAAACCTAAGAAAAAAATACAATACGTCAGGTTGTTTCTGATCCTGTTGACTTGAAAAAGGGAGTTCCACAAGGGTCTAATTTGGGGCCTCTGATCTTTCTAACATACGTTAATGTACTGTAACGTATGTATGCTGATGATGCAGTCCTGTATTCCTCTGCTCCTTCATTTGAGGCATTCTGCCACCTTGCAGTCTGACTTTAACATCGATGTAGCATGCGTTGTACTGTCCAGACATCTCTAACAGGAGCAACCTGTTCTTCTGCCAACACACAGTAACAGCTTCGTATGCTCCTGGCTTCCATAGGATGACAAACAGATTTCACACATTTTCTTGGTGTCAAAAAGGGTAAAGGGTATATAAAAATAAAAATAAATAAAAGCTCAAGTTCCTGATTATGTCCCTCTTGATATGTGCAACTGTACCCCGATTAAAAATGCACCGAGCCGAAAGTGTTGATAGTCTCCTCCCCTGGTGGGAGGTCCTGACCTTCTGCATGCTGGAGAATGTTAAGGCAGTAAAAGTGTCTCCACTCAACAGCAAAAAGTCAAAGTCTTTCCTGTTGGTCCTGCTCTTGTGTTCGCTGATGCATGTCCTGAGTGTACTCACCGCCTCAGCCATCTAACTTTGGACAAGGGCATTGAACACACGAGCAGCACCTTGGGAACGGACTCTTGTTCCACCACCTCACAAGTTTATAGATCCACTAAAGTTTCTCTTCCTCACAACGTCTCTTTTCGAAGCAGCACTACGATTTAAAATGTATGCGCGAATACAACCATTTTATTTAGATTGTACAGTGCAAACCGCTCATAGTGAGCAACCGCTTCTATGGATCAAAAGCTTGGCACTGTCATTCCTATACAAATGCTATTTAAAATATTTACTTGAAGTAATCAAGAAGTTCTTTTTGGGTGTTTTCATATATGAAAACAAGAAAAACATTTTCAAAACTCCAATAATTATAATTTTCTTACTATACATCTACACATCTCTGGTTGAAGCCGCCCACGACGACAGCTGAAAATGCATTTAAAAGCAGCTATTTTGAAACAGTCAATCAAATTCATAAAATAGCGACGCTGTCTGTTTATTTAAGGTCGTCCACTGATTGGGATCATCTGACCCAGAGAGACATTATCAGTTCCACTGTACTTAACTCAAGACTAAACTTCACAGACGTTTCTTCTCTTTTGATCATCAGAGGAGCACATCCTATACTCTGAATATGCCAGGTTTAACTTTCATCTCATCTCCACAAACACCCACATCTGTGGTGCTGGAAAGGTTACAGAAGAAAAAGTTACAACCATTAAACGCTAAGATAGGCGGGAAAAATATGACTGACATTGTGCACAAGGCATTTCAAGGGGAATGTGAATAAAAAGGTATCAAACAGCAACAAAGTCCTGCGTTCGTCGGCTGAAGAACTTTTTCTTTTTGTCACTGTTTAATATTCATTATTTAATAAAAACATTAGCCTCGTTAAAACACTAAATCCAGCATCATATGTTTTAAAATAGCTCGTAGCTATTAGCTAACGATAAAAACTTGAGCAGGATTATTTTAGTCACAGCTAGAGGCTTTTTTTTTAAACTTTTTTTTATCATTTGGGCAAAGACTCAAAACAGCTTCAGGCTCCTCCATTCAGCAAAATCACAGGAAAAATAACTATGTAACACATTCGAGTTGAAAAAGGCACACGGAGCCAAAAAGCCCTTCAAAAACACTACAATGCACAACGGCACGAGAACGTCGACACAATATTCAAGTGCAGCTCTTCCCCTGTGCTGCTGAGGCCAGCTGGTCTCTGGACCACGCAGTGCGCTCGCTTAGCCCTACAGGACAGCTGTAGCCTGAATTATACATACACATCAAAGACAGACGGTGTGTGTGTGTGTGTTTGTGTGTGTGTGTAGGTGTGTGTCTGTGGTGCAGGTCAGTGGTGCTGCTGTCATACTTCATTGCGTCTTCGTGTTACGTCTTCTGCACCGAGGAAACATTCAAAACATAATCTAAACGTAAAAGTTCTGCACTCGTGATCTCCCTCGTTTCTCTGATTTGCTGAAGCGGAGTTGCACCGACCGAGCAGCTGATCAGCAGCCGTTCAGAGTCACGCATCTCAGAGGAGGCTGCTGACTCGGGGAACTGAAGCCAGGCTGAACGTCTCTGATTTACACCCCGAGACGGTCCGGGCGCCAACGTGGGGACATGTTCTTAAAGAAATGAGACCCTGCTTCACGAGAGCCGAAGTACTGAACAACCGGTACAGTTTGCATATTCTTTGGGGGTGTGTATGATATCAGTGTCAGCAATGACCACATGGTTTATGTTAAATAAAGAAAACAGCCTGGTATCCTAATTACTGTAAGATTTGCAATAATTACGCTGCAGTTTGTGAAATATGCATAAAGCAGAAACAAAAACAACCACAGCACAAACATTTCCTCCTGTGAAGCAGTGAGAAATGTATGGAGACAATGACAATTTTCTTGAAAATGTTCTCTCTATGAATACAGTTCACATCTCAAGCGAACATCAGCTCTTTCATCAAAAAAGTACAGAGATGTTCTTCCTGCGGCAGTTGAAGAAGTTCAACCTGCCAGAAACGATGATGGAGCGCTTCTGGACTCCATCATCTAGTAATCCAGCACCTTCCTCACCTCCTCCATCACCATCGGCCTACAACAAGCAGATTGCGTTGTCCCTCCAGGACCCGAAGGCCCCCCGAGGCCGGCAGGAAGGATCGTGGTCGACCTCTCACCGCTGGACACACTTTCTGAGCCACTCCATCAGGACCGAAACTTTACGCCACAAAAACATCGTCCTCCAGCTTTTATCTCACAGAAATACTCAGAACAACAACAACCTCTCAGGAGACGAACCCAGGAGACCAGTGTCCGTGTCCCAGAGTGTTGCTGAGTTGTTGTAGAAATAATATGACCTGAACTTGTATTGATTTTAATGATTTTATTAATTTAATTGATTTTACTGTTTTAACGTTTCAGTAAACTTCCGACCAACCATGTTTTAAGTGGTTTTGTTGCCTAAACCTTCAGCTAAACGTTACATTGTTTCCCTGCTGGCGGCACATTGCCATCAACATGTGCTGTCCGGAGGTAAATGAATGTCTTCACATCTGTCTTTGAGACGGCACAAAAGAGATGAAAGAGAAAACAGACAAACAGTTGCAGTGATACGAGTCTCGTGACCTGTAGATCAGTCATTGAATCCCTGTCAGCTGCAGCGCTGCCGTTCTGCCGCTGACCCGAAAACGCCGTTAAAAACGGGATGACGAGGGGAGAAAAGTCCCAGAGATGCCGGAGGAGCTGCAGGCGAGCCGTCCTGGTCCTGGTTCTGTGCCGTCTCCTCCATCTCATTAACTGAGTCATTAAATTGCTCGCCAAGAAAGCTCATCTGTGCTGCGTCCCAAAGCCGTGGCTTCCACTCAGCGCGGCCCGCTGCGTTCAATGTCAGCCGCAGTCTCTAATACCAATAACACTTCGCCTGCACTCACATCTCACCAATGCAGCTGATCTAATTATCCCCGGCAGGCGGCCTGCAGAGGGAGAGCGAACAGATGGCGGTTCACAGTGTAAAGGAATACGGAGACGTTTTGTTAAATCAAGCCCTGGACTCCTCCAGAGGCTACCGAGGAAGAGGTTAGTTTACTGAGTCCTGAGTGGCAGTAAGCGACCGGTCCACCAGATAAACAAAAGCATTGTCTTGTTCTTCTTCAGCTTTATCTTTATTTTTGTATCATAATCCTCATCATCGCCATCATCATCATATTCCTCTTCATGACCTAACCCATCTGCTACTTCTTGTCATCATCATATCCTTCATCTTGGTCCACCCTGTCTTCTTCCTTTCCATCATCATCATCATCATCATCATCATCATCATCATCATCATCATCATATTCTTCATCTGGGTCCACCCTGTCTTCTTCCTTTCCATTATCATCATCATATCCTTCATCTTGGTCCACCCTGTCTTCTTCCTTTCCATTATCATCATCATCATAATCATAATCATCATCATATCCTTCATCTTGGTCCACCCTGTCTTCTTCCTTTCCATTATCGTCATCATCATTTCTTCAACATCATCTTCCTCCAAAAGAGGTGGATTTACGGTAAAAAATGATTGATCTATAACTTATAATGTTAGTTACTTTGATAATAATCATTTAACTTGTTTTTTAGCATCTTTCATTGTGAGGTCAGAGGTCAGCTCTTCTCTCAGCCTTCCTGTAGCTCGTAGGGATTCGAATGCCTTGATCTTCTTCCACCTCGGGGGTTCGAATCCTTAAAGCCGCAGTGCAGCTCCTCCCCTAAACTACACTCAGTGACGTTCGACAGCCTCTCGGACCGACTGGAAGTCACCGAGGCGGCGTGATGAATGAGTGTGTGTTTAAGGGAGCCGGAGCTCCAGGGGGAACGGCCTTCAGCAAATATCAACGGGTCACAAACTTAAGACGGATGGACTGCAGGCTTCAGCTTTATCGCTCAACTTCTTGTCCCCGGGTTTATAAATCTGGATCTCTGACTGGAGGCCGCTGCCACAGCGCAGCCTTGACTTCATGCCTTCGCCTTCAGGGCTCCCCTTCTCCCAACACACATTTTCATAAATGACACTAAAGAGGAAAAATGAGAGGGTGCTTCTCCTTCGCTTCCTCCTCTCGCCGTCAGAGACTCCAGTGTCCCATGAATCATAAACAGTGGAATATTTTGCAGGTAAACTCACAACATATTTACACTAATTGGATTATGTCCACAGGTTTATGTTCCTCTCAAGACGTTCAGCTCATTAAGAAATAACAAATGCTGATATTTTCTTAGAAAGGGCAGCACGTAGACATTTCCCTTCAGCTATATTCACACAATGTATATTTTCACAGTTTTTATTTGCTTTTGCATAGACAATGAGCAGATAGACCATGGCACACGAGGTCTACGGGAATGTTACAAAATAAGAAATATATCAACCAATTACGCCCATAATAACAGCAGCAACTTCAACACCGACGAATACAAATGAAAAGGTTTATTTAAATAAATAAAATGCTAATAGAGAATGATGATAAAAAATAAAAAAGTATATTTAAATAAATAAAATGCCAATAGGAAATTAGGATAAATAATAAAAAAGTATATTTAAATAATAAAATGCTAGTAGAAAATTATGACAAAAAATAAAAAGTATTTTTTAATAACTGAAATGCTAATAGAAAATGATGATAAATAATAAAAAGTATATTTAAATAATAAAATGCTAATAGAAAATGATGATAAATAATGAAATAATACTAAAAACAAATGGGAGACGGGGATGCGAGCAGGCGGGAAGGAGATGTGGTGGACGGAGGCTTTACCCAGTCAGACTATAGCACAGAGGAGTTAAAATGTTAAAATGCTCCAGCGGGCTGCCACACCTTGAGGTACTTTTTAATACGATTCCTCAGTTCTTCTAGTTTTAAGTGCGCCGTTACCTCTTTGACCCTAGCGGCCGTGGGACGGTGGAGTCCTGTCCTTCGACGGCGGGCCAAGAGGAGGGCGACTGCCAGAGAGCGTGATTTGCTATTTTAAAGAGACACCCCTCTAGGGCAACTCCAAAGTGCATCATTATGTTTGGGGGGTTTCAAAAATAGAGGACCAAAATATGGCAATCAACTGTCAGGAAGGAAAAACATATGAAAAACTGGAGGGGCACCATGACACCTCTGGCAGGAGGGATCCGCCTCCAGATAAAAACCTGGCGAGCCCGGTCATGCAGAGAAATGGAGTACTTCACTTTAGAGCGTTCCACAGATTTAGGATGTGTGTGCTCTCACAGTTGCAGACCACCAGCTCTCGTCGGCTAATTCCATCCCCGATTCCTCTTCTCGGGCACGTTTCAGATCATTGAGAGGCGCTGGAGATACTTTTGAATCATGTCATATAACCTTGAGACATCCTGATCGTGATTAAAGCCATTATCATCCATCAAAGCACCAGGCGGGGCAGCTGAGGGGCAGAGCAGAGTCTTAAATATCTGAAAAGTAATGTTTCTTGGGATGTCATACTCTGCAACCAGACGTTCAAAGGATACAAACACCCCTTTGTGGAATAAGGTGCTTTTTATTACCTTTTAAGGTGCATTTTAGTACCTTCTGAAGCCAGAGGTGGAACACAGAGTCTCATAGGGCAGGCATGGATGGACGAGATAGTTAGGGATATATATTTATTTTCTTCTATTTTTTCTTTATAACCATCTTGAGGGTTACTTAATTTATACAAATTTAGGATAGGGATATACAAGCAGTATGCTTCTGCCTATACCTTTTCATCATCTTGTTTACTAGATTGTATATTAGGCATTACTCAATATATTGTTTGTGATGAATAAAAAAACTACTATAACTTAAACGTATCCTAATCTGCAACCTGATTGTTTGAGTGATATTTTCTACTCAGTGGCAGTGATGCACATAACATCCAGAAAGCCATTGTATTGATATTATCAGTGATAATGTAGGATGTTTGGTAATGCAAATCCCTCCTATAACTTCTAAAAATGCCTCACGAAGCAGGTTCATTTCACCCAAACTCATTTATGTGTTTGTCCAACTCTTTAAAGACAGATTAGTGTTTTGAAATGATGTCATTAGTGTGGACCGCTGCTTGCGGAACAGAGAAAAGGACTTTTGTCTCAGAGATAAAGCCGCAGGCTGAAGCCAAATTTCCCAAGAGCTGTGAAAATGTATTCAAATCCAATGCGGTCAAAAGCTTTGTGTGAATCTGCAGAGCTGAGGACCGCTGGGGCAGGCCGGGACTGTAAACTATGTTAAATAAGTCTTTCCTTTATAACTCCTATTTGCTACGGATGGATGATTTGGTGCAAAACAGTCTCCGGGTTCAGAGCTAAACTTTAACGAATGTTTTGTGAACACGGCAGACGAGTCAATACGAGTCTCACTTTGCTTTTTAAGGAGGACTGACATCGCCGACTGAGATGACCCTCAGTGACCCCTACTGGAATGTATAAACTGTATACGAGTCTTGTTTATACTTATATTAGTTATTAGTTAGAGTTCTTACGTTGCCTTGTTACAATGTTACATTGTTATGCTACGTTGTTGCGCTACGTTGTTGCGCTACGTTGTTGCGCTACGTTGTTACGTTACGTTGCGTTGTTACGCTACGTTGTTACGCTACGTTGTTACGCTACGTTGTTACGCTACGTTGTTACGCTACGTTGTTACGCTACGTTGTTACGCTACGTTGTTACGATGCGTTGTTACGTTGCGTTGTTACGCTACGTTGTTACGCTACGTTGTTACGCTACGTTGTTACGCTACGTTGTTACGCTACGTTGTTACGCTACGTTGTTACGCTACGTTGTTACGCTACGTTGTTACGCTACGTTGTTAAGCTACGTTGTTACGCTACGTTGTTACGCTACGTTGTTACGTTGCGTTGTTACGCTACGTTGTTACCCTACGTTGTTACGCTACGTTGTTACGCTACGTTGTTACGTTGCGTTGTTACGCTGCGTTGTTACGCTACATTGTTACGCTACATTGTTACGCTACATTGTTACGCTACATTGTTGCGTTACATTGTTGCGTTACATTGTTGCATTACATTACATTGTTGCACTACATTGTTGCACTACATTGTTGCACTACATTGCTGCGTATTTATGAAACATATTTTTTGTTTAAGAAACTTATCCGGTCGTTTGCAGGAACATACATTAAATGATAATTGGTTGATCATCATTGTTTATGATGGTTCACATATCCAGCAGGAGACAACATCCTGCACTTCTTTCTTTAGTTTGTTTTATTATTGGACAATGCAGGCAACCTTTTGAAAACACAAATTCAGCAATGTCAAGCCGAACTTTGCAATTAACCTGAAGCCCTTAAGAAGAAGACACATATGTCATAATACATTTTGCAAGACGGAATATTGGATTTTTAAAAATGTTGTTTTTTATCCAGCTGAGACCTCCATTTATTCCTGCGTAGGCTGATTGTCAGGAAGCAGAGCAGGACATGAAAACTCTCAACTCAAGTCAAGCACAGCAGGTATAGACCAGAACAAATGAAATCTCACGATGACGGGGATGGATTTCTTTTTGGGGTGCAATAACCGGTATGAAAGGGAGCAGATATCATCTTCTGAAGGGAGTCAAACTAAAAGCCCTGACAGCTCTGTGTGCAGAGAGACACCATCAGAGGGGAAAAGAGGCAAGATGATTGGCCCTAAAAGCACTTTTATTATCCAATATTCCCTCATCGTCTCCGTCTGAGCTGGAGCCGAGTTTCACTCAAGAACACTTGAGCCTGGATTTCTCTCCTCTTTGGCAGATATTTGCCTTCTCTGTTGTCTGACCATGCCACCAAATGACCACGATGTCAAGAAAGTCTCATTTTGTTATTTGCCTGCATAGGACCGATGTGCACCTCGACCTATTGTTATATATTGGCTTTACCCAGTATCCTGAGTTTAACCCTAAGAACACTAACGTTTGGGTAAAATAGTCAAATATACCCGATAAAAAATATATCAAAAATAGAACCAGCGTCCTCTTGGGCGCTAGCGGCGCTCGTTGCGCTCTATTACTGCAAAAGTTTGAAGTATCGTTAAATGCCAACGTTGTTTCCTGGGTTTACGGTGAAGATCGAATAACGTAAGCGATGCTTTGAGCTATAATTTGGTCTCGCGCTGAATTACCAAACACAACAGAGTCTACAGCTCAGCCGCCATCAGCCTGGGACCAGCTGACACATTAGTTTAAACTTGAGAGCCTCTCTGCTCGGAGACTGGTGACTGTGAGTGGTAAGTCATTCCTTATCTGAGCACAACACGCGCACATACAGGCACACTAACCACGTTTGTACACACTAACCACGTTTATACACACACACACACAACACACACACACAGACACGCACGACCGCAGCGCTGCTTAGCATTCCCTCTCACTCCTTTCATCATGTTCACACATGGCCATTTGCTTCTTATCTCAGGATGCACACAAACACACACACACACACAAACACACACATGTGCACAAACCTGGAGCCCACAGAGACATGTGGTTCGTAGTGCAGCAACCGGGGTTATCTGACATTAGGGCTGCGATTAGAACAGACACTCCACTGACTCCAAATCAGCTGAGACGAGAGATTAAAACCAAGAAATGACAGCGAGGGCTCGTGCAGCCACACTGCAGACGGAACGAAAGGTATCTCGTTCCCTCTCTGAGTCTCCGTACTGCTCATGCATTTGAGGGAGCATTGTGCAGATAATTGGAGGAGATAAGTGTCCGTGCACTCACCTGGAATTACTCGTTCACACAATTGGTTTGTGGGCCAATTTTGCGTGTGCGAAATGCAGGTGCGAAAACAGCATTCACACACTCATCAAATACTCTTGGTCAGTGCCCCTCGGAGTCTGATGCCAACGCGCCGCGCTTTCAAATGAACTCCCATGTAGACGTCATGAAGTCATTATTACAAGCTCAGAGCAACTGGCCTTGTATCGAGAACGAGAGCGAGGCGGCCACCGCCATTTTTAATGAGTGAAGTCAATGTGGAAGAAGTCAATGTTTTAAACTTGCATTCTCTCTTCTCTGGTTGTATAGAAGTCTATGCTTCATGTGTTAAAGCTGCATTCTCTCTCCTGACCACCAGGGGACGACTCCTCTGGTTGTATAGAAGTCTATGCTTCATGTGTTAAAGCTGCATTCTCTCTCCTGACCACCAGGGGGTGACTCCTCTGGTTGTATAGAAGTCTATGCTTCATGTGTTAAAGCTGCATTCTCTCTGCTGACCACCAGGGGGCGACTCCTCTGGTTGTATAGAAGTCTATATAAATGACTCTACTTCTCTCTTGATGTATTCCCTCAGTAAACATTGTAAACATGAATTTATGTCTCAATCTCTAGTTTCAAGTCTTCTTCAATACAGCATGATGTTCATTTAGTAAATTATGCTCATTTAGAGTCAAACAGACCATAAAGCAGGGGAGGCTTTTAGGGCGGGGCTACAAGGTGATTGACAGGTCGACACCAGAGCCGTATCAGGCATCTCTAGGTCCCTTCTTTACAATCCAAATATGGTTCATGTATATCTGAATATGGCTTCTTACATTTGATGATGCAACAGACGTACAATAGGTCTGCGGTTGCTGATGAATAAATACATCCTGAACTGTTCTCTGTCATATTGCCAGGCAACGCATATCTGCAGGAAAAGGTTTCAATAAATGAGTTGCAGTAACTGCTTCTACTTCAGACCT
This sequence comes from Cottus gobio, assembly GCA_023566465.1. Lineage (NCBI taxonomy): Eukaryota > Metazoa > Chordata > Actinopteri > Perciformes > Cottidae > Cottus > Cottus gobio. Next base: position 2,150,647 of record CM042225.1, read on the forward strand.
GCAGCGAGAGGTTACAGACATGCCCATGTGCATCCAATTAGCCTCTGAGTCTGTTGCAGAGAGACATTTTCTAAAGGTAGAGTGTGTTCAATTGCTTTGACGAGCGCTGAAAGTTCTGCCTCAAAACATGAATTCAAATTTCAGGATACACCAAATCCCCATCACCAAATCATTGTTTCCTACAAAATCTGTGTCCATGGTAACAACCCAATGGTTGGTGATTGGACACAAACTCCAGTCTCCTCCAAGTGAAAGGCACAATCCTGGAATGCCGCTGAATGTATTAAGTAAATTGGTAATTTGTTAAGCCCCGCCCCTCCACTCCTACATTACCATGGAGTCCACACTGTCACACACTACATCACCCCGAGGAAATATCTTCTCAATTTTAGAATTATTTTTAAAATTACAGAGAAGCAGACAGAAAACAATCTGGTTGTCTGTTTTAAGAGTTTAACCATGAACACTAACGTTATAAATACTAACACCATCACTAACGTCGGGTATATTTCACCCAATATAATGTACCTGATAAGATATATCAAAATACAACAATAAAAAGCAATTTAAAGTCCTCTTCTTTTATTTCACCCTGTAGAACTTCTCATAAAACTAAAAACAGGTATCATAGTGGGACCCTGAAAAAAGACTCAAAATCAGGTGAAAAATTGGGGAATGGTCAATAAAACCTGATTAAAAACATAAATAATGTAGCTATGAACTTGTTCTCTGGTCCACATGTTCCTGGGACATGTGAGCCTTGTCCTGTGAAGGAAAAGTCTCCTTCAATGGGAAAACCATCCGGAATGTTTTCACCCTCTATCACTAACGTAAGACGTGAAGGTTGAAACAACCAGGGATTGGAGCAGAGAGACACGCCCACCTTCAATAAAGACACGCCCACCTCCAATAGAGACACGCCCACCTTCAATAAGGACTCAGACAAAAGCAACACAATGAAAATAACGTAACCACAATCACAAAGTTAGGGTTCTGGGGTTAAGAGCATTTCCATACATTTACTTTTGACCTTTTAGTTTCTTGCTGGAGAAAACTCATGGCTGCTCATGAGCGACTGACCTCACGCTACAGGGTGCTCTCTCCGCCCACGGCCCTCTGGGGCGCTCCAGAGCTGAGGGTCCCCACGCTGCATTAAAAACCAGACGCACCTGCCCTCTCGTGCCGGTTTCCCCTCCTTTGTTCACTCTGACAAGCAGCTCCAGTCAGACCTCGCCTGCGGCGCTGCTTCAGCTCCAACACAAAGTCAAATAAAGCGGGTGAGCAGGTCTGGGCATCAGAGATTATAAAGTGGATGATGATGAACTGTGTGTTTGCTCTCTGAGAGGACAAGATAGGGTTTCAAGCAGTACTTATTGATTTGGAGAGAGAGAGTGAGACGGACGTGTTTTCTTCTTTTGGTATTCTGATCGGCGCTCTGCAGAGTCCGACCCGTCCCCCTCGTGGAAAAGAAAGCTCTTAATCTGCTTTATGTGGCTCATAACGTCAGCCGTCTCTCTCTCGGCAGCTGCTGGCCGTCCGGAGGGAATACAAACCTGACGTGGTGATGCCGAACATTCATCTGAGTGTCGGTCCCCACGCCGCCCACACCGAGTCCCTCAGTGCCGTTACTCCCTCGGTTGTTTATTGAACCTGATGTGCCGGGCGTGTGGACTATGAGAACAGTCTGACAGCATCAGACGCTCTGACACTCGAGTGCACCTGCAAACAGCTCCTGTGTAAAATCATCTATCAACACAGTTTATGATCAGAATCCCCGATGGACCTTAAACTACACAGTACGCCTTGATAACTCAGGCTTTGTGGCATTGTTTTCATCTCACCAATGAACCAGTAACTCAGATTTTACACATGCAGCTTGCAACTTGTTTGTTTTACATTTAAATTCTTCAAACTTGCCTTCACCTGTTAACCCCTGCTCTCTACCCTTCACCTGCTAACCCCTGCTCTCTACCCTTCACCTGTTAACCCCTGCTCTCTACCCTTCACCTGTTAACCCCTGCTCTCTACCCTTCACCTGCTAACCCCTGCTCTCTACCCTTCATCTGTTAACCCCTGCTCTCTACCCTTCACCTGTTAACCCCTGCTCTCTACCCTTCACCTGTTAACCCCTGCTCTCTACCTTTCACCTGTTAACCCCTGCTCTCTACCCTTCACCTGTTAACCCCTGCTCTCTACCCTTCACCTGTTAACCCCTGCTCTCTACCCTTCACCTGTTAACCCCTGCTCTCTACCCTTCACCTGTTAACCCCTGCTCTCTACCCTTCACCTGTTAACCCCTGCTCTCTACCCTTCATCTGTTAACCCCTGCTCTCTACCCTTCATCTGTTAACCCCTGCTCTCTACCCTTCACCTGTTAACCCCTGCTCTCTACCCTTCACCTGTTAACCCCTGCTCTCTACCCTTCACCTGTTAACCCCTGCTCTCTACCCTTCACCTGTTAACCCCTGCTCTCTACCCTTCACCTGTTAACCCCTGCTCTCTACCCTTCACCTGTTAACCCCTGCTCTCTACCCTTCACCTGTTAACCCCTGCTCTCTACCCTTCACCTGTTAACCCCTGCTCTCTACCCTTCACCTGTTAACCCCTGCTCTCTACCCTTCACCTGTTAACCCCTGCTCTCTACCCTTCACCTGTTAACCCCTGCTCTCTACCCTTCACATGTTAACCCCTGCTCTCTACCCTTCACCTGTTAACCCCTGCTCTCTACCCTTCACCTGTTAACCCCTGCTCTCTACCCTTCACCTGCTAACCCCTGCTCTCTACCCTTCACCTGTTAACCCCTGCTCTCTACCCTTCACCTGTTAACCCCTGCTCTCTACCCTTCACCTGTTAACCCCTGCTCTCTACCCTTCACCTGTTAACCCCTGCTCTCTACCCTTCATCTGTTAACCCCTGCTCTCTACCCTTCACCTGCTAACCCCTGCTCTCTACCCTTCATCTGTTAACCCCTGCTCTCTACCCTTCACCTGTTAACCCCTGCTCTCTACCCTTCACCTGCTAACCCCTGCTCTCTACCCTTCATCTGTTAACCCCTGCTCTCTACCCTTCACCTGTTAACCCCTGCTCTCTACCCTTCACCTGTTAACCCCTGCTCTCTACCTTTCACCTGTTAACCCCTGCTCTCTACCCTTCACCTGTTAACCCCTGCTCTCTACCCTTCACCTGTTAACCCCTGCTCTCTACCCTTCACCTGTTAACCCCTGCTCTCTACCCTTCACCTGTTAACCCCTGCTCTCTACCCTTCACCTGTTAACCCCTGCTCTCTACCCTTCACCTGTTAACCCCTGCTCTCTACCCTTCATCTGTTAACCCCTGCTCTCTACCCTTCATCTGTTAACCCCTGCTCCCTATCCTCCACTACAGGACTCATTCCACACATCTTCTCCTGTTTTATATTTTCTATCAAAAATATTCTGTTCTTAATTGATGTCTTGATGTTTTTCTAATCGTTCCCCTTTTCATTTTGTTGTATGTAAAGCATCTTTGAGTGGCTTGAAATGCGCTATAGAAAATTAAAATAATATTATTATAATAATATATATTGATGAAATATCAGTAATGCGGCTACTTCTCCTCTTGCTGGTAATGTTTTATCTCTATGAACAATAATTATATTTTGATATCTCACATCAGCACCGAACCCCCGAAATCATAAATATTTAAATTACAACAACAACAAATAAAACATGTATTCCAATCAGGAGTAATAAGAACTATGCCCTGCTTCACATTCAGGCAGCCCGACTTGAAAGTCCAAACCCGGACGTCTCTGGAACGAGGGGGGCTTGAGTGCCTTGCTCAAGGGCAACTAAAGCGAGAGGAAAGAGGCTTTTAAAATTGTTGATTTACAACATGCACAACTAAACTTTCAAAGACCGAGTAAATACCAGTGGGCTCTCTGTTACTTCCTCACTGGGAGAAACACTTTCGAAACATTTGACGTAAAACTGCAGAAATAAAACATAAATCTGACGGCACTCACCTCCCTGCGTCGCCCCGTACGAGCCGACCAGCATCAGGATGACCTGCAGGATAATTCCACAGACTTTTTTACTCCAGAGATCCATGGTGAAGCGGGAGGATGCTGCAGAAAACAAGCCCAAAACAGGTGGAGGGAGACAACCTGCCTCTCCTCTTTACTCCACTCCTCTTTACTCCTCCTCCTCCTCCTCTTCCTCCACACTTTCTGGATCCGTCCTCAGAATGATGCACTTCTGCGTCTGCAGCGCTCACCAGCGTCCGCCTGCCGATGACAGCAGAGGCTTTCTGTTAGGCTGCACTCTGCAGAGTGAGAGGAAGGAAGAGAGGGAGGAGAGGCACTAGAGAGAGAGAGAGGGAGAGAGAGGGAGGGAGAGAGAGGGAGTGAGGGAGAGAGAGAGAGTGAGGCACTGGAGAGAGAGAGAAGCACTAGAGAGAGAGGGAAGGAAGAGAGGGAGGAGAGGCACTAGAGAGAGAGAGAGAGGGAGAGAGAGGGAGGGAGAGAGGGAGGAGAGGCACTAGAGAGAGAGAGAGAGAGGGAGGGAGAGAGAGGGAGTGAGGGAGAGAGAGAGAGGGAGGCACTGGAGAGAGAGAGAAGCACTAGAGAGAGAGGGAAGGAAGAGAGGGAGGAGAGGCACTAGAGAGAGAGGGAGGGAGAGAGAGGGAGGGAGAGAGAGGGAGTGAGGGAGAGAGAGAGAGAGAGGCACTGGAGAGAGAGAGAGAGGCACTAGAGAGAGAGGGAAGGAAGAGAGGGAGGAGAGGCACTAGAGAGAGAGAGAGGGAGAGAGAGGGAGGGAGAGAGGGAGGAGAGGCACTAGAGAGAGAGAGAGGGAGAAAGAGGGAGGGAGAGAGAGGGAGTGAGGGAGAGAGAGAGAGGGAGGCACTGGAGAGAGAGAGAAGCACTAGAGAGAGAGGGAAGGAAGAGAGGGAGGAGAGGCACTAGAGAGAGAGAGAGAGGGAGAGAGAGGGAGGGAGAGAGAGGGAGTGAGGGAGTGAGGGAGAGAGAGAGAGGGAGGCACTGGAGAGAGAGAGAAGCACTAGAGAGAGAGGGAAGGAAGAGAGGGAGGAGAGGCACTAGAGAGGGAGAGAGGGAGGAGAGGCACTAGAGAGAGAGAGAGGGAGAGAGAGACACGAGAGAGAGGGAGAGAGAGAGAGAGAGAGGCACTGGAGAGAGGGAGGGAGAGAGAGGGAGGGAGAGAGAGAGAAGCACTAGAGAGAGAGGGAAGGAAGAGAGGGAGGAGAGGCACTAGAAAGAGGGAGGGAGAGAGAGAGAGGGAGGGAGAGAGAGGGAGTGAGGGAGAGAGGGAGGGAGAGAGAGAAGCACAGAGAGGAAGAGGGAGAGAGGGAAGGAAGAGAGTGAGGAGAGGCACTAGAGAGAGAGAAAGGGAGAAAGAGGAAGAGATAGAGAGAGGGAGAGCGTTCCCTTCTGGAGCTTCAGTGAAAGGTACTCCAGTCATTAAAGAGGACCTGGGGACCTGAGGACCTGAGGACCTGAGGACCCCGCGCTCTGCCAGAGCCCCCCAGCAGGCGACACTCTGCTCCAGGTCTGAGAAAGAGTTGTTCGGGTCCCGTTAGGCTGCTCGTGGTCGGTTCAGGCCGGTGGTCTCGGAGAGGAGCCCCAGCACGGTGACTCAGTTCTGCACATCAACTGGAAGTATCCCACCGGGAGACTAAAACAATTAAAATGACTATTCAAGAACTCATTTTAACTAGTTTTATCGGTGTATATTTCTCATGAAATTAAATGTTTTTCGTAAATTGGAAACAAAAACATTTCCCAAAAGTGTTATTTTCCAAGTCCTTTAAAATTTACTTGAATAATAAACACTGAAAATATTTGATCCTGTACCTGCTGTTTGCCCCCCAATGCAACGACGCCTCACAGGACGGCAGAGAGGCTTCTGGGACGTCGGCGGCATGTTGGGGGCGACTGTGGCTCAGTGGTTAGCAAGTCAGTCTTTCAATCAGAGGGTCGGTGGTTCAAACCCCGGCTCAGCCAGTCCATGTCGTTGTGTCCTTGAGCAAGACACTTAACCCTCATTGCTCACCGTTGCTCTGTCTACAGTCTACTGTATAGCATGTAAGTCTCTTTGGATAAAAGCGTCAGCTAAATGAAATGTAATGTTGATGAGGTGGGAAACCTGCAGCTTCCTGCGACATGTAGTTCATAACCTTTTAGAAAGAAACGTGTTTCCCCGTGTTTTGGATGGAAAACATTGACTCAGTAAATAATAAATGATAACTGAGTCCGCCATCAGGCGGACTCAGTTTATATGGTAGTGTTTGTTTGTTTGTTTGTTTGTTTGTTTGTTTGTTTGTAAGTCCACCGCTTTTGTCCAAAGTCTCTCAACAACTAATCGATGGATTGCCATGAAATTTGCTCACAACGTTCATGATCCCCAGAGGATGAGTTGGTAAACCTTTGTGCCTACAGCGAACATGCCTACACGCCATTCCAAAAGGATACTTAAATAAATTATATATTAAAAATATATATAATATATATATATATATATATATTAAAATGAAATATATATATACAAATATATATATAATATACACTAAAAAAAATATATAAATATATATTTAAAAATAAATATATATATATATATATACCTGGAAAGATATTCACACATGAGCTTAACAAATCTCTAATCGTACGTACGACTTGTTTAAAATACATTTGATGGCCACACATCTTCACACAACGCTTCGTATGTTATTTGAGGCCACAAAAGCACTTGGTTTGGTTTAATAAGATCACCGTTTGTGTTAAACATAAAGTTAACGTTAACTTGAGGTTTCACGTGTGACGAGCAGCCGTCTAGTTTCATCTTGTTTTTTGATGCATCTCTTCATCCCAACCCTCCAGGCTCATGATTACATGGATTATATTTGAATTATAGAGCATTATTGTAGATATAGCTGCGATTATGTGTATGAGTTATGTCTGATGTTATGCAGTGACAGATGCCCTAATAACTACCGTACAGCTTCCCACAGTTCCTAAGCATGATTTCACGAATAAAACAGATATATTGAAACTTTTTGTTGTTGTTTTTTTCTACGTTTTCCTGAAAGAATGCGTTCAGAGGCTCATTCAACATCGTGGCCGAGTCCTCACGCTGTGCTTTTCTGTCCTCTCTTGCTGGAGCATATTTAATAGTATAATATTCAGTTATTTAAACACTCACAATTGTTACAGCTGCCTGACAACTTTTATATATTTCTGCAATTTTCACAGTCGCACAAGTGTCACAAGTCACAGTCACAAAAACATAATTGGTATTTGTGTAAGGATCTTATTAAGAAGTGTGACATTCAGTAGTCAGGAAATATGTTTAATTCTGCAGGGATTTGAAATGAAATGATATCTCATTTTATTTGCAAATAACTGTTATTGTGAAGAAACAACTTGCTTCGGTTTAATGAATTCATGTTGAGGTTTAATTACACCGTCGACGACCGAAACAGCTGATGAACTCCTCTGGCTTGTTTTAAGTGAAACAACTGACTTTGTTGTGTTTTTGTGTGTTTTTTTTCTCCAGTAAATTGTGTGTTGTCGCTCCGACCGTGTCCCTTGGCTCTGCAGCTGTATCCGAGCCCCCTGCCAGGCCTCGGTTTGTGCAACTCATTTTTATATTTTGCATACCAAATGGAGCCGGCCAATGACTGACGCACTCCCACTCCGCTTTATATTCACAACACCTGCTGCGAGCCGTGGAGGGATCGTGGCTTCGGCCAGAAAAGACTCTTAAGAGCTGAGCAGGGACGCTTCAAACCTGACGGGGAAATAAATACACAGAACGTGTTCTCCGTCCACGAGTTGAGGTTCTACCATCGGCTGCAGACAGTATACACAGAGTGGGGGGTTAGGGTATCGGGAGGCCAGGATTTGTAAAGTTCTATAGTTTTATATTTAAAAAATATACTTTTTTTGTATCTAAATCCAACCAGGATTTTTTTTTCTTAAACATTTAATTCTTTCCTTGACGGCAGCACAACATGTTAACGCATTTCATTCCCAATCTTCAGAAATGTTCGTGAGTACTGATCGGGTAACGTTAGCCATGTGCTAGAGCGGGCAAATGACAGACGTTCAGGTACCTGAACCATATCAGGAAGGAAATGCTGTTGGAACATCATTTAAAGCTATTGTACCAGAAGAAAATGTAAATTTGCTAGCTTTTCTAGAAAATAAAAAAATATATTTTTATTCATACGCTACTGTTTTCAATGGTTATACTAATACTAATATTTCTTTGTCCCTCTGCAACGTATACTCTGTTCGGGAAAGTTACTCCATATATTTTGGTGCGTTTTACTACGAAGGCTGATTATACGGTCTTTTCAAAATAAAGTTCCGTCTTCACGAGAAACTCAGTTAGGGTTGAGGCAATAAAACCACTTAATTGTTTGGTTATTAACCAGGAAATAGCCAGGGAACAACCATGAAAGTGACATTTCTGAAATACACATGCAACGTGACCAAAACATCACGTTGACTTCTTGTTTCACGTTGTTTGTCCCTCCTTGTTTACGTGGTTAACACAGAAAACACATTTAGTGGGTTATCGACGAATTACGACCCATTATTTATTAGTGGGCAGTGTGACTAGTGGGCTGTGCTTTGCAAAAATAAAATAAAATGAGATGCTAATTCCTGAGTCCTTGGTCACCTTGGATATGAATGATTAACCTGCGACCGGCTGACTTGTTTACGAGGGCTCTGCACAGTGTGCCTTGTTTATTGGGCCGCCTGAAGCGTCCCCTCCCAGGAAACAGCATCCTCTTGCAGTTTAGAAAGCAGGACCGCTTTTCTGTTTTTCGATTCACCGCACAAGCCGAACAAGAACAGCTCGTCTCCGGGCCGCTCCGCCGGCTGCAGCTCAGTTCTCAGGCGCGGCTTTCTTTCCATTATCGACTCCAGTTTGTTTTCCATTATTGACCAGAAGACACGTTGTTTTCTTTGTGCCACAGCTGACCTCCAAACACTTACCTTGAATACTGTCTCCTGCATGAATAATGTTAAGAAACATCAATGAAAAGTCTATCTTTTAAAGAAGAAGAAAAAAACAACCCACGCCTGGAAACTGTGTGTGAGTTTCGGTGCCTCGTTGGGAGTTAAGTTCCCCCTGAACTCGTCTTGAAAGGTGGAGGAAGGAGCGAGCACGCGTTGCGGGTTGCAGGAAGCGACAGCAGCGGTGTTGTGGGTCGGGTGAGGTTTGATGCAAACACAATGAAGCCCCGGAGATTTTCGCCGCAGGCGGCATCGCGCTCACATCTTTTCGTCTGCCTCCGGCGGCGTAGCTGTGATCTCGTATCAAGCATTAAATGGCCTTTCTCAAAAAGACACGTCACAGATTTATTGACTCCTGCTTCTTTATTTATTTATTCATGCACAATTCAAACAATAAAATCAAAAAAATAAACAAAACATAACGGAGATAAATGAATATCACATCTCAGGAAGAGGCAAAAAGCCAACTGGGCTTATTTGAAGCCTCCACATATATAATATTTCATAATAAAATGAATTGTGCATAAGACAAGATCAGAGGCTCTGTTGACCAGATGTTCTCAACCTGTTGAGATCAGGCAAACATCCTTAAGCACCTCCTAAAACATTATAACGTGTTTGTTTTATTGAATTGTCTTTATGCCTTTTCCTTAATTGTCTGCTCTTTGTACCCCCGTGAAGCGCTCGGTTTGATGATGTCACCGCCGTGACATCATCTTCACTGAGTCGTTTCACCGGCAACCCAACGGAGGAACATCTGCACATACAAACACCTGTAATATCATCTTTCTGCCGTTTACCCACCGAGCGCTTGTCTGCTTGTCTTTTCACTCGAGGAGGCGTTTTGATTTTGGCTGCATCCTGTTTGACCTGAACTCGTTTAAAATGTAGATATGACTGAACGTGCGGTGAAACCAGACGAGGGAACAACTCCTCCCTGATCTGAAGCCGTGAGGAGCGCATGACATCGACTCAACCAGCGATGACTTTGACGAAGTGGCCGCGCGGCGAGCTAACGGCCGTCTGACTGACCGACTCCTGCATTTCCCTCCAGACAAGTCACGGCCGACTTCTTCTCGTGGCTTTGACCTCGTGGGCAGTGGAGGAGACGGTGGGTGGGGGGGGGGGGCTGTGCTGCCGGGTATTGACGGGGTTGTGAAGCGTGATATTGGGCGCGGGTCTTGGCGGCGGGACGCCTCGGAGCCGTGACGATCCAGAAGCATCGGCGACCTCTGGACGGTGACTGACAGCAGCCGCTCGGCTGGAAGGAAACGCCGCTTTGGGCCTCGGTGAGGGGAGTCGGAGGGCAAGGCTGCTGTCAGAACACAGATTACCCAACAGCATGGGACACGCCGCACAACCGCACACACACAACCGCACACACGACGACGCGTCCATCATCGCTAAGTGATGTCACGCCACGTGATGGTTTGAAAGCTTTGTTCAGGATTTCTCTCTTGGCTCCTGCAGACTCTTGGACTTTCATTCAACTGGATGGTCCTTGCACTGGCTTCCTGTCCAACAAAGAATTGACTTTAAAATCCTGCTGCTGGTTTATAAAGCCCTGAATGGTTTAGGGCCTAAATACATTAGTGATCTGCTGCTGCCTTATGAACCATCCCGACCCCTCAGGTCGTCTGGGACGGGTCTACTTTCTGTTCCAAGAGTCAGAACTAAACACGGAGAGGCAGCGTTCAGCTTTTCTGCTCCACACATCTGGAACAAGGTCCCTGAGAGCTGCAGGTCTGCAGAGACCCTCATCCTCTTTAAAGCCAGACTGAAGACCTTTCTGTTTGCTGTTGCCTTTAATTAAACCAGATTCTACATTTCACTACTGCATTTTATATCTTAAACTGCACTGCAACTTTTATTCAATTCTGTATCTATCTATTTCTGCTTTTTGCCTTCTAACTGTTTTTTATTGTTTTAATGATTGTTCTTAATTGTTTTTAAATGTTTTATTTTGGATTGTGTAATTGTTTTTAATTGTTTTTAAATCTTTTATTCTGCATTGTGTTTTTATGCTTTTAATGGCTGTATGTGAAGCACTTTGAATCACCTTGTGTTGAAATGTGCTATACAAATAAACTTGCCTTGCCTTGCCTTGCCTTGGATTCAGCTTTTGATTTGACCGGTTGAAGCGAAGACAGACGGGAAAATCAGCTGCTGAAATAATGAGAATGTTAGGAGAAACTGTCTTGTTATCATGATGCATTCTGGGGGAAATGTGATTGGCTGCTCGTGCACATCCGTATGCTTATAGTAATATCTATAAGATCCCACATAACGTTCTTCTTCCACCTCTAGCCTGTGTATTACTGTTATTTACATTTGCCCTCTCCTTCGTTGAGAACCTGTTTTTAAAACTGTATCTCATATTACCACCAGTGGTTTTATATGTTATATTTCTTTTCTTATTATAGTGTTCTTTTCTTATTTTCTGCACAATAAATTCCAATGTGTCTGGACTGTTGCTCTGTGCACAAATGGCACAAAACATAAAAATTAAATTGATTCTTGAGCATCTCTATGCGATGGCAGTTTTCAGGGTTGCATTAATGCTTCGGGTGTTTTTTTGTGTTAAAAATTAAGGTTTAATGCATTCGTCCTTCAGTTCAATTTGTTAAAAACCAGATCGTAAAGTAAAGACACGTCAGGGTGCGACTCGAAACATAGAATTACCAGCTTGAGATTCAACATCTCCGCCAGTCAAGCTGCGTCTGTCATCACTTCAATCATTTTATCCCTTTAGACATCTGTCTCACCGCGACCTTTGACCTGCAAAATCAAATCCGTTCGTGCACAAATTTTAAGCAATTCCCTCCAGATGTTCCAGAGATGCTGCGTAGAAAAAAACACAAGGAGGCGTAAAAATAGGCGTTAAAAGGAAGCACAGAGATGGATTGTTTTCGTTTAATAAAGCGTGATTTGAAGCAGGGAAACACAGAACAGCCGGATCGCCGTCCAGTCCTCATTTTAAAAGGACGATAACACACTTCCTTTCTCTCTACTCTCTTTACTCTGCTGCCGCGCTTCAGCGCCGCCTTCTTGTTCACATCGCACAATAAACACGTCAAACAGATGTGATCAGTTTCCACAAACGCCGGTGGAATTGGTTTAAAGATTGATATCGCTGTCTGACCCGTATCTCCGTTAACGGCGGTGACCTCCGACCTCGGCAGCCAGTTGGTCCTCCGCGTAATCATTCGGTGAATCTCACCCCACAGATTTCTTTTCCCGTTCTTCTTTCTCGTTGTCTGATTCGGCGGCTCCATAAATATCCCACATCTGTGGCTGTTATTTCATTTCTTCGCGAGTTGGCGCACTAAATTTATGATGCCGGTTAAAAAAAAAGAAAAAGATCTCTCTGCGGTTGCTCTGCAGACTTCGTCCAAACAGCGAGTATCTGCTGCTTATAACCGACACAAAGAAAAGCTCTGCGCCGTTAATCCGAGCTAACTGATTTCTTACGCTATAGCGGCGGCCTTATGCACATCTGGATATATCTGCAAACATCACTGCAAATTAAAAGAGCGGAGGACATCTTCAAATCTCCACCAATCAGACGTTCCTCTCCTGCAACCGCTTGATCTGAACAGAACTTGTTCAAATAAAGACAACATCTTGCATTTCTTCCCCACAACGCCAACGGCAAAAATTTGCGGCTAACGGCACTTACTGACGCTGGTTGCAGACGTCCAAAAATGCCACCACAGGCACCTCAACAAACCTGACAAGGAAGCCATAGCTACAAATTATAGAAACAAAAGAAATAGTGTGGCCTTAAGATACGCACCTCGAGCCAATGATCTCCCTCTAACTGAGAGTGAGAGAGTGAGACAGAGTGAGAGAGTGCAATGTCTTGAATAAACTGTGAACACAGGGACCAGGTGTTCCATTCAGTCAAAACTCAAAAACAGCAGAAAAGCAAAGAAAAGCTGCAGATCCTCATATTTGAGAAGCTCAAACAAAAGAAAATGCTTCATTGTTTCCTTGTTAAATGACTTAAATGTTGTCATATCATGCAAGTTGATTATATGAGTAATTGTTTAAGTCCTAAAATCAAAATCTTTGGTCTGGTTGACCAAATGTGTCATAAAAAAATAGTGAAAAGTGACATTTCTAATTCAAGAAGATCCTTAAAGAAGTGATTTATTATAATCTGGTGTATTCAAGCCTCCTGGCGGGAGGGCACCAGGTATTTAAATATAAATCCCATGTAAGACGCTCAGCTGTTCTCTTCAAATTAAGCACGAGATTAAACGCCTCAAATTGCTTCCTCTCATTTAACTTCAAGCCTTTTAAAGCCGCCTCTCCCCTCCGAGCTCTGCAACGAGATCCGTCTCCGATCACCCGGAGATGTGCACATTGAATCACTCCCTGTGTTGAAGTGCCCAGAGTATGGAGGTGACGAATTAATAGAGCCTAACCACGAGAACCGGGACGGTAATGGAGCTCTTTGTGCTTCAGCGGCTGCAGGTTCACGGGGTTAATTAATGAGGTGTTACTGAGGAAAGAGTGTGGACGTCTGGATCCACACTTCTGTGTTCAATTCAGTTTATTTTGTTTAGCCCAGAATCACAAATTACAAATTTACCTCGGCTTTTTTCCGATCTGTACACATACGACATCCCAGTCCCGGGACCTCACATCGGAAAAACTCAGAAAACAGGATGGACAGAAGCAGTAGATGTCATGTGACCAGAATGAACAACGGAACACAGTTACAGCACATTCAATGAATATGACAGAAGTTATTCATGTATTGAGTAGTAGACATGGACCACGATCCAGATAACCAGGATCCATGAAGCAGAAAAAGGTAGAGGAGGGGTTTAACATACAATTCAGTTTATGAACTTAGACTTATATTTTATTGAATATTTATTAAATAAGGATTTTTTAATTAAAAAAAGAATAGGGGTACACGTACCCCTATTTGAGAACCACTGGTATAGTGGGTTTAAATATATGTGAATAAAATAAATGAAATAGAACAGAAAATGCCTCTCTCTTAAAAGGAATATATATACATATATACATATATATATATATATATAAAAGGAATATATAATCCAAAATATATTTATACAGATTTCTCACACTGGACTGGTACCATATTTTACCATATTTTGAATTGTATAATAACAGCTGTGTAACTAAGTAAACATTTAGACTATATAAAATACGTAATCTGCATTTTTAAAACATTACCAGAGAACAACATACCTGCATTCATCAGAGGACACACAACGGTCATTTGCTGGGGGCAACTGTGCATGCGCCGTCTGGAGCTAAATCCAGGCCATATGTTTTGTTCATTCAAAAGATTTGAACCTGAAAAATCAAGTTTTGTTGTTGAACTTTGAAAAATTCAACAATGTATTCGAAATAAAAATAAGTGTATGAAAAGTTTTTTGGGGTTGAATATAATTTTGAATCAGTTTTTTTTTTTTTATAAAATATGTTTTTTCAGATTTCAGTAACAGATTTTATATTTTCAACTTTCACTCTTTTGTTTTCGGGTAATTTTTTACCCGAAATTTTTTTTTTTTTCCAGGTTTCAGATCTTGCTGAAAAAAAGATCTGAAACCTGAAAAAAAAAAAAAATGTAACCTGAATTTTTTTTTTTTTTAAATGTGAAATAAAAGAGTGAAAGTTGAAAATATAAAATCTGGCATTTTTGATAGGTCGCACAGTTTCCATGACATCGCTGTTAAAGTTTCAGGAACCTTTTTTCAGAGTTTACAATGAGTGTGTATGGCACGGCATGGAGAGGAGCCGGACAAATATTCTGTCATTTTTCCAAACAAATTCCCTTCAGTCCCACATTTTTCACTCTACATACATAATCTTAGTTAAAAAAACGTAGAAAAACTGGTGCTGGTCGTAGACGTGTGTCGATGGAATCAAACAATTTACAGATTTGCTTCTGTGAGCCTCTAAGCGACATGAACTCCAGCCAACTGCTCCATTGGACTCCATGTTGAATCTGACCACAATCTTCTCAAAGAAAGCTGACGTTACCACTTTTCCAAACTGCCCTGAAGCTCACATCTCTAGGCCCCACAAACATAAAAAGTATATCAAAACGTTCAGAAGAGTCTTATCGCTCTAACAATGCCAAGATGCTGTCTATTGAACTCATGGTTTTTGTGTAAAGGAGCTGGGGTTTGACAGGTAGTTTCCTCTTACTGTCTACACACACACACAGCACGAAGTGTGTGTGTGTGTGTGTGTGTGTGTGTGTCACTTCAAATACAGAGATGAGACCCTCACATAAACAACCAAAGTCTTTTCCTCCGTTGATTATAATATTTTAGTGATTTGACTCTTCTCTTTATGTAATCCCCCTGGATAGACTGGCGACTTATCCAGGGTGTACCCTGCCTTCGCCCAATGACAGCTGGGATCGGCTCCAGCGCCCCGCGACCCTAAAGAGGATAAGCGGTTCAGATAATGGATGGATGGATGGACTCTTCTCTTCTCTCCAATATAATGTGCCTTGATGGCACCCTGCTTGTGGAAGGCGGCAAAAGAAAAGTAACCAGGTCATAATGTTTTGGGGAAATGAGACATTCCCATTTTTCCTGCATCTCAAGTTGAGAGCCATCTGGTTTCATTATATTGGAGAGAAGGCAGACATCTCTATTTTTTGCTGTGACAAAAAAAGCTTTGAACAGAGTTAGTATAATAACGTGCATTTGTCTTTGTTATTTTCTTCTGGTTTAAGTTTGATCTTTGAGTGAGCAATGTGGGTTTTTTAACCCTAAATTAAATGGATTTGTCATAATAACAGAGAAATCTGCTTACATATATTTTTACATTTATATAAATGCATGTACAATATTTTTACATTTGAATAAATAATACAAAGACAGTTATTTAACATGTTCAGTAGTAATTGAATTGATACAGTGTTACAGTTACAACCGGCTCTTAGAGGGCGACCATGATGCTGAAGTGGCCCGTGGTGAAAATGAGTTTGACACCCTGCTTTAAGGGTTCAAGGAATGATCGTGGCTCGGGTTAAAATTACTAATTTGTTAAGGTTAAGGGACCTTCATCATCATAACTCGATTCAAATTTGAGAACCACTGTGAACACATTTAAAAAAATAAATGCCTGTCAGTCTGAAGCAGAAACAGAAAGGTCCTAACCCTAACCCTAACCCTGATGTTTAAGTCCAACGTTTATGCCTCCAACGCAAACTCTGACATGATCATGTTCATCTGGATTCATGCTATTTAAAGCTGCACTAATCCATATGTTTAAACAAACAAGTCAAACGATTACTTGTGAACGAAAAGAGCCGCCGCTCGCGATGACAACCACCATAGAGAATCATCACTCAACTCCGCAGTCCTCCAGCACCTCTGTGGGACATTTTAATAATGTCTGTTCAGGTCACCATTTAGTTTTTTTACGACCTGCAATTTCTTGCCACAGCTTGGTAGCTGACAGCAAACGTCAAGACGAACCCGCCCGCTGCTGCCTGCTCGGACTGCAAGCCTCTTGTAGACAGTGCGATGCGTTAATGCAACGGGAAAAAAGAGCGTAAAACTATAATAATCCTTTTTAACAGAAGGATTGCAAGGCGACCAAATATATACCATTGTACATTTACAAAAAAATAATAATGAAGACAGATATTGATGTGTGGTTTGATCACTAACTTTGCACAACTCTAAATACGTCGCTTCAGACTACGGTAACCGTGTTGCCTCACTTCCAGATGCCGGCGTGTCTGTTATTTGATAACGTATTTTTCTCAGCTCCAGCTAAACCGAGCTAATTGTGTGATATTCTTCAGTACAAGCGGCTTATTACTGTTGTGCGTCTTTTACATTTAAACACTTGGTTATCTCCTTATTTTATTCTTATTTTCACATTGTTAGTTCAGCTAACGTTAGCAAGCATACTTAGCTGCTAGCAATGTCTTCCTCTCTTCTGCTCTCTCTTGCTCAGTGTCACATGTTTATCTATTCTCCTGCCTCCTTTAATGATAACACACATGTAATACGGTATTTGCTAGCTTGGTGGCAGTTCTCAGTGGGTTAGATGCACGGCTCAGCTACATTAAACTGCACTGCAACCTTATTGTATTTGTGGCTTTTTGACTGTTATTATTATTATGTTTTGATGCTTTTAAGGGTTTTATGTTAAGCACTTTGCATTGCCTTGTTGAAATGTGCTATACAAATAAACTTGCCTTGTCTTGCATTACATTAGCCAGCACAACCCTCATCGTAGGTATGGACCAACTAGCTTTAGCTTCTGTTAGCGTTAGCCGGGACTCTGGGTAACTGACCGAAGGAAGCAGAAGTCTAAGCAGCCCACGGTGCACCACAACTTCCTCACGTTTCTGAAAATCAAAACTCTGGTTATCGAAGCCAGGGACAACAGTCACCTGTTTAAAACTGTTGGCTAAAGATAAGGGTAAATACATTAAGATTGTACACGGCTGCGTTAATGACTCCCGATTCCGCCACTCGGAGGTCACTAAAATCACTGTAAGCGGTGTGTGCTTACGCTAAAACAATGGCGGACTCGGGAGTTTTCTTGTGGCCCTTTCTATCACAGTGCAGATCCTGCATGCCACAGTTGGTATTCTGTTTATGAGCGAGAAACCAGTCGCTTTGGCTGATCCGCACAATCAAACCGATCCAAGAGCTTTGATTACATTTTAGAAAGAATAATTACACTTTAGTTGTTTTTTATGTTGTTGTCAGTTGGCCTGCCTCTTCGTGATTTTGATGGTTTTGTTTGTTCAAAGGACTCTAATGATTGTGAAGTCTACCTGTCATCATCATCATCATCAGTGTGTCCTCACACACACACACACACACACACACACACACACACACACACACACACACACACACACACACACACACACACACACACACACACACACACACACACACATGCTTCAAACCAATCATAGTTGGAGGGCCGCTCGCACTGCTCCATTAGTGGACTATGAAATGGACGTTAACAGGTTTGAACCATGAAATATGGCAGCAAAGGCCAATTATAATAAGAATCACAACAGTTAAAACTACTGTTAAACTGAACTGTGTACAAACTTTGTTTTGCACGCTCCCCTGGATGTATATATAGAAAAAGATGGATACATCGTACAATCCAAAAACACTGTTGGAATCATATTTGCTTTGTTGAAACCACAGTCTCTCCTCCGGTGCTTTCCTGTGACGCAGGACCGATGCCGCCTGGAGGCAGACAGCTCGTCAAGATGAGTGACAGGAGGGTCGTGAGCCGCTGAGGGTAGAGTATAACTGGAGGCCGGCGCTCAGTGGTTCACAGCAAAGGCTTTTTGATCGTGATAATGTACTTTATTCTCTTATGACACTTGTCCTCCACCAGGATGTTCAGAGGTCGCAGTGGAGTCCTGCTCAAAGACACTACAGCCTTACTGGTTGTATTGTGAGGTTTGATTCTGCATAAATTAAATTATTAGTGCATATTACAGAACTTTCATCATCCTTTAGATGCATATTCAAAGCTCTTTCACATATAGTGTGCACATACATTTTTACTAAATCATGTTGTATTGAAGACTTGAAACTAGAGATTGAGACATGAACTCATGTTTACAATGTTTACTGAGGGAATACATCAAGAGAGAAGTAGAGTCATTTATATAGACTTCTATACAACCCGAGGAGTCGCCCCCTGGTGGTCAGGAGAGAGAATGCAGCTTTAACACATGAAGCATATACTTCTATACAACCAGAGGAGTCGCCCCCTGGTGGTCAGGAGAGAGAATGCAGCTTTAACACATGAAGCATAGACTTCTATACAACCAGAGGAGTCGCCCCCTGGTGGTCAGTAGAGAGAATGCAGCTTTAACACATGAAGCATAGACTTCTATACAACCAGAGGAGTCGCCCCCTGGTGGTCAGGAGAGAGAATGCAGCTTCAACACATGAAGCATAGACTTCTATACAACCAGAGGAGTCGCCCCCTGGTGGCCAGGAGAGAGAATGCAGCTTTAACACATGAAGCATAGACTTCTATACAACCAGAGGAGTCACCCCCTGGTGGTCAGGAGAGAGAATGCAGCTTTAACACATGAAGCATAGACTTCTATACAACCGGAGGAGTCTCCCCCTGGTGGTTTAGGAGAGAGAATGAAGCTTTAACACATGAAGCATAGACTTCTATACAACCAGACTTATTTTTGTAACACAAAAACACTGTAAACACTTCCACATTCACTCGGCAGAATCTGAGGTTGTCGCCTGGGTTTGTCGCCCTCCAAGCCGCCTCGTGTAGGTCTTTTAAAGGTAAAAACATTATAATTTTTTTTGCTTTGTTTGGCAGTAGCATCACCACGAATATCAGTATCCACATGATAATTTTCCTTCTTCTACTCGGAGCACGTTTTGGGAGCAGCTGGCCGATCGTGTTCGACGGCTGCCGCTCCTCTCGCCCGCTGAAGCCCTGGAGATCCGCTGCCGTTTAATTAATGATTTGATAACTGTTGAGGTGTTATGAGGAGCGCAGGCATGAAATACGACTACGGGAGGAAGCAGAGCTGAACGCAGGATTTCTCTCCACCTGGTCCTCCGTATGCTTTGCATCTCGCCGCGTTCCCCTTGCTGTTTCACTCGCTGTTCTCAAGCAGCAGAAGGCATGATAATGCAAAGCAAATGTGTTGAGAGCTTTGCAGACACTGTACTGTAGACAAGCTGAAAGGACGAGGGGATGAGTGTGTTTTCTCTCATGGTTGCGCTTGCATCAGGAGGACGGCGTCAACAGGCTTTGGATGAATCAACACGGGTCACAGTAACAGATGATGACCAACCGTGGGGCTGAAAACAACACGGTTCAGTGCCATTGAATTGCTGCAGGTGTGGAGTGTTACAGAGGAGGAACGAGTGGCTTCCACTGGGGGAGGCTGACTGAGGCCAAAGCATGCTGATGCCACTTCAATATCACGGATAGTTGAGGCCACGATACCGACGTGATCAGAATCTGGTTTTATTTCAGCTCGGTGTTGCATGTTGCTGTCATTTACTGCAGTGGTACCGGTACTGGTCTGTGGGTCCATTTGGTATTGACATCGTCCATTGAAGATAATGTTCATATTAACGTATGGACGTCACTCATTCCTTCACGTGACGCACTAACCCACAGACTGATCATAATCACCTCACGTTAGCCGGTCTGATTCTCTAATAGGCTTGTGACCTGTCCGGTATGGCTCCGTGAAAATGTACTACACTCACGTTACCGAGTATTTGTTTGATGACGCTATGAAGCCAATTTAAAAAAAAGCACTGGCATACCAGGACGAATATTTCTAACAAGCACGGCTGCAAGAAGCAAATGTTCACGGCCAGGTGTCTGCTGCTGAGTGGAGTAGAGGGAACGAAAAACACAGCTCTCCGGGTCTGGATGATAGGTTATTAAAATTCTTGAATTTGCAGTATGTAAATACGCACTGGACTGCCCACAGAGAGTGCTGCCTCGGTTTCCTCATTACATTCAATATTTCATGGTCTATTCAATTATATATGCACTGCAAAGGGCTCACTGTTGCTTGTTTCCAGCTTTTTTTTATTTTTTTTCCCGTGGCTGTGAGCCAGGTGCTGGGTTTGTATTTCAGACAGTGTGGATTAAGAGGATGACACATGTAGGTTTGTGCTCATACAAACCTCAAACCATCCCAATCCCACCAGCGTCGGCCGCTGTGTGGGAAGAGCGTCCATCCTGTTGGAGAGGAGAGCTCGTCCTCTGGCTGGAATCACAGAAAACTGTCAGAAAACTCAGCATTGAAATGTCATCAGAGAAAAAAAGTCTATTTTTTAATTGCTTCTGTTTTGAGTTCAGGCTACATATCGTGGTTGTGGAGGATCTGCTGTGTTTGAGCGTACAATGCGACTATGTGTTCGAGTCCAGGTGGAGACTGGTTTATCCTTCTAATATAGTGCTCTTCCTTTCAGCCTTGAGGTGAAATGAAATACCAACAAATAGGTCTCTATATGCGTACATTCAAAGCATATGTGTTGCCTCCACATGGCTCTCAACATGATGACATAGTTCACAGCTAGCGGTAGCGCTTGCAGCTAGCGCTTACAGCTAGGTGCTTGCAGTTAGCGATGCTTGCGGCTAGCGATGCTTGCGGCTAGCGGTGCTTGCGGCTAGCGGTGTTTGCGGCTAGCGGTGCTTGCAGCTAGCGGTGTTTGCGGCTAGCGGCCGTGCCAACGGCACAAACAACTATGGACAAGGTGTGGTCAGGGTAAAGCATCTTAAATTGGTGGTTTAGATGAATACAAATGCAAATATTGATTGCAGGTCAGTAAGGAATCTCAAAAAAATATCATTAAAAAATAAGACATATTGGGGTATTTATAAGAAAGTAAATAATTCCAAAGTAGTTGAAACACGAAGTGGAGAAAAGGTGTCAAAACATCAATCATTTTGATATTTCCTTGCAAACCTTTTTTGCTACTTTACTACAGAATGTTTTAATGTGATGTGGCATATAATATTAAATCCTTTATAAAATAAACAAAAGGAGGGCTCACTGTTCCTCCATTTGACTGCAGTGAATTTGATATTTATAAAATGAGCAGAAACAGGATTTAAATCCTCCATTCACTAAAAAAAGATTTGCTATTCATGCGAATGCTTTAAAGCAGGGTTTTATTTGTTTGCCGTAATTGCACCAATGTATCACAACCCATTTGACAATGACTGTACATCGGTGTTCAAAATGCCTCATTTAGCAACTTCTGCTTCGACAAAGAAAAGAGAAAGAAAAACTCCTCAATCCGTTTGATCAGTGGCGGAGATGCACATCATCTCTGCTCAGCGCACAGGAGGAAAATATGGATGCTGGCATATATTATGACGGCGCTCCGACATTACGGAGGTAAAGTTGACCTGAGCGGAGCGCCGGTGGCGAGTTTGTTTACAGAAGCAAGCGGCGCTCTGCTGCATGAGCACGCTGTCAGCTCGTCAGCGCACACGAAGGCCTGCATGGAGCTGTTGTGACAGGACATCCACGGGAAAACACAGCACATGATTAATGTGGGGGTTTACGTTCCGTCTTATTTCCAGCTGATGGCAGACTGTCACTTCTTTACGATCAAAGTGAAGTCACCGCAAAGGTTGGGAAGGTTTAGGTGTTCTGGATTTTCCTAATTCATGTCCCAGAGCCAGACAATGGTTGAATGGCCAACTCGAGTGTAAAACTAAAAATATAATTAAATAATCCCTACAAACAAAATGTTGTCATGTTTATTTATTTATTAATACCAAACACTGAATAGGACATTTTCAGGCAACCAAAATGTTACTTTTATAAACTTAAAACATGATGTCAAATGGTTGTTGTAAGACCAAAACACGGGCAACTCCCAGATCAGATTTAATACATGAAGCATATACTTCTATACAACCAGAGGAGTCACCCACTGGTGGTCAGTAGAGAGAATGCAGCTTTAACACATGAAGCATAGACTTCTATACAACCAGAGGAGTCGCCCCCTGGTGGTCAGGAGAGAGAATGCAGCTTTAACACATGAAGCATAGACTTCTATACAACCAGAGGAGTTGCACCCTGGTGGTCAGGAGAGAGAATGCAGCTTTAACACATGAAGCATAGACTTCTATACAACCAGAGGAGTCGCCCCCTGGTGGTCAGGAGAGAGAATGCAGCTTTAACACATGAAGCATAGACTTCTATACAACCAGAGGAGTCGCCCCCTGATGATCACGAGAGATAATGCAGCTTCAAGGCACTTTCGCCATATTGGCTTCACTTTCCAGAACCGGAGGTCGGCGTGCAAAGCAAAATTTAAAAATGTTCCTTTTTGCTTTTTAAGTGTTTTGGTTTCTGTCCATATTTTTAATAACTTGACTAGAATTGAAACAATGATTTGGTAAGAAGTAGAAATAAAAATCTAAACCTCGCAAAAAATAATTGGATGTAGAAACAAAATGCTATTTAGTCTATACATAAAAAGTTTAAATAATTCATGTCCTTCCGACTTCCAGAGACTTTTGCCTGAATCTTTAATAAAACCACGCAGGATTTTGTCCGTGAGAGAGCCGTCGCTGTCTAAAGTGCTTAAGTCTAATGGAGGACCTTGCTGTTGCACCCTGGGAACTCCACGCGTTCCTGTTTACTGAACCTTTTAAAACGCTGTGCATATTATTAATTCGGCAAGTGCCACTTCGACTTCATTAGCTGCCATTCATTTCCCAAATTGTAATTTTAACAGGCCCTCCATTATAGCACCCTGTATTTTGCACAAGTGCCAGGTTTAATCTAATCATCTCGCCCTCAGCCTGAGCAGTTACTCCATAAAAGGTTATTGTGCTCCAGGTCACCAGAAACCTTTCACCGGGCCGCCCTCAGAAGTAATTATGAGTTCTTCATTCTGAGCAGCTTAAAGACACAAAGGCGTGAAGCCGCTCTCCTCAGCGCTGAGCCTGGACAACCTGTCGAGGATGTTTCTGCTTTAATCCCACTGATGAAGGCGCGTTTTATTCAAAAATTTAATGGACCAGAGGAGGCGACCATGAGGTGAGACAGTGGCTCTTCATGCATTCATCTTTTTAATTATATAACATAACATGCGCCGACATCCCGGTGGTCAAGTGATGCATATCGTGGAGCCACAATGTCCTCGGTTTGATTATTTTGTTGCACGTCGTAACTCCATTGTTTAAAGACTTTCAGTTCAAGACTTGAAACTAGAGATTGAGACATAAACTCATGTTTACAATGTTTACTGAGGGAATACATCAAGAGAGAAGTAGAGTCATTTATATAGACTTCTATACAACCAGAGGAGTCGCCCCCTGGTGGTCAGGAGAGACAGTGCAGCTTTAACACATGAAGCATAGACTTCTATACAACCAGAGGAGTCGCCCCCTGGTGGTCAGGAGAGACAGTGCAGCTTTAACACATGAAGCATAGACTTCTATACAACCTGAGGAGTCGCCCCCTGGTGGTCAGGAGAAAGAATGCAGCTTTAACACATGAAGCATATACTTCTATACAACCAGAGGAGTCGGCCCCTGGTGGTCATGAGAGAGAATGCAGCTTTAAAGCATGAAGCATAGACTTCTATACAACCAGACTTCTTCTTGTAACACAAACTACTGTTTCCCCTCCGAACGGCAGCAGCATAAGTGTGCTCCATTGCACCAGTAACCTCACCTGACAGTGATGTCACCGGGTCCTGGAGTACACCTGTACGTCACTGCAGCAATGTAGGCAAAAAACAAGACTTTCATGGGTGTTGATTGACACTTTAAGAATCTCAACTTTACAGTTACAAAGTAAAATGTTTCATTAAAAGCTACATACGATTTTAAAGACGTTGATGTAGATCTCTTTAAATTAGACATATTTCTATGTAATTTAGTCCGGCACGATACACTTTTAATTTTGAAGACATCTAGTGTCTCTCATGGACTTCCCCGGCAGGGCGAGCCGGGTTGAGCCGGTTAATGAAGGGGAAGCGACCAAACGGTGCTCTGAGGCGTTGGAGTGGAAAAGCTGAAAGCATGTGTTCTCAGGCGAGAAAAAAGGCTAATGAAAAATCTGTGTTTTCAACAAGGTGATACATGAGCTCATTTACTTCCGTTAACAAGCTTAATTGGTGTAATTGCATCGATTGTTTTCCAACCTGAAACATACTCAGATCACTCAGTTTACAGTTGATATTAATCTCAAGAGGAGCTACAAACGTCTTCTCTATCAGACTCTATAATGACCTGTGGATGTCCCGGGTAAGGAGGAGGATGGAGGAGGATGGAGGAGGCTGGAGGAGGATGGAGGGGGATGGTGGGGGATGGTGGAAGCTGGAGGAGGATGGAGGAGGCTGGAGGAGGATAGAGGGGGATGGATGGGGGTGGAGGAGGATGATCTTAAAGATGAAAGTGTCTCTGAAATGCGTCATGAAGAAGTAAAGTTCTCATCTGTTTGAGAGAGAGAAGGATCACTTCATTTTCCCACCATTGTTGCTGCTTGCTATGTATGTGTATATATAACAAATTTCCCCTTGGGGATGAATAAAGTATACATTCATCCATCTATATAGATGTATATATATATATATATATATATATATATATATATATATACATGTAGAAATCCATTGTCATGATCATAAAATAAACATACTTTCTTCCCATAAAACTGATGAAATGTGGCTGATGTTGTGGCTGAGTGCTGCGTTTGGTGACAAAAATACAAAACAATAACATGTTGTTCAGAGGAGACATATTATATATATATATATATGTGTGTGTGTGTGTGTGTGTGTGATTGCATCACAGTTCTAACAGTTATCCTTCATTTGTCCAGCTTTGTTGTCCTTATTCCTCGCTGTTATTCAGTTTCCGTGGAAGTAACTCGAAAGAGATGCAAAAAAAAAGCTATGACAAAATGAAACAAGATTTACCTAAAACACTCTCTCTCTCTCACACACACACACACACACACACACACACACACCTGGCAGCAGCAGGGTGGTAAAGCAGAACCAGCTAAACTAATCTGCTCTGAAATGGCTTCCCTTCAGCGTCTCGTCCCCGAAGCCGTTGACACCGGCTCACACGGAGCAGATTGATTTCTCCGGCCTGATTAATCTCACCTTGAACTGCGATCGGTGCCGTTGATTGACGGCTCGGTGATTTCCCAGACTGTTGCTGGTGGCTGTGATTGTGTTGGCACAGATCAGTGAAGGGGAGGAAAAGGAGAATACATGTGTTCACCTCCGAAGAAAGAGAAAACAGACTGATTACCAATTTAAAGAAAACCAGACAGCCATGCTCCCTTTTTTTATTTCTTTGTTTGTTTATGTTTTCTATGAAGCTATGAGGCTGTTAAACCAAATATTTCTCCAAGAACAAGTATATGTTTATATACTTGTTTTCCTAATTGCATTGTGGTGACACGTATTCTCTGTATTATAGTTCAGAGGAGACTTATTGTTTGAGTCAGTAACAAGCTACACTTTTTTTTGGTAAAGTTCAGGTTTAAACGTTAAGAACCAAAGGAAGGAGCCGAAGGCAGACAATCAAGATCGAAAGTTAGGACTCAAAAGCTTTCAGGGTCCAACCAGAAGAAGGAAGCAGGAAAAAGGTCACGAGGTCACGCAGGAATCACATGATCACATGATCACTCGTCTTTTTGGCTTAAAGTACGTCTGTTATGACATTTAAGATCAAACAAGTTCAATTTTGTCTTTTGGTTTCAACCTGGGTGAAAGTCCCATAATGCACCCTGACATCCTGATACAATAAACAAAAACAGATGAAATTGGGGAGAAAATGAGTTTTCTATATAAATGGGGAACATGCACATCCAGCAGCCTACTTACAGTAAAGGAACATCAGGAGAGGGAGGAGCCACGGTGCAGGTGATTATAGAGGAAACACATCTGGAATCACCTCCAGTCAACAGGTTTCCCAGAGAGCAAACATGTAAACAAGCGTCTGTGAGGGTGTAAATACACAACACGCCCTCAACCACACACACAGGCACACACACACACACACACACACACACTAATACACTAACAGATGGCAGGTACTTTGGAGATTTGTGTTAATGATTCAGTCCCATACGTTGTTGGTTTAACAGGTTATGCTCTCCGATAAATCAAAGTCCCAATTTCTTGTGAAGTGAAACAACACTTGAGAGAAATTCATCATGAGGATTTGTTGTTGGTACGTTTTGTTTTGCACACTTGTATTTGTTATGCCTCGTGTTTAGCAGCTTGTTTCTGCGCATTCTATTTTCCTTTCCAAAATAAAAGCTCCACCTTTGTAGAAAAGAGCCACTCGAGAAATACTGAGGGTAAAAGTTTGGTTTACACGTTATAAAACATTTACAGACGAGGCACCTCCGTTCTTTAAGTATGTAACTCACAGAGGATGAGTTCAGCTATAGGTCACAGAATACACACAATACAGTGAACTAAAGCAGCAATGATTATCCAGTCACATATCTGGACTTGTGTATTGTTTAGAATTATTATCCCCGGAGAAGACCCAGGACACGCTGGAGGGATTATATAATATATACTATATTATAATAGTATGTTAAAAAAGTAAAAAAATATAATTTGTCAAAAAAGTATGAAAAAAGTCACAGTATGTCAAAAAAGTAAAAAAATATAATTTGTCAAAAAAGTATGAAAAAAGTCATAGTATGTCAAAAAGTCATAGTATGTCAAAAAGTCATAGTATGTCAAAAAAGTAAAAGAAAAATATTTGTGAAAAAAAGTATGAAAAAAGTCATAGTATGTCAAAAAAAATAAAAATAAAAAATGTATCAAAAAAGTATGAAAAAGTCATAGTATGTCAAAAAAAGTAAAGAAATATAATTTGTGAAAAAAGTATGAAAAAAGTCATAGTATGTCAAAAAAGTAAAAAAATATCATTTGTCAAACAAGTATAAAAAAGTCATAGTATGTCAAAAAAAGTAAAAGAACAATATTTGTGAAAGAAAATAAGAAAAAAGTCATATAATTTCAAAAAGGTCATAGTATGTCAAAAAAGTAAAAAAAATATAATTCATCAAAAAAAGGAAGACCCAGGACACGCTGGAGGGATCATATCTCCCAGCTGGCCTGAACGCCTCGGGAATGAGCTGGTAGATGTTGCAGGTGAGAGGGAAGCCTGGGTCAGCCTGCTGGACCTGCTGCCATTGAGACCCGACCCCGCCCGGAAAAGCAGACGAAAATGGATGGATGGATGGATCATTCAAATTAATACTTTAATATTGGCTAGAAAAAGTCACATTTTCTTTGAGTTCGTTACATGTTGGAAAGGTTAATCTAAATCATCTGAGAAATACAGTTTTGGATAGCGGTAATGCAAAAAGATTAAATATAGATTCAACTTTAAAAACATGCTGGTTGTGCATGATATAATACCTGGAAAAAAAATCGACCAGAGTACTTTCAGCTTCATTTACTGACCTTCTCCAAGTTTCAATATTTTGGAAAATATGTAAATATGTGTGAAAACCGATTGTTTACGCGTATAATATGCTTTAATATCTGATTAGCATTTGTCCTTGGTGAGAGCAGTGAACCCTCAAGCCTGTTGGTTATAGAGGGAAAGGATTATCGTTATATGCCATCAGGGGGTAACACACACACACACACACACACACACACACACACACACACACACACACACACACACACACACACACACACACACACACACCTGATTATCATTACAGAAAACACACCAATTCGGCTCATGAATAAAACATACAATCACTCACACATAGTTGAGCTTGTACTGTACTTGTGAGGACTCTTTCTGTCATGAACCCGTAGAAACCGCGGGATCGAACCGACGGTGAACCGCTGACCGTGCTCGCTGACCGCGCTCGCTTGACTCGCACAAAAGAGAAAATGGCAATTGTTGTTGTGAGTTGTCATGGAGACCACACACACGTCAGCTCTGTGGCATGTGGATGAATCACGAGGTTGTTACATTGTTTCTCCTTCATTCTGTCTCTCTGCGCTCGAGTGGTGGCGACAGTACGCATAGAAATGTATAGAAATGTATAGAAATGTATAGAAATGCATCGAAATGTATAGATATGTATAGAAATGTATAGATATGCATAGAAATGTATAGAAATGGCCGCCGCCTCAGTCCTGTTCTGTAACCCTTCGTCTCCTCGCTCAATGCCTCAGGATTTGCACTTGTCTAGACGCCTTTGTTAAAACCCAGAAACGTGGTAATGAAGACTGAGAGGACTCTGGACATCTACACAACATTTCACACTTCTTTATCACGAACAATCTCTCAATTTTAACCACATTCAGCCGGGTTTTTAACCTTAAATATTGTTTGATCCACGCTCACTGGACTGTTTTATGCTTTATTACCAGACGACATATCTCCTTCAGCTCACCTACGAATCAAAACCGAAGACAAAATAAAATAAAATGAACACGTTGATGGATTTTTCTCGGTTTTCCTTTCACAGGACGTTCCTGTTTGGATCTCTCCTCTAATTAGTCATCCTGCTTTCATCTGCCGTGTCATTTGTAATAATAATAGGATGCATGTGTGCCTGCTCCTCTTTTTAAGCGTTGCCAGCGCTCATGATTGCAGCTCTTTACCGTGGCATGAATAACCACTGGTTCCTGAGAGGGTTCCAGTAATAGATTTAATGGTGTAAAGTTGGAGTCTCGACCTCTTGTTTAGCCTGTGAGGGGATCGGCTGCTGGGGCCGCGAGATGATCAATTTGAAAAGGGGGAATAAATGCCATTGGATCAGCAGATTGGCCTTTGTGGATAAATCTCATTAACTCGGGAACACGGCATTCCCCCCGTCACTCAAGACAAAATGTCATAGAAAAATGGCACCTTTGCTCTGTGCGGAGAGAATTCATTTGAGCCTCATGAAGAGGTTCAGCGCCCAGAAAACCTCCTGTTCTCCAACCATGACGTCTGGTATTTATTGCACACTGTGACACCCATCCGGACAGTAGAGGAGAGTATATAGAGCACATCACATCGAACGCAGTTTACAGGATTTTTTTTTCTCCAGATTTGTGAACATAATTTGAGAGAAACAAGCCTTTTCTTGCAAAAACCTTGGATCTTTTATTTCAACATCCCATTTGTGATGTTGAACGCTGCATGATCTGCTGTCGTGTTCGGCTGAAAGGCCGTCCAGGCGAGGGTCAGAAGAGCCGGAGCGGATCCACAAAACCACAAACCTGAGCCAAGGACGGGTCTCACACATGTACGCATCACCCTGGGTCACATCCCAATCTGACAGATGCTGACGGGGAAGAAACGTTCAGAGGAAGAGATGAAGAGGATAAGAAAAAAAGACTGTCGGGCATCTTACAGATTGTTGTATTCATATATATATATATATATATATATATATATATATATATATATATATATATATAAATAAAAGAAAGACAAAACCAGCACCACTTCTAACATAAAACGAGTACGGATGCTCTGTGTTGATCCTCCGGGTGTTTTTTGCTCTTAAGCTTGGAAACGGGTTTTCAGTGTCTTTTACCTTCGGGGAGGGAATGAAAGTTTCATAAGATAAAAAACAATTGTGCAAAAACTTTGAAACATTTCCTGAACACGAGCGCTAACTTGTGAGTTGTTTTGAAAGCATTTGGGATCGTGAGACAACGTGTGGAGTGCTGAGCTTTATTTTTGGTTTCACACGAACAGGAACGACAATCCCGTCATTGTCATCCGGGCGGAGCGCTGGATTTACTCCCTGGAACGCGTGTCTGCCGACAGCATCGACTGAAAGGCAAAGGCGGCCTCTTCACAGACATTGCAAATAAGATCACGGGACACGTTATTTTCGTGCTGAGCGACAGAGAAAATAAATTGCTGTGAAGATCACAACTCTGGCTTGGACTCTCCAGGCCTCTTCAGGCCTCTCCAAGTCTCTCCAGGCCTCTCCAAGTCTCTCCAAGTCTCTCCAGGCCTCTTCAGGCCTCTCCAAGTCTCTCCAGGCCTCTCCAAGTCTCTCCAAGTCTCTCCAGGCCTCTCCAAGTCTCTCCAAGCCTCTCTAAGCCTCTTCAAGTCTCTCCAAGTCTCTCCAGGCTCCTCCAGGCCTCTTTAAGCCTCTCTAAGTCTCTCCAGGTCTCTCCAAGTCTCTCCAAGCCTCTCTAAGCCTCTCTAAGCATCTCCAAGTCTCTCCAAGTCTCTCCAGGCTCCTCCAGGCCTCTTCAAGCCTCTCTAAGCCTCTCTAAGTCTCTCCAGGCCTCTCCAAGTCTCTCCAAGCCTCTTCAAGCCTCTCTAAGCATCTCCAAGTCTCTCCAGGTCTCTCCAAGTCTCTCCAGGCCTCTTCAAGTCTCTCTAAGCCTCTCCAAGTCTCTCCAAGTCTCTCCAAGTCTCTCCAAGCCTTTCCAGGCCGACCCAGAGCGGGTCACGAAGGAGAAAAATGTGCATGACAATGCGATGGCCGGCCAGAAAAAGTAGTCCCACGAAGCACGAACAACATAGGTTTGTAAAAGATGTTCTCACTTCATTCACTTTGCATGAAGCATCACTTCCTGTGTGCAAGACACTTTCTAGGAGAATTTTAACCAGCAGGTGTGTATGAAAAAAAAAAATTACAAGATTATTACGTCTGACTGCTGAGCAGCATGAAAGCAAGATGCACGCACACAGCAAAACCCTCCCTGTTTGCAGAAATAAATAAAACAAAAAATGTTCGCCCCTTTGTTCTGATGGAGTCCATAAATAGGACAAAAGAGCTCATGAATACTGAGCAGCGCTCCGTGAAGCGGAGCAGCTTCCCGAGGGTTTCAGTCAGCTGGCGCTGTGCTCGTCTTCCTCCTCCGGTCCTGTTGCAGCATCGCTGTTTGAATCGGCTCTTAAAGCTCTTAAAGCCTGCAGTCACTCAGGCCTATCTTAATAGAGATCTCCCTCAGAGAACAAACAATGCACTGAATCGCATCACTTTGGGGGCGGATGCCAACTGCAGACAAAAGATGGTCAAGAGTTAATAGCTGCAGTGTGTGTGTGCAAAATGTACAGTTTGGACTGAAGGCTCATGGACACAAAATGGATATAAAGCTAATCAATCATGATTTGTTGAAGGAGAGGGAGACCTTTGCTTATTAAAGATTTCATTGTTTTTTCATGTTAATTCAACATGTAACAGTCTGAAATCCCAATAAACAAAAGTTCAGGTTAAAGAATGGGGAAAGCACTCAAGCCTCAAAATGTAGGCCTATTTATTCAGAATAATCTATACACAGAATAAACTGCATATTGAACATGCTTAAAGCCACAGCAGTATGTTTATTTTTATGTTCACAATCAATCACACAATACAATAAAACACACGATAAAACTGAAGAGATCATAATGCTGAACTGCAACTGAAAGAGAGACGTGGACAATATATTTCTGTTATGTTTATAGAAAATGTTCATGGGGTGGTGGGGGGAGGGAGGGGGGCAGTATCAGTACATGTTAAAATTAGTTAACTTTCTAGTTAAACAGAACTAAAATAACAGTTTATAGTCTGTTATACAACTGTATAATTGGTTTGTTAAATGTATATTTCTTCAGTGCTTCAAGCTTTTAAAAGAAAAGCATTTATTTCACTCCTAGAGGAATAAAAACACTTGA
Source organism: Cottus gobio (assembly GCA_023566465.1). Taxonomy (NCBI): domain Eukaryota; kingdom Metazoa; phylum Chordata; class Actinopteri; order Perciformes; family Cottidae; genus Cottus; species Cottus gobio. Next base: position 2,182,820 of record CM042225.1, read on the forward strand.
CTGACGTTCTTGGATGAAGCAGAAGAACAAAAGATTTGTGACACGTAGTTTTTAACAGACTCACAACTCCACGATGTTGTTACTTCCCTCCAGCGGCATCGGGCCTGAACCTCTGAACCTCTGAACCTCTGAACCTCTGAACCTCGTGGACCTCACAGTCTCTTCTTCCTCCCGGCGTCTCATTTCAGGAGGAAAATAGGTCTGAGGTTTCCACAGGAAAGGTGCTTTTTCTTTGTGTGCAATTACAAGACCATAAAAAAGATGGATGGACATGTTTTAACTTTCTCTGTGAAGGTTGGTGCAACAGACTCAGCGCTCTGCCAGCTCCTCATCGCTCGCTGGTCTTGATTAAAAGCCGCCCCTCGCTGCAGACCCTCGTCCAGCGGCCAGGCAGTTCCTTCAGTGGGAGCCAGACAGGAATTAGACCCGAGAGCGGCAGAGAGGCCGCGCTGACGGCACATAATTACAGTAAAAGGTCAACAGAGACCCAATCTGCGCTAATGACGTTGGGCCGGAGCCCGGCGGACACGGAGACGCAGCTGCCACTCGTTACCGAGCTGTTGGAACCGGAGCATTTACACTTCACAACCTTTTGTTGTTTTACAGAAGAGCAGATGAACCCTTTGCTGCTGTGATCGTTAACGCTAACACGCTGCGACGCTAACACGCTGCGACACTAACACTCTGGAAATCTAACACGCTGGAAAGCTAACACGCAGGAAATCTAACACGCTGGAAAGCTAACACGCAGGAAAGCTAACACGCAGGAAAGCTAACACGCTGGAAAGCTAACACGCTGGAAAGCTAACACACTGGAAAGCTAACACACTGGAAAGCTAACACACTGGAAAGCTAACACGTTAAGATGCTAAATCGCTACGATGCTAACATGCTGTGATGCTAACATGCTGGAAAGCTAACACACTGGAAAGCTAACACACTGGAAACACGTTAAGATGCTAAATCTTACTCAAAATTACTACAAAGAGACTCAAACGACTACAAAAAGATGCAAAACAACCACAGACAAAAGAAAAAACTGCACAACGATCAAAACAAGTACAAAGAGACACAACAACCACAAAAGAGACTGAACCTGATGTTTACGTGATGATGTCCGTGCCCAGAGGATAATTTTCTCGTAATCCATCTCTTTAGTCCGAACCTGCCATTTACTCTTTTTCTGCAAACAACAACCTGCAAGATGATTTTTGGAAAGATGATATCATCGCATAAACATTCTACACTTTGTGGCTTTTGAGGCTAAATGTTTGCTCAAATCAGGGTTTGAACCGATGTCCTGCCAGTTCAAGAAGAACCACGGCCGTGTTCCAGGTCCAGCAGAAGTCAAAGCTTCTGCAATGTAACCGCAGAACGAATAAGAAGCGCAGATTGTGCAATCGCCTGAAGCCTTAACGTCTTAAAACTCGTCCTCTGTTCTCGCCAGCGTGGATTTTCTTTTGGAGCATTAACTCAAAAAAGTAATGTCTGAATAAATATGACCTCCAAGGGTTTCGGCCCACACCGAACTTCAAAGCTCTGCAGCCCGTGCTGAGCATGTAGATGACCCGTTATGGATTCTGGACTTGGCTGGACAGACCACACGGCAAAGCTTCCTTCCCCTCCTCAGAACTTTATTTCTTATGTCGAGCACATCTTATATCGTGAGCTTGTTTAAATTCCCCTCGGATCGTTGGATTCTCACAATCCAGGAGCTGGGAACAGAACATTTGGCTCTTTTGGCCCCGATAGAAAAAATGCCGATAACTGTTCAACAACTAATTGATTTTTTTTTTTTACTGGTTGTGAAAGTCTCAATTTAATAACCCTGCCTCTATATGACCTACATAGAAAATAAAAAAAAGACCATCAGCGAGGAGATTGTCTAGTTATTCCTAATACGAGTCATCGGTGCCACCGGGTCGGATTATGTGCAGAATCATGCAGGTTCACCAGAAACTGCAGACTCCATCAGGGCCTCCAGCTGAGACAGACCCAGATCTGTCTTCGCTGCAGCTCTGGCAGAACTTGGAGGACTCAACAGTGTCTCCTCCTCCTCCACCGACACTACCACGTTGGTTCACTGGGGGCGCCAGAACCAACACCACATGAAAGCTCCTCATTGGTCGCTTTAACGGATTCACAGATAGAAGATATACAGCAGCTACAATTAGTGACTCTGAGAGAAGTTATTATGTTTTACCTTTATTGTGTAAAGACTTTTACTTGTAATTGAGTATTTTTATTGAAGTAAATTATCTTCTTCCACCATAAATGTTATTAAAGTGTGCATTTTACTTCTGATTATATTGTTAGTGTTGTTTACGTATAAAAAATCCAAATCTGACACGCAGAAATTATGAGGAAATCTTCAATGCATGAGAGAAAGGGAGAACACTGAGTGTGTGTGTGTGTGTGTGTGTGTGTGTGTGTGTGTGTGTGTGTGTGTGTGTGTGTGTGTGTGTGTGTGTGTGTGTGTGTGTGTGTGTGTGTGTGTGTGCGTGTGTGTGTGCGTGTGCGTGTGTGTGTGTGATTGATGGATATTGCTGCCACTGCTGGAGAGAGATCTGTGGAAATAAACCATCCATGTTGCTATCAGGCAGCTATCGTGTCGCTCACCCCTTTGTGGAGGCCTGTTTCCCCTCATCATCATCCAGAAGCCACCAGATAGCCGGAGAACACTGGTACGGGAGATATCTGGGCCCCGTTGTCCTTAAATAAAGTGAGAGGGAAGCTGCGAGGAAAGAGACATCAATTAGCTGGAAGAGCTGCATGCGAGTCCCACGCGGTTGGTGAGCGTGGAGCTCAATATCCCCCTCGGTGACGATGCTTTGTGAAGACGAAGACGCCCGTAGGAGTGAGCGATGAAGTCATCGACACGGCTGTCAGCACGGCCCTGAGGGTGGAGGGCAAGTGGAGGTTTTCAAACGGGATCAAAATGACCAAAAAGGACAGTTTGATGTCCTAGATATCACACATTTGTGTTGCAGCTTTAAAAAAAACAAAAAACTTTGAGTTGTCCGAGAAGGATTTCGCAGAGCTGGTGTCAGAAAACAAGCGCTCCTTCTCGGTAATAGATATCAGCAGAGGAAATACTGGTGGAGATTCAAACTGACGAGAGCTCCCAATAGCCATAATGTCAGGTGATAAAAAAAATGGAGTTGTGTTTTTCTCTCTCCCACCCCTGCATCTAGTGGGCATCGAGATGCTGCTGTCCCTGCAGGCCATAAAAGATGCTGATGCCACCGAAGAAAAGGTCCTCAGGAGTCCTTCCTGTCTAAAAGACCTGAGTCTCCTCCGCAGGTAGTCTGCTCTCTTTGTTGTCTTTTAGTAAAGAAGGTGTTGAGATCTCATCACCTTCCTCGTGGGGTGTAGGATGAATCCAAAAACCGGATTCTCACAGTGCTTCGTGGCCACAAAAACACCCGCTTGTTTTGACCCTCAGGGCCACCGTACTTATTCCCTATGAGCCATCTTTCATAAAAAGAGTTTGCCTTCTAAAAGGGGGGATTGCGAATCTTAAGATTGCTCGTCCAAATTACAGCAATTAGTAAAATGTTTTGCCCTTTTCCTCGGCTGCTGCCCTTCTGCGTGACATTTATATTACAGTGTCATGTAGGCGTCAGCCGCCATATGCAGCCTCATTATATTGCATGCATACTTTTTTTCTCCAAAAGGTGAACGTGTTGAGATTGGGTTTCTCGTATCGACCCGTCTCCTGCATTTACACGGACTTCAGCATCTCATTAAGATCCCGTCTGGATGAAACCCACACGGTGGTGATCGAACACGTGGAGAATGTATATCAGTGTAATGTGTTTGTTGCCAAAAGAGGATTTCTTTAGATCAATCGCTGTAACATGTGCTTCCTGTCCATATACACTATCAAACCATTGAACGCATGAATGGTTCTCACAGTATTTTTTTGTATATTTTAATCACAAAAGTGTCAGGATGTTAAGGGAGCTAAATTAATCACATCGTTGTGGCCTTTACCTGCTAATAGATCATTTTGATCTTCTGGCTTCTGGGAGCTACTTTTGGCCTTTATCAGAATGTAGTGTTCACATTACAGAGGAGTCTTTATTAAACTGTGTTTAGGGCTAAAATGAGCTGTTTCTGCCATCTGCAGGACAAACAGGAAGGCACAATGAAGATGAGGGACATTTGAAATGGGAGAAGTTTGCCCGCCAGAAATCTCAACCCATGTTTTGGGATGAAATAAATATCCTTACTGGCAGAAAGCCGTAACTTTTGTATTTACAATTCTTACATTTTTCTAAACATCTTAAATTGGGTTGACAACATAAAAATACTCTGACATGTTATTTGTCAGTGTTAAAAAAGAAACAACATAATATTATATAATAATGTAACAGTCAAATGATCGTTTAAATATAAAATACAAGCATATATGAAACATATGCATAACATTATATTAGCTGCACAATTACCAGCTGCAATGTTGATCATAAACCAGCAATAGCTCAAATGTAGCCGATAATATTATGAAATGGGTCATACTGTAAAATTTGTACTTTTAATTACTTCACTTGAAGTACATTTAGCCTCTAATACCTCTATATTTTACTTTAAGTGAAGCTCCTTCTTCCACCACTGCGCATGGACGTAAAGGCTGCACTGTCCCTTTAAGACTTTCTCTCCTTCGCGCTTTTGGGCTCTATCGCTTTCCGTCGTTCCAGCTAACACACGCTTCCCGCTAGTTGTGTTGTCGTGCAGTGCAGCTGGTTCTCCTCGAAGACTCCGGTGGTTCACGTGGACTAAAGCAACGCCTCAACATGTCCGGGGGAACCCAGTTGGAGAACGAGAACCCGATGATCTTCCGGCGGTCCGGGGACCGGATGCTGACGTCGAACGACGAGGACGAAGACGTGCACGACCCCATCGACGACAGGGAGATATTCGATATCCGGTTTTGACTCGTTTATTATGCAGCTGACGTGCGCGTGTGTGCACGTTACACTTCACCTGGTGAAACACTTATATTTATACAAATATAGAAATACACAGACTGTGTGGGGTCACAGCCGCGTTATGCAATCAAATGAGTGACACACAATTATTCATATTATTATTAATATTATTATTAATATTAAATGTTTTACTTTGTGCTTTTTAGTTTATTTCAGAATCACACGTACGTTAAATAAACAGGGAGTTGGTGATTAACAAAAACAAAAAAACGGTGTAATATTACATAAGACCTCATTTAAAAATAGAAACATTTACAATAACAAATAAGGTAAACAAACAGATACCAGTACTTTAAAACAAGAAAAAAGAAGAGTAACAGTGACACATTTTCCAGTACTAGTAAATGTATAATTACATGACTTTATTCTTTACAAACAAAGCATTGTAATAATATTAATGTCGCCCATAATAATAATAATAAGATGCTGACATGGAAGCAGGGGTTGTGTTGTTGTTTGTTCTTTAACTGACGTCACATCTGATCCGGTCCATCAACGACCCGGAGCATCCTCTGTCTCTGGAGGAGCTCAACGTGGTGGAGCAGGTCCGAGTCAAGGTACCGTCTAATCCTGTTTACTTCTCAACGTAAACGTTTACTCAAGCTCATTGTTTACATTTTGTTTTTGTTATTATTACTGTGGGGTTGGAAACATTTGTTCCTCTGCAAAAACAAAGTAATAACAAGCAAAGAAAATGTTCATCTCACTCTGCTGTTGTTTTTCGTCTGTGTTTATGCGGTTGTTGTTGTTGTTGTTTCTTCAGGTCGACGACGCGGAGAGCACCGTGGGCATCGAGTTCACGCCCACCATCCCCCACTGCAGCATGGCGACGCTCATCGGCCTGTCAATCAAAGTCAAGCTGCTCCGCTCCCTGCCAGACAGGTTCAAAGTATGTGTGTGTGTGTGTGTGTGTGTGTGTGTGTGTGTGTGTGTGTGTGTGTGTGTGTGTGTGTGTGTGTGTGTGTGTGTGTGTGTGTGTGTGTGTGTGTGTGTGTGTGTGTGTGTGTGTGTGTGTGTGTGTGTGTGTGTGTGTGTGTGTGTGTGTGGCCACGAGAAAGTCACCAATAAACTAGTGTGTGTGAGAAATAAGTGTGTGTGAGAAATAAGTTTGTGTGTGTGTGTGTGTGTCTTCCTCTCAGATCGATGTCCACATCACTCCTGGGTCTCACGCCTCAGAGGAAGCAGGTAAATATGTTATTGTTTTTATTTGTTTTATTGTATAGCTTTTATGATGATTTAAAGATGTTGGATAAGCTAGATAAATAAATGCATTATCATTATCATTATTATTAAATAAGCCATGCAGACAGTCGTGTTTACGAGTGGTGTTGTGCAGTGAACAAGCAGCTGGCGGACAAAGAGCGCGTTGCGGCGGCGCTGGAGAACTCCTCGCTGCTGGAGGTGGTCAACCAGTGCCTAAGCCCCGCCCGCGGCGTCTGAGCGGCCAATCGGCTGCGTCGGATCCTGCTGCCGGCCAATCGTGTTCCACTCTGGTCTTTGACAGCTGAGGCCTGGGACTTACCATACCTGTATATAATATTAATGCTTTTGGATATTTTATTAAAGATTAAAATTTAAATTCAACAATGATGGTGTTTGTGTATTTTTTTCCTCAAGATTTATTTTATACAAATGTATGTGTTATATTTGTATATACAATTTATCTATCTATCTATCTATCTATCTATCTATCTATCTATCTATCTATATAATAGCTGTCTTCAGGGAAATCCAATTTAATTTGTGATATAAACTTCAAGGTGCTGCAGTTCAATACAGCAGTAAGTCCTGTCAGAGAGGGCTTGACTCAACTATATGTTTATATAATGTAAATGGTGTTATGAAATATCAAACATCAGTTTTTAATCTACGCAATAAAACATATTGTAATGTCCGTGTTCGTCCAGCAGGGGGCGACCTCATCCTTTCCCTGTAACTCCAGTGTAGGAGGCTGATGAGAAGTCTCTCCATCAGGTCTCAGGAGGGAACCTGGCAAAACAAAGCACAGCACGAAGGTCCACCCACTGCGCAGCTGTGCTTTTTATTAAGCTGCTCAACTAGACAAAATAAGGAAATTAATACTGATTCAAATCACATGGAGTTATACAAGTGGAAGGGGAGAGTAAATGGTAATTCTCTAAAGTGTCTCCTTTAATACATATTAGGAAAATGTTTCTGCTTTTGGGCTTACATTTACTTATTGTAAGTCACTTTGGACTCAAGTTTCTGCCAAATACGTTTAATTGCATCATGCATTTATTGTGGAGCCTTTATTGTGGAAAGTAAAATACAAGATTTTGCCAAGATGGTTATGTAATCCCCCTGGATAGACTGGCGACTTATCCAGGGTGTACCCTGCCTTCGCCCAATGACAGCTGGGATCGGCTCCAGCGCCCCGCGACCCTAAAGAGGATAAGCGGTTCAGATAATGGATGGATGGATGGATGGATGGTTATGTAATCCCACTTTTAATCTTGACTCTGAGAGTGATATTTGATGCCACTCTAAATGCAATCTTCTCTAAATGCAGAAATTGAAATAACCCTCTTATATTTTCTACTTAATAATAAATAAGTATGAAACCATTAAAAACAATCAAACAGACCTTTTAAGATGATGTAAGTAGTGGGTAAATAATTGTTGTTCCTTAGGCTCAACTAACAGCCTGAAGATTTTCTTTTTTTTTCTTTTTTTCTGGAGCTCCACATCTGGAAACATCGCATCACTGCTAAAACCCTGGATAAGAGACCCAGCCGGCACAGCTGCATGAGCCGAGTCCAGAGCCGTGCATGCACCGGGTTGCGTCAACCGAAGCACGCATGCAGACCGGGGCAGAGGAACAAGAAGCCGGCCCGGGACGACGACTTAAATATAAATGTAGTAAAATATTTTTGTTATTTTTCTGCTGTACTAAAAATGAAAGTTTTTCCGTGAGCTTTATTTTATTAATAGTCCTATTTCCTCTTAGATGCCCATCGTTGCAGCTGGAGAGATCTTAAGCGACCTTGCCTACATACGGCTCTGGGCGGAGCCAGCTTCTCGGGCCCGCCCCCCCCTCGCGCGCCAGTCCTCTCCTGCAGACTTCTGGATTGGCTGCACAGACCTCCTCAACACCAACCGCAGCATATTGACGGTCGATGGGAGAATACTAGCCGTGCTCCGCGTTTCAGTCTCACACAGGTACGTTGAGCAATTTACATTATTTATTTTTTTTAAAGTTTGAGTCCGATTTTATGTGTGTGCGCGTGCGTGTGTGTTTGTGGAGGGGGGGAAAAATAGCTTCAGTGGAGCGGAAACCGTGAGACCCGAGTTCTGGTTTTACAAGCGAGAGAAGAAACCTCCATAAAGTTGTCATCTCGCAGAAAGCGGCTCCTCCAGCAGGGAGGCGGCTGGAGGGGGCTCAGGGCTCTCTGCCCGCCTCAAGCAGCCTTTAGTCGGCTAGAGAGCTGGTCCAGGGCTCTGGCAGGGGTTTGGGCAGCGAGCCAAGGTTTGTCCTTTTTCTTCCTCCCACAGATGATGATGATGATGATGGTGAGGGCCAATGTGAGTCTTGTTTTAACTGTTGTCCTTTTCTTTTTTTTAAACTCCCTGTTTTCATAAAATGAGTCTCACGTGAGGCTGCAGCTTGTCACATGTAGTCAAGATGAACATAAGGCATGTGTGTGTGTGTGTGTGTCTGTGTGTGTGTCTGTGTGTGTGTCTGTGTGTGTGTCTGTGTGTGTGTCTGTGTGTGTGTGTGTGTGCGTGTGCGTGTGCGTGTGTGTGTGTGCCAAAAGATCTGCTGCAGAGAGAGAGAGAAATTCAAAGAGCTTTGTAGGGGAGCGTGGTCCACTGGTGGGTACACACACACACACACGCTCTTGCCTTTAGTTGGACTTATCATTCACATCATTAGGTGACATGAAGTCCAATGGAAAATGAATGTGTGTGTGTGTGTGTGTGTGTTCGCAGCCCGTTTGACAGGATGCCATTTGGCTGCAAAGCGCTCCCATCCATGCACCTGCATAGACACACACACACACACACACACACACACACACACACACACACACACACTCTCCGAGGCCGAGCTGCTTCTGTAAACATTTAGTTTATGAGAGGCAGCAGAGGAATGAACCGGCTGCTCCTCTGGCTCCTCGTTCCCCAGTGACTGGCTTGATGTTGTGCAAGTGTCTTGTTTTCAAGAGTTCTCCTTTTTGTTGTTGTTGCAGAATGGGCTCTGTGTGTGTGTGTGTGTGTGTGTGTACATATATATGTGGGAGATACAGTCATGCAGCACGTCAGTCTGCTTGAAATGAGACTCCTTCTATCGATAGGAATATTCTTTCAGGTAGTGATATCCTGTACATTACAATGTATTAAACATAAAGCTACATATCATAATGTATTTAACATTAAGATACATCTCATATCATAATGTATCAAACATAAATATACATCTCATATCATAATGTATCAAACATAAATATACATCTCATATCATAATGTATCAAACATAAATATACATCTCATATCATAATGTATCAAACATAAATATACATCTCATATCATAATGTATCAAACATAAATATACATCTCATATCATAATGTATCAAACATAAATATACATCTCATATCATAATGTATCAAACATAAATATACATCTCATATCATAATGTATCAAACATAAATATACATCTCATATCATAATGTATCAAACATAAATATACATCTCATATCATAATGTATCAAACATAAAGCTACATCTCATATCATAATGTATCAAACATAAATATACATCTCATATCATAATGTATCAGAACATAATCGTTTACATCAGGTCACACACAAATAAACTTGTATTACTCATTTTGTTCACCTTTATTACAGTTTGTTTTGATTTGTGACCGATCATGAATTCATTAATCGATTAGTTGTTAACTATTTAATCTAAAAACAACTATTTTTATAACCAACTTGTAGAATTTGTTCTGAAAAACGATAAATCTCCAATTCCAGCTTCGTTGAATGTGAACATTTTCTAGTTTCTTTACTCCTCTATAACAGAAAACTATATTTATATATATATATATTTGTGAATAAAACAGACATTTAAAGAAGCCAACTTGGGGAAACGCTGACATATTATTGATCAAAAGATTAATTGAGAAAATATTCAACAGCTAAAATATTCAATGAAAATAATCGCATTGAATAAGTATTGAATAATAATGATTGACAGTCGTATTGTGTGCATCATCATCATCATCATCATCGGTGCCGGGTCTCCAGCTCTGTTATGGACGTAGGGGTATGACCTCGTGGTCTTCTTCCACAGACTAGTCTGGAATCTTAGCAGCTGCTGCCCCGTCCTTCACGGATCCCTCTGAAGGGAATCCAGCGAGGATCCGGCTGCTGCTCCTTCCTAAACGTTGGGTTCCTGGACCCTGGTCTGGATCCGCTGGACCCCTCAGCATCGCAGTGTTGGCTTGTGGGTCCCCGTAGTAACCGAGTCCATCGCCTCTAGAACGACCTCCAGTCCGTCTCGGTTCTGCTTAGACGGCTGAATTTAAAATATCACCCGTGCAACAAATATTCTACAGTACATATTTATTTTGGGGTGCACTTGTTTCGTCCCTATTTTTGACACGCTAATTTCGCAAAAATGATAATAGAAGTCAGAGACCCGTCGGGCCACAAGCGGTCCCTCGTCACGGACGCTGTGCGGATGCTTCTCTGTGGTGTCGTGTGACGGTGAGTTGACTTCACAGAGTTATTTCAGAACAATAAGTAGACTGTTATATTTTATACTTTAATTTGAACTGACTCGTGCTGCTCATCGTGGATCTCATGGGTTCATGTTATGGTTTCATAACAAAAGGAGAAGCTTGAGGTTTGCTTGTTCTCTCTCTCTACGTGAGCTCGTCGCCTCGGGTCGTGTGCGTTCCCACAGAACTCGTTTTAGTTCCTCGCAGCTCGTGAGTTCCTGGCATTCCTCAGGAGCTGCAGAGGGACGAGGCCAGCGCCGGCTGAGGAAGTGAGGGGCTCAGCCACGTCTCCACGCTGCCTCCACGCGGCTCTGCTACCAGAGGCAGCTCATCGTGTTCCTTTACGATGCGTTCAGGGACCCCAGCGCAAGAGTAACGGCCTCAGCTCACAAGTGTGTGTTTGCAGTCGGAGGCGGCATGTCTCTGTGTGCTCGGCTCCGTTTCCTGCTCCAGGCATCATGTGATCGTCCAACACCCACGACCACGTGTCCCACGAGTCGCGGGTGGAAGACTTCCGACATCTGCGATTTAAGCAGAAAAAAATGTGTTTTTTGTTACATTTACGTTGAAGAAGATGTAAAAGCAGAGGTGGCTGTGGCTCATTGTTATTCCCTCCACCAACACTGCCTTCCTGAAACCACATGAGCAGCTACAGCTCATTTGTTTTGTCCCCTTTTTCTTTTAATTTTTAAATACATAAAAAGTTAATTATTAGAATATTTTCTGAGGTAAAAAAAGCTGCAGGTCCAGCCCGAGGGAATCTCAAATATTAGCACAGAAAAACGACCGTGTGTCTTGGCATTGGAGTTTAACTTTTCAGAGTCGGTTTCCTCACAGCCGAAGCATTTGAAGGACGTTTAGTGGCAGCGCCGCTCGGCCGACAGAATATGAGTCATGTGTGTGTGTGTGTGTGTGTGTGTGTGTGATCACAAAGCGTCCTAAGTGACTGGCTGCCCTGCAGCGAGCCGCATAATGTTCATGTGACTGTGTGACATGATGACAGGATGGGGAAGAGGGGGGTGGGGGGCATATCAATTCTCTTCTCGTCTCCTGCCTTTGGTCGCTGCTCGGGCCTCTGAATCTGAATCCAGGGACTGTTAGTCATTTGCATCGGTGTTGTTGTTGTTGTTGTGGAGCGCCACATTCCTTGTTCTGTGGTGAGATAAACTCCAACAAACACGTGAAGCTGACGACATGATTGCGGCACAGAGGCGGGGACGCAAAGAGGAAATGTGGAAACCATTGAGACGCAACACCACTGCTGCAGCTTTGATAGCGGCTGAAATGAATCGCTCAGAGATGCGATGACACGCGATAGCTTCGCCCTCAGGACGCCACGGAGGCCTCGACGGCTTCCGGCTGCAGCACCTCTGCGAGTCACCTTTTGTTCCCCTGAAGACACCAAAGAGGGACACTCACCTCTGTGCTCGTTGGTGCAGAGTTATATTAGGAGATAGGGTCCGTTGCATAAGAAGCTAAAGCCAGTGGGCGGTTAGCGTAGCGTAGCACAGACTGGAAGCGGGTGGCAACTAAATCTGGCTCCTAACACCTCTAAACTGTTTTTTCCCCCCACATATGAACTCAAAGTGTGAAGTTGTGACTGATCTCACATTTTTCATCTAACTCTGCTAGAAAGTGATGGAGCAGATTTCCCCCCAAAAAACTCTGCACTGCTCTGTTCATTTTGAAATCTTATTGATTAATGTACGGTGGTTGCAGCCTGAGGGATGACACACGTCACAGCGGCATGGTGTAATGTGGCCCGGCCGTCTCGAAAAAGAACTGCGTTTCAGCACAAAAAAGAGGAAATTGTCCCGGAAGACTGATAGCTAAAAATACATCTAGAAATATCCAAAAGTCTCGTGTTAACATTCATACTCACTTTTTTTTGTGTGAATGGAAGACCAATTTGGAAAACAATCCAGAATGCTGAGAAACAAAAGTAAAAGCTTTTTCCAGGTTTAGTTATTTATAGGGATGCACCGATACCGATACCGGTATCGGTATCGGTGGTCGATACTGCGTTAAATACTCGTACTCGCATCGGTTTCAATGGCCGATATCAAGAACCGATACTCACTCAACAGTATTTCACTACAACAAACTGGTCGCGCTTTGTGGAGAAGCAACCCCGTGGCGGAGCCGGAGACACTCTTCTCTGTCTCAACTGTCTCAACAGTCTCAACTTCTGAGCAGCCAATCACGCTATCCAAGTTGTTTTGCCGTCCAATCAGATGGCCAGTTTGTCTCAACAGCAGAATCTGGAGCCGCCATCTTGGATCCTCGCTACGCAGCGCTCACTTCTTTCAATAGACAGGAGAAAAGTGAGACGCGAGTACAATACAAGACTTTATCGATATTGTGCTTATTAACCGGTGTTGCATACGTGTGTATGACATATTAGTGCTCATATTAGTGCTCTTGTTAGTGGCTGACAGCCCCGGAGTTACTTGTAATCAGTCCGTCCCAACGCGACGCAAATGTTTCGCGCGACCAGATTACATGTAAAGTCTATGCACAGACGCGTGTGGTTGCGACAGACGCAAATTTACGCCGGCGGCACGTTAGACGCGAGAGTTGAAATTTTCCATATTTAATACATCTATAATTGAGAAGCTCTGCGCGTCATCACTGCCGTCCTGCCGGTTTGAATCAAACTGTTGCTGATCCACCAGAAGTAGCGCTGGCAGCGGCCTCATTCAGACGCTGTTGTGCGGCTACGGATGATATTATTGTAGCCGAGTGTCTGTTGTGTGTCTATATTTGTAATTCTAATAAAATGAAAACACGCTGCAGGGTAACTTGAACCACTTTTTTATCTCCTTCACACACGTATATCCCACAATTCCACTCTTTTCCTTTCCGTTTCTCCCTCCACAATAAAAGCACCGGAAACATAACTTGGAACACAGCATCCTATATAATTGCTCGATCCCTAATATTATCGCTTACATTATGAACCCGGACACGGGGCGTTTTATGGTCCGACATTAGAGGGACTTCCACAAGAAGTTTAAAGCTTGGGATAGCCTTCTGTTAATTTTGTACTATAGGCTTGACATAATCTGCAGAGGATAAAATAAAATCTGCCTCCAAATTAATTGCACTTTCATGGAGACCAAATCTAAGAAGTATCGGTATCGGTACTCGGTATCGGCAAGTACACAAATAAAAATATCGGTATCGTATCGGTTTGTAAAAAATGGTATCGTTGCATCCCTAGTTATTTAGTTTATGTTCGTGTCATTTTCACCAGTTAGCATTGAAGAGGCTCTCTGTGGCTTTTATTTATGGAGTCGCACAAACTTCCTGTTGGACTTTTGTTTAATGTCAAGGCTGCTGGTTTAAGAGTAGCTCACTGTACAGTGTGTAGTAGCTCATAGTGTGTGCTAGCTCACTGTACAGTGTGTGCTAGCTCACTGTACAGTGTGTAATAGCTCACTGCAAAGTGTGTAGTAGTTCATAGTGTGTACTAGCTCACTGCACAGTGTGTGCTAGCTCACTGTACAGTGTGTGCTAGCTCACTGTACAGTGTGTGCTAGCTCACTGTACAGTGTGTGCTAGCTCACTGCATAGTGTGTACTAGCTCACTGCATAGTGCGTACTAGCTCACTGTACAGTGCGTGCTAGCTCACTGCATAGTGTGTACTAGCTCACTGCATAGTGTGTACTAGCTCACTGCATAGTGCGTACTAGCTCACTGTACAGTGTGTGCTAGCTCACTGCATAGTGTGTAGTAGCTCACTGCATAGTGTGTACTAGCTCACTGTACAGTGTGTGCTAGCTCACTGCATAGTGTGTACTAGCTCACTGCATAGTGCGTACTAGCTCACTGTACAGTGCGTGCTAGCTCACTGTACAGTGTGTACTAGCTCACTGTACAGTGTGTAGTAGCTCACTGGAGTGTGTACTAGCTCACTGTACAGTGTGTAGTAGCTCACTGCAGTGTGTAGTAGCTCACTGCACAGTGTGTAGTAGCTCACTGCACAGTGTGTAGTAGCTCACTGCACAGTGTGTAGTAGCTCACTGCATAGTGTGTGCTAGCACACTGCATAGTGCGTACTAGCTCACTGTACAGTGCGTGCTAGCTCACTGTACAGTGCGTGCTAGCTCACTGTACAGTGTGTGCTAGCTCACTGCACAGTGTGTACTAGCTCACTGTACAGTGTGTAGTAGCTCACTGCAGTGTGTAGTAGCTCACTGCACAGTGTGTAGCTCACAGTGTGTAGCTCACCGTATAGTGTGTGGTTTTCTCCATCCCCCCAACCTTCCTCCTCACTGCAGTCCGGTAAAGCAAACCAGCTGAGTCGAAGGGGAGAAAACCAAGGTGCCTCTTCAAGAAGCTCCTCTAGTTGGAAAGAGGAGAAGAGAAAGAGAGAGAGAGTATTGAAGTGGGGCCCGCCGGCTGCCGCTGACTGCGTTGCGAGGCAGGAAGTGTGGCAGCGAGAGCACAGGAAGTGGAGCTAACCCTGTCGTCCAGCAGCTTCACCTTCAGTTAGATGGAAGCCGTCCATTTTTATAGCGTTGTGTTTTGGTTTGTGTGAAAGTCTTTCATGATAATATATTATCATATATGTAATGTAATGTAATATATTTCAGAAAGCCTTTTGAGGAGGCGACTTTAACTCCATATGAACTATTTGAATAGGAATCAATGGAAGGACAAACACACTGGTTTATCTGACATTAAAGGTCCAAATTTACAGAAAGCAATCTGGTCTGACTGGGATTAAATACAAAATAAAAGCAAGCCGACAACAACAGTGGATCTGTTACCGTCGGGCCCCGTTGAGTGTGTAGTTGTGTAGTTGTGTAGTTGTGTAGCTGTACGCGTCCATACTGATGCATCACTGTATTCAAATCAGAGAACCAGGTCTTACAAAGACGGAAAATAAAATAAAACGGATGCAAAGATTTCTCTGCCTTATGCTCCTCCTCCAGGTGGGGAACTGAAAACGAGGAAGTGTGCATGTGCTGTATATGAGCTTCATGTAAGCTGAAGTGGGACTTCTCACAATGTGAGATCTCCGTTTAGAGGAAGAGGAATCAAGAAGTGCATTTTGTTTCAAAAGCTTTAGACGCCGCTGATCTTCCTCTTTTCTCTGCTTCCAGCTGTCTGCAGCCGAGCTTCTTCTTCTGATCGCGCTGCTCTTCTTCTATGGACACAGACTGAGTGAGTAGTGACGTGTCTTCTTCTTTGGTGGCAAAAGTTACAGGAATGTGTGTTTTAAAAAAAGACTTGATATGAATAGCTGCAATTTATCAGAGGATTTATATATATATAGGGATGCACCAATACCGAAAACGGTATCGGGGCCGATACTGCGTTAAAATACTCGTACTCGTATTCGTTTTCAATTGTCGATACCAAGAACCGATACCACTCAACAGTATTTCGCTACAACAAACTGGTCGCGCTTTGTGGAGAAAAAGATTTGTTGTCCTACCTGACTTCAACGTCTAGGGCAGGGGTCGGCAACCCGTGATCCAGAGCCGCATACGGCTCTTTCATCGCTCTCTTGCAGCTCTTGCAGCAAGGTGTGTAGAGTAATGTGCGTCGCGTTCACACAGTAAAAAATGACTGCCGTCCTGCCGGTGTGAATCAAACTGTTGCTGATCCACCTGAAGTAGCGCTGGCAGCGGCCTCATTCAGACGCTGTTGTGCGGCTACGGATGATATTATTGTAGCCGAGTGTCTGTTGTGTGTCTATATTTGTAATTCTAATAAAATGAAAACACGCTGCAGGGTAACTTGAACCACTTTTTTTATCTCCTTCACACACGTATATCCCACAATTCCACTCTTTTCCTTTCCGTTTCTCCCTCCACAATAAAAGCACCGGAAACATAACTTGCAACACAGCTTCCTATATAATTGCTCATCCCTAATATTATCGCTTACATTATGAACCCGGACACGGGGCGTTTTATGGTCCGACATTAGAGGGACTTCCACGAGAAGTTTAAAGCTTGGGATAGCCTTCTGTTAATTTTGTACTATAGGCTTGACATAATCTGCAGAGGATAAAATAAAATCTGCCTCCAAATTAATTGCACTTTCATGGAGACCAAATCTAAGAAGTATCGGTATCGGTACTCGGTATCGGCAAGTACACAAATAAAAATACTCGTACTCGTATCGGTTTGTAAAAAATGGTATCGTTGCATCCCTATATATATATATATATATATATATATATATATATATCACTCTCTGGTTCTCTCATGCATTCTTAACTAGCCCCCCCCCCCCCCTCCCCCCCCCCAGGAAGGTCAGAGGTCAAGGTCGGCGGCCTGATCATTACCACTCTCGAGTAAATAAAGTATTCTGTAGTTTTAGTTGTCAGTCGGTCGGTATGTTTTTTTTAAAGGTACATTGTTACCCAACATCTCTACATCAGAGAGATTAGCTGATTGATATAATGATTTATTGTCTTGTTATGAACTGATTTGATTGGTCACAGTGTTTGTAGAGGTTTGTTGGTATTAATTTAACCTTCCTGGCGATGAGCGAGTCATCTCGATGGGCCTCAGCGGCTAATTTCATTGTAAATAAGTGAAATTACAGAAATAATTCAACTTTTTGTGCAAAGTGACACAAAAAAAGTATTTTTGTTTGTTTTAGTATTTTTATGTTTTGCACACACAAGAAAAAAAACTCCAGATGATGACGAAATAAGCAACGTGTCAGGAGAAGTCAAGAAGCCACAGAGTTATGCAAAGAGAACATTTAGACATCAGTCAGCAGACAACAATAAAAACAACACAGCACACATGTTAAGAGGGCACACACACACACACACACACACACACACACACACACACACACACACACACACACACACACACACACATAATCCTGGTTAATAAGACAAATGCAGGCTTTTCTCCAGAAGCTCATCTGTGAACGTCACAAAATGTATTCAGCATTAATTTCTTTTCTTTTTTTAAGAATGTTCAAAGTACAGCCGTGTGTGTGTGTGTGTGTGTGTGTGTGTGTGTGTGTGTGTGTGTGTGTGTGTGTGTGTGTGTGTGTGTGTGTGTGTGTGTGTGTGTGTGTGTGTGTCACAGGATGTTAGCTTAGCCACTCAGCACTGTTCCTGCACAGCCGACACATTTTATTTCGTCTCTTGGCATCGTTCAAAACTAAAATGTGTAAAATCGTCGTTTTCCTCCGACCTCGTGCTCACAGTCACTTTGCAACTCGATGAATTATTAAATTATATTAAATTAATTGTGTCTGTGGCTGATGAGTCAGACGTCAACACACTGGAATGATCTCCTGCGTTACACAAGGTGTGTTTGATTCGTCTTGTGGTTCCGTCTGGAGGGCTCGGGTGGAGTTAAGTCAAAAGCTGATGGGAGGTTTCCACATCATGATACACCCACCACCACCACGACTGTGTGTGTGTGTGTGTGTGTGTGTGTGTGTGTGTGTGTGTGTGTGTGTGTGTGTGTGTGTGTGTTGCTACACAGTGAGGTGGAGGAGCAAGAGGAGGCTCAGCAGCCGGATGAAGACGCCTTTTTATGGCCGTTTGTAAACTGAAACATATGCGAGCGTTGTGTGTGTGTTTCTCTGTGTGTGTGTGTGTCTCTCTGTGTGTGTGTGTGTGTGTCTTGACGGTGTCACTTCAAAGGACCCTCACCCTCATGTCTCCCTATACTACACTCATTCTCTCTCTCTTTCTCTGTCCATCAATGGAGGCATTGTGCATGCTAAGCTAATATTAGGCTGTGTGTGTGTGTGTGTGTGTGTGTGTGTGTGTGTGTGTGTGTGTGTGTGTGTGTGTGTGTGTGTGTGTGTGTGTGTGTGTGTGTGTGTGTGTGTGTGTGTGTGTGTGTGTGTGTGTGTGTGTGTGTGCGTGTGTGTGAGATGGCGAAGGGCAGAAGTTGTGCAGTGCGTATTAGATTTCAACACACAGGCCGGTTTCCTCCGAGCGGCTTCGCTCTTCACACTCACTCACACACACACACACACACACACACACACACACACACACACACACACACACACGAAACCAAGCGGGGCGTTCCTTCATGTTTTCCTCTTTGCTTCAGTGTGGTTTCATCAGCGCTGCCGGAGGCGACCGATCGGTGAAGAGCCGCTTCGACTTGTAGCCCGTCTCATCCAGGACTTCAGTAAGTGCCCTCGCTGCTGAGTGACGCAGGTTCGATTCCCCGCCACGGAGGGAAGAGGTCAAACAGAAACATCTGCGGGGGGAAACGTGCACATGTGCACGTGGCTTTAAATCGTTTAAATCTGCCAGCAGCCGTCTTTTGTGCAGACGTTTCTGTCGTCTTCCTGTTAAAGTTTGATTCGCTTCAGCCGACTGAGCAGCTTCTGGTGGATTGAGTCTTCGTGGTTCTCATCGCTCAAGTTTTATTTGTATCAGAAATCGAATGCTTCGGGTTGTTGGTTCACACAAAGTAGACAAAGCGGAGGCTCGGTTGACCCGTGATGTCATTATTTTGATATATTTAAAGTGTCTCTGCTCCCTGTTGGTTTCTATCGATGCACATGAACCCCGACATGTTTCCTAGCCTCAAACCTTATAGCCTCAAACCTTATAGCCTCAAACCTTATGGGCTCAAACCTTACAGCCTCAAACCTTACGGCCTCAAACCTTACGGCCTCAAACCTTATAGCCTCAAACCTTATGGGCTCAAACCTTACAGCCTCAAACCTTATAGCCTCAAACCTTATAGCCTCAAACCTTATGGCCTCAAACCTTATAGCCTCAAACCTTATAGCCTCAAACCTTATAGCCTCAAACCTTAAGGCCTCAAACCTTATAGCCTCAAACCTTATAGCCTCAAACCTTATGGCCTCAAACCTTATAGCCTCAAACCTTATGGCCTCAAACCTTATAGCCTCAAACCTTATAGCCTCAAACCTTATAGCCTCAAACATTGAACCTCATCCTCAGCAGCTCATGTTTAATGTAAAGCCATCAAACTCCAGTCTCTCTCCAGCTGTGGACACATTCCTGCCCTCGCTCAGCGTGGAGGCTTAACTCCTCCTGTGGCTTCCCTCCATGTTGGGAAATTATTGACATGTTAAGGATGAATGTAAACGGCTTATCTTCAAAAAGGCCATGAATTATTATTATCATGATTATGATGTAGGACACTCTGTGTTAGACGCTTCACGTGCATGCTGGAGGCCGCCTTCGTTAAATATGACTAATAACTCGACGACACGCTGGGAATAAGGATGCTAGCATGCTAATGTCAATGCTAGCATGCTAATGTCAAGCAGGCGTGGTTGAACTATCTGCAAGAAATTGTTGTTTTACAATAGTTAACCCCCATTTTTCTACAAGTATTCAAACTAACTTGAGTTCATATGTGGATATATTGACTCTGAGTTGCTCTTAGCATGTTCTTCATAATCATAATTAGTTGTTGGTATTAAACTTTATCCATCTTATGAGGTTTGAGCTCAACAAAGTGGTGATTGGATGTTCTGCAGTAGATGAATAGAGCATTGAGGGAGAACAATGAAAGACTGAGAGAACGAAAGTGAGGGTGAGGAGGAGAATGTCAAAATTATCATCATCATCATCATCATCCTGGCAGCCGGATAGCTGCGGTGCTGGAGCTGCGTGGTGACTTCCTGTTTGTCAGCAGCATACAGGAAGTAAGAGCCCCTCAGAGGATCGTGTGTGTGTGTGTGTGTGTGTGTGTGTGTGTGTGTGTGTGTGTGTGTGTGTGTGTGTGTGTGTGTGTGTGTGAGCTGTGTGCAGACTTCGGTGTGAATTTGAATGTGTGAAAATATGCTTCATATACGTTTCATGGCGTTTACCCTGAACTCCTGAGCCTGTTGTGGCTCTTTATTTGTGTATTTGTGTGTACCAGAGCTAAATATCTACTCTTTATTTGTGTGTATTTGTGTGTGTACCAGACCTAAACATGTACTCTTCACTCTTGTGTATTGTGTGTATTGGTGTGTACCAGACCACACAGTTCAGATGGGGAAGTGCTGTATCCGACACTGCGGTGATGGAGTCTACCAGACTGTATTTTTTATTTGTTTTTGGAGTTTACCGGACAGTATTTTAATTTAAATGCTGGCGGTGCAGCAGTGCATTGTGGGACAGAGAACGGGTCCTCGTGACTCTGATCTAAACGCATACGGCATGTTTTTTTATTTGGTTTTAGGGAACTTAACTCGCAAGTTCCTGTCGGGTGAAACGTTTATTGTAAGTCTGCCGTTGCCGGTGAGCTCATGATCAGCTGATCGGAGGCATTGCTGTTGCCACGGCCGCGGGGAAGAGGACGACCATCTCTCGACGCCACGTTCTCTCAACCGCTGTCACTCGACGCCATCTTGGCTCTGCAGGAGCTGGAAAGTCGTGATTTTGTGTAACGAGATAAAAGCTGAGAGGAGCTGAGTGTTGTGATGATGGAGATCCCCGTCGAGCAGGAAACATACGTTTATACATTCAGCAAACCAGTTCTCACAAAGACTCGTTTAAGGAAGTGAAATTAACTTTTGTGACCACATTGATGGTTTTCACATTCAGTTTAAAGTATAAAGACACAATAAAGTGTGTTTTATACCGTTGTACTTTGTATTGTTGTATATTTAGTGCTGTGAACTAGATATGAGTATCAGACTAGAAGCTGGTTGTTGTCTTGTAGGTGGAAAGATAAACGTTTGGTTTGTGGGGTCACGCTGGACCTGTTTCAAGGATCCGGGTCTCCAGTTTGTTCATTTAAAGTTACTATGAGGAACCTTTGTTGTGTTGCTTCTGGCGCCCCCTGTGGCGTAACGTGGTAGTGCCTCTGAGCACCAGGGTCCCTTTAGAAAACCTCTACTGCAGCAGGGTCTGACAGTCTGCCCCTCTCAGTCCTGGTCTGTCCACGGTGGACTGGTCTCTGAGCTGAAGGAGGTTCTGGTGAACCTGCATGATCCGACCCGGTGGCTCCGATGAGGATCTTTAAGAAGAACTCTATAGAACCAGACCATCTTCTCTCTGGTGGTCTGGTTACTGATGGCAGTCTATAGAGGACCAGGACTACATTGAGACTGTTTCATTAATGTGTGTGTGTGTGTGTGTGTGTGTGTGTGTGTGTGTGTGTGTGTGTGTGTGTGTGTGTGTGTGTGTGTGTGTGTGTGTGTGTGTGTGTGTGTGTGTGTGTGTGTGTGTGTCCGTGTGTCCTCCAGGGTGCAGCGTCCAGTGCACACCGGGTGAAGTGGAGAAAGGAAGATGCCCGCCCCTCCTCCCCCGCCTCCCCCCGGCCCTCCTCCCACCTTCGCCTCTGTAAGTCCTGCTCAGCAGAGCCCCCTTGTGGATGAGTCCCGTCATGACGGGGCGCTTCTCGGCTCGCTGCCCTTCTTAATTCAGCGTTTGTGTCTCAGGCCAACATCGAGAAGCCGAACCTCAACCGCTCGGAGCAGCATGGCCGGACCGCCCTGCTGTCCGACATCTCTAAAGGTGCCAAATTAAAGAAAACCGTTACCTGCGACCGCAGCGGACCGCAACTGGACAGTAAGTCTGGATCGGTTGGCTCAGCCCCGTGTGGTGCACCTTTAAGTATTTAAACCCAGACTGTAGGCGTCTGTGACGTATACAATTCATTCATTATTTATTTTCATCCTTTTTATTTAAAAAAATGATAATAAATACAGTGCAACAAATAATTTAATATCTTTTTGTTTTATCTCCTTAGAACCTAAAGGAGGTGGCGGAGGAGGAGGAGGAGGAGGAGGAGGAGGAGGAGGAGGAGGAGGTGGAGGTTTTGGTGGTGGGGCTCCTGCTGGTTTAGGAGGCCTGTTTGCAGGAGGGATGCCAAAACTGAGGTCTGCAGGAAACGGTGGTAAAAATGGTAAAAAAAAAATAATCAAATCGAAATGAATAATTTTGACTTTGAATGATAAAAATAATGAAAATCACAAACAGCTCGGACGCTGTTCATTTGGTTATTGCCTTTTCTCTCCTCCAGACTCGGGGCCCAGCCGAGGACCCGTACTCCCCCCCGGAGGTCGCTCCTGCGGGCCCGCCCCCTTCGGTGGGGGTGGAGCCTCCACCGGGCCGCCTAAACTCCCAGCAGCCCCTGCTGGTGGCCGGAGCGGCGTCCCCGATCTCCCCAAGGGCCGGCCCGGTCTCTTGTCCAGACAAGACACTCCAGGAGGGCCCCCTCCCCCCGTGCCCAACACCCCCCGGCCCAACCAGGGCTTCCAGCCCCGCGGGGGGCTGCTCCCGCCCTTGCTCCCCGGCGGACCCAGGCCCGGCTCGTCTTCTGCCCCTCCGACTCCGAGTGTCCCACCGGGGAGGCACGGCCCCCTCCCCCCCCCACCCGGAGGCTCCTCAGCCGGGCCGAGACCAGGCTTCTCTGCACCTCCTCCTCCCCCAAACAGCAGCAGACCCTCCTTGCCGCCAACTCCCGGGAGGCCGCCGCTCCCCGACGACCGCCCCCCACCGCCGCCGATGGGAGGTCATCGCCCGTCTATGCCCCGCGATGTGCCCCCCCCTCCTCCCTCCGTCAACGCCAAGCCTTCCTCCTCGGTCTCCTCCTCCTCATCCTCCCGACCCACGGTCGGCGGGGGTGCGCCCCCTCTCCCGCCGGGCAGACCGGGCCCCCCACCTCTCCCGCCCTCCCCGGCTGGAGGGGACGACCACAGCACCCCTCGCCTGCCCCAGAGGAACCTGTCACTCAACAGGTACTGGTGAAGCCTGTGTGCATTTTAGCTCCGCCCCTTTTCACCCCTCAACTTCCTGTAGTGAAAAAAAGATGATGTTCACCACTTTGTGTCTACTGCTTGTTTTATGTTTATTTATCTTTTCTTACCACACATTTATACCACACATACACACATATATAAATGTATATATATATATATAATATATATATATATATAATATTCTGTTTCTACTCACCAGTCATGGTCCAGCTCCGCCTCACGGTCGGTCAGTACCTCTCCCCCCTCCACCGAACGAGAGACCGCCATCTCTGGGAAGGAACCAGTCGTCCTCACGCGCAGGTGAACAGCCATGATCGATCGATCGATTGATTAATTGATTGATTGATTGATTAGAGACGTGCTGTAATCAGTCAACATCTATGTCTTCCTCCGAAGGGCCTCTTCCTCCCACTCCTCCCTCGGGTCGTGGCGTGGGCGGGGGCAACGTGAGGTCATTGCCCGCTCCGTCTCCTATTGGTCGGCCGGGCCCGGAGCCCCCTCGCGGGGGGCCTGCCGTTCGGCCCCCCCTCCCCCCGGACCGGCCGGGTATCGGAGGGGCCCCCCCTCCTCCACCGCCGGCACCCATGGGTAACGGCGTCCAGAACTCTCACCACAACCAGATACAGGGTGAGTAGAGACAGTAGAGGCATGTGGGGAATGGAGAGTTTAACTTCTAAACTTAAAATAAGTCTGTAATTCAAACAGCAGGAGAAAGGAGCAAAGCTACAGAGCTCATATTTTACTTTTCAGGCCGATGAGAAACTCTCTGCCTTGTCGAGGTTTTTTTCTACAACAGAAGAGTTTCGCTCTGTTGTTTTTACCACATGAGTTCAGACGGCTCGGCTGTGGCAGAGGAACCCGGTGGCCCACTGGTGTTGTTTTTATCCCATTGAACACGGGTTGATGGGCAAGGCGGCGGATAAAAGAGAAGAATCTGACGAGTTGGGATCTGAGTTTCTGAGTTCACAATATTTTGTGACAAATACTCTTTGAGGTGCTGGGGGTCAAACTTCAAAACATAAAAAATAAAAGCTGTTTATTCAGTAGTACAAGTTGTAAAAGAATGGATAAAAAAAAAAGTTTATTCATGTTTTATTTTTTTTAATTACATTAACTTTTAGAGTTTATTACACAATATTTTTGATTTGGCTCAAAAATAAAAATGTAACTTTGTCAGAAAAGTTTCCAAACGCAATTTAATTTCTTCAACTGAGTTCTCTGCACCAGTTCCCTACCTCTATGAGAGTAACCTATTGACCTTTATTCATGTTATTTACCTTTGTTGCTGTAAAATCAGAATAGTGCATCATGGGAGTTTTGTTGTTCTGACCTCCATCTCTTCTTAAAAACAGACGAGTGGGAGTGTCGCTTCACGTTCCACCCGGTGTCGGACCTTCCTCCTCCGGAGCCATACGTGCCCTTCCAGAAGACCTACCCCAGCAAGATCGGCAAGACGGAGAGCAGAGGTCAGTCCAACACACACACACACACACACACACACACACACACACACACACACACACACACACACACAAGTCTTCACCTTAAAAGGTTATGATTTACGTTATGGGGACGTACACATTTGTGCCCATTTGGTCCCTACAAAGAAAGGTGTCCCCACAATGTGACTGTGTAACCAGATGAATGTCCCCACAAGACATGTTAAACACACACACACACAAACACAGCAACTGACTTGTCTCTATCGGGAACATTTATATTTTTGTTAAACTTGAAAATCCTCAACTGAAGTTGCAGAATTTGATCACAAATGCAGGTTTAAGTCAGTTAACAAGGATAGACATGGATTAAACCCAGCTGCTCTGTGAAACAGTGCCCCCTGGTGGAAGATGAGTAAATCTCCTCTGAGAGGCAGAGGAAAGACACTAACTCCTCCGTGTTCTTTTCTTTCCAGGTTCTGGTAAAAAGGAGAGAGGAGCTCCTCCTCTTCCTCCTCTTCCTCCTATACCCAGGTGAAGAAGAGGTGGCAGCAAACACAACCCCTGGGACTACTTTCTCTCTCTCTCTCTCTCTCTCTCTCTCTCTCTCTCTCTCTCTCTCTCTCTCGCTCGCTCATTGGGCCTCCTGCAAGAACCCCTCCTCCTCCTGGATCCGTTCTCAAGTGGCTCGTTCGAGTGATTCAGAACTTATTTTCCCGTCAATCCCGTATTTTTTTTAACTTTCTCTTCCGGTACGAATAAAATGTTGGAGAGGTCCAGACCCAGATTATTCAGTTTTTTTTAAACTAAAGGCTAATATACTTCTAAATATATATTCATGAAGCAAAAGATTATCACCATTCATTAAACCATCCACGGCCCTGCTGGGAGGAGACGTTTCCCATATGGATCCACTTCCTCTTTTCTTCAGACCCAGAATTAATGACGCCGTTAGAAACAATTATAGATTTTTCTCTTTATGGATCTTTGAAAGCAGGACTCACTCTGGTCATATTTACACAGTATTGAGAAAAAGACACAATAAGGACACAAAGATGCTCTTGCATGAGGCCCGGCGTGCTTTTTTATACCTGAAATGTGGTTGACCATGTACCAAAAAAAAGAAGAAGAAGAATGTGGAGGTTACGTCGCGTGCCTGTTTATACTCCGGTACACTGTGTTCAGAGAGAAAGAAGATTTTTTTTAAAGCTGGACCTCCTTTTAGGCACTTTTGCTGGATGATACTTTATTCCAGGACTTTATTGATGATATTTTCATGAACCTTTTAATCCGACATCGACTTCCATCAACTGACGCTTTCTCCCTTCGCTTACTGTGTTGATGGATTCCGTATGTTGCTTGCTAGATATTATACTTTACCAACCAGCTCCACCTTTTTATATATATATATATACATATATATATATATATATATATATATACAAAAATGCAAACTGTTACTTGACAAACACAGCAGCGTTCGGCTGTGTTGACGAGTTTATCTCCTTTTGTTTCCCATCGTGCCTTTTATAAAATACATATAATCAGGATTGTATCTTCAGGCTGCTTGAACAAGTTAAGGGAATTAGCCTTCTGTGCCTTAAATTATATATATATATATACTGTATGAGTGTGTGTGTGTGTGTGTGTGTGTGTGTGTGTTCGTGTGTTCAGCTGGATCGGATCCCATTGCTGATGCAACTGAAGCAACACAGCCGCCACACGTAGAAGCTCGGTATAGCAAAGTGTCGACACAAAGACGGTCATGCAACCAAACTGAAAAAAAAGAAAAATGGCCACCGCTGCATGAGCGCAGCAGGTGAAACGCGGGTGTTTTTTTTATTATTATTATTTTTGATTCGCCAAAGTCATATGTGCCTTCACAGCACGTGCGTCCACGTCTGTGTGCGTTACTGAGCGGTACTTTTCCATCTGATTGTTTAATGTGTGATGGAGGTGTGTTGGTTTAAAGCGGCGGCCATTGTTAATGTGCTGCGTTGATGCCACGAAGGACCCGTGTATGTTTCTGTGTGAGTCGATCAAGAGGTATGGAAGGATTTTTAAGTTATGTTTCTGTGCAGTATTATGTTTTTATTTTTTATTTTTTTGCTTCGCCCAGCACGGCTTTGAATGGTCTTTTGTATGCGTGATGTATTTTTATTATTTTGATCATGTGCCAGTCAAAGGAACATTTTCTTAAAGACAATCATATGATGGTAAACATATTTTACGTCAATAAATACACATGCTTTATGTGCTTTACCTGCAGTGAAATGTGCATTTGTTGGGCGACACGGATACTTGCAGACATCACGTGATCACAAACAAGCGGATGAAGCAATTTATTATGTATTATCAGATAAACAATATGCACCATTTACATGTTTGTGCAATAAAGTCAAGAAGAAACCGTGTGTCGTGATGTCGGCTATTATGTTCTATCATAGTAACATAGTAAAATCTTGTTTAAAAGTGTAAAATGATTGGTTTTGTCTCCCCACATTTTGTCACCATGTCTCGCACCAGTATATATTATGTATTTTATCATAACAAGATATCAGTCAGATGTCAAATATTAGTGGATTAGTAAAATGTGATATGGGAATAGACCAAAATGTCCACTTTGTTGATTTTTAAATTTCTATTTAAGAGAAAAACAGTCAACCACAGACGACCATTTAAACTTGAAACATATAAACACTGCAATACTTTTACATCAGCAGGCTCAGTCACCATTGTTTTACCTCCTTTGGTGATAAATAGTGACTTAACAGACATTTATAGAACTGACAATTGAATTATGTGTTGCATGGCTGTGAGTACTGGTCAATAAACATCTAGAGGTCATTAAGTAAATATTAAGTCATTAAGTAAAAAAAGCTGTGATGGCCGAGTGGTTGCGATATAACATAAAAATAATATTTAACTTTTGTTAGGTTGGTATTCATATTACAGCTGTTATGCTTCTGTAAAACACATAATGAGGTCCAAAGATCATGATCATTGCCCCTCATTACATGTGTTGCACGCTTTTATCCAATCACAGCCGCAGTCTGAAGTGTATGTCTACGATGATTGGCTAAATCGGCTTGTCAGTCGCTCTTTTAGGGCGTTGCCAGCCACAGTTAGGCGCCTGAAGCACAATCTCGGCGGTGATTGGCCGAGTCGCCTGTCAGTCAATTTTTACAGGCGTGACCACACTCGGCAGCTGCCAGATTCGGGAGCGAGAGAGCTTCATCCAAACTCCCCCCGAAACTGGCGAGAAACACGGGCTTGTTTGAAGAGCAAGACGGGGGACTGTCGGCCATTTACATGGTCTTCTAAGTAACAGAGGTGAGCCTTTGATTCATAAACGATATCAATGCCGGAGGTTGAAGCGGAAAGAGGACCCTTAACCCCCTGATGTTTTTAGCACCTAGCTAGCTAACGGTCACCTGACAGCTTCCTCTTGGGGGCTGACCGAGAGGTAGCCTCGTTTAACTCCACCGGACAGGTGTTGTCACCTATGTGGCTTCTTCTGGGTTCCCCCAGTGGGAAGATGTAACCCCCCCATCCCTGTCTTCCTCCCCAGCCACCACCCGACCTCCCCTCCCCCCCTCCCCGTCCCATCAGCACCATGGAGCCCGCCAGCAGCTACGTGCTGATCCACGGGAAGAACATCTCCCACGGCCCCGCGGGCGGCTCCGCTGTGGGGCCCCACATGTCCATCGACAAGCTGTTCCCGGCTCTCCTGGAGTGCTTCGGCATCATATTGTGCGGCTACATAGCCTGCAGGTAGGGTTGCATGACAGGAGCACATCTGGAAGGGAGACTTTTTTATTTATTTGTATTTTATTGCACCCTAACGGGGTTCATACGGTCATGGAAAACCTGGAAAAGTCATGGAAAAAAATAAAATCCCAAAAGTTTAGTAAAAGTCATGTAAATGTGTTATATTCATGTGTTCATGTGGTTCATTTACGTTTGAAATAATGAATATGCTTTTAAAAGAAAGACTCAAAATATAAGCAGGCATACGCTGAGTATATCTATAAATGTTTATTCTTTTAATCAAACTATTGTCTCTCATTCATTTGTGTCCTTTAAGGAATACTGTATGCTTTGGAATCCTCATTGTTAGTTTAAATACTACATTTTATCACTTTTTCATGGACACACCCAGATTTCACTAAATGTTTGGTCATGGGAATTTGGTTTAAAGTCCTGGAAAGGTCCTGGAAAAGTCCTGGAAAAGTCCTGGAAAAGTCCTGGATCCATTGGTCACAATGTGTATGAACCCTTCCTAGTTACTTTAGTGAGGCTAGTCAAAATTCATGCACATTCCCCGATTATTTTTTATGTTAAGATGTCGGCCATATTTCTTAGAGAATTGTCTCATTGCTGCTGTGTACTTTCCCCATAATGCAAATAAAATATTCCACAATATTCATGTTTTTCTTGTGCAGCAAATGAGCTACCCCTCTTAATGCATAGTTATGCTTGAATAAAGGAGGGGAGAAGAAGGGAACGAGCTCTGTGGCGTTCTCCAGTGTGTTCATGGCTGTTTCCTCCTTCCCTCCAAAGGGCGGACATCATCACACAGAGCCAGGCCAAGGGTTTGGGGAACTTTGTGTCCAAGTTTGCTCTTCCAGCTCTGCTCTTCAAAAACATGGTGCTGCTGGACTTTGGAGACGTCATCTGGGCGTTCCTCTGGAGCGTCCTGATCGCTAAGGTGTGTGTGTGTGATGATATATATTCTATAGCGCGGTGGTTTGATACTGATGCCCCCGTCCCGCCTGCAGGTGACGGTGTTCGTGCTGGTGTGTGTGCTGACTCTGATGGTGGCCAGTCCGGACTGCAGGTACAGCAAGGCCGGCTTGTACGCCATCTTCGCTACGCAGAGCAACGACTTCGCCTTAGGATACCCTATCGGTGAGGCCGCTGACGCAAACCACACCCACTGATGTGTTCTATGGATATTAAAGTACCCCCTCCCCTTCTCTCTGTATTCCTAGTTGATGCTCTGTATCGCAGCACATATCCAGAGTACCTCCAGTACATCTATCTGGTTGCACCGGTCTCCCTCATGATCCTCAATCCCATCGGCTTCGCTCTTTGTGAGGTGCAGCGGTGGAAGCAGGCCAGCCACTCCCACAGCACTCTTGGCATCCTGGGAATCGTAGTCCTACAGGTATGTGTGTGTGTGTGCAGGTGTTTAAAGGTGATTACCAAGTGTAACAGCATTAGGTTACACTTGAATGATCTCTAGTAATTTGACTCCGGCCCTCTGTCCGTCACCTGTCAGGTGTTGAAGAACCCGATCGTGTTCATGGTGATCGTAGGCATCGCCTCCCACTTCGCCCTCGGCCAGCACATCCCCGCTGTGCTGGCCGAGTTCATCGATGGCCTGGCCAACTCGTTTGGAGGCGCGGCCTTGTTTTACCTCGGACTCACTATGGTGGCTTCCTCCAGTCTTTTGTATCGTCCTGATTGTTGTTTTTGACAACGTCAACCTTCAGTAACGTTGTTGTTTCTTCGGCAGGTCGGGCAGCTTCGAAAACTGACCCGAGACACCGGAGTGGCCTTGATTCTGCTCATCACAGCCAAGCTGTAAGTGGGCCTGAGATGGTGTGTGTGATGATGTAATGTGGGCGTGGCCTACTCGCAGTATACTGTGCATCACTAAATATTAATTTTTACTATATTGAGGTATATTATATAATAATAATAATCAATATAATGCATTCCAATGCAGTGCCCCACCACCGGCTAAAGCCTAAAAATGACTCATTAATTGGCACTTGATGTTATTTCTCTTTTCCAAATTAATTTGAGCTGAATGTCACGATCCTCCTGAGTTGATTTGGAGCATAATTCAGATCACATATTTTCAGATTGCACAACTGTAATCAAGCATCTACTTGTGCTCTTGATCCGGCGGTAACATTCTATGGCTTTAAACCTATATCTATAACTAGGTTATGACTTTGTTAGTCCATAACTTCTTTGTCTTTGTGTAATTTTATTTTGATGGCCTCTGCACTGAGCTTTTATTGTTTAGTCCTCGGTTCTTTGATACGTATTGATCTCTCATCTGAACACGATCTGCAGGCCTCTGGTGCTCATGATCTCTGTCTCTGCAGCCTGGTGATGCCGCTGGTCTGTAAAGACATGATGGACATCCTGGACGTGGGCGTGAACAGCACCAGTTCCAACCACACCAGCTTGTCTAACTTTGCCTTCCTGTACGGAGTCTTCCCGACCGCCCCGAGCGTGGCCATCTACGCCGCTCACTACAACATCGAGCTGGAGGTGGTAAGCAGACTCAGACCCATCCCAAAGGATGGGATGCCTCAAGTCCAGTCAGATAGCTCGTCCTCTTCCTCTCTCCAGGTGCTCATCCTCCTCTTCCTCTCTTCGCTGCTCATCGTCCTCTTCCTCTCTCCAGGTGCTCATCCTCTTCTTCCTCTCTCCAGTGCTCATCCTCCTCTTCCTCTCTTCTCTTCTCATCCTCCTCTTCCTCTCTTCGCTGCTCATCGTCCTCTTCCTCTCTCCAGGTGCTCATCCTCTTCTTCCTCTCTCCGGTGCTCATCCTCCTCTTCCTCTCTTCTCTTCTCATCCTCCTCTTCCTCTCTTCGCTGCTCATCCTCCTCTTCCTCTCTTCGGTGCTCATCCTCCTCTTCCTCTCTTCGCTGCTCATCCTCCTCTTCCTCTCTTCGGTGCTCATCCTCCTCTTCCTCTCTCCGGTGCTCATCGTCCTCTTCCTCTCTCCAGGTGCTCATCCTCCTCTTCCTCTCTCCGGTGCTCATCCTCCTCTTCCTCTCTCCAGGTGACCTCTGGCATGGTGATCAGCACCTTCCTGTCGGCTCCCATCATGTACGTGTCGGCCTGGCTGCTCACCATCCCGCTCATGGACCCGACGCCGCTGGTGACGGAGCTCGAGAACGTCAGCTTCAACATCAGCATCGTCAGCCTCGTGGCCCTGGTGTGTGTGTGTGTGTGTGTGTGTGTGTGTGTGTGTGTGTGTGTGTGTGTGTGTGTGTGTGTGTGTGTGTGTGTGTGTGTGTGTGTGTGTGTGTGTGTGTGTGTGTGTGTGTGTGTGTGTGTGTGTGTGTGTGTGTGTGTGTGTGTGTGTGTGTGTGTGTGTGTGTGTGTGTGTGTGTGTGTGTATTGTATAACATGTGATCCTCTCTCGTGTGTGTGTGTGTGTGTATTGTATAACATGTGATCCTCTCTCAGGTGTGTGTGTGTATTGTATAACATGTGATCCTCTCTCAGGTGTGTGTGTGTGTGTGTGTACTGTATAACATGTGATCCTCTCTCAGGTGTGTGTGTGTGTGTGTGTGTGTGTATTGTATAACATGTGATCCTCTCTCAGGTGTGTGTGTGTGTGTGTGTGTACTGTATAACATGTGATCCTCTCTCAGGTGTGTGTGTGTGTGTGTGTGTGTGTGTGTGTGTGTATTGTATAACATGTGATCCTCTCTCAGGTGTGTGTGTGTGTACTGTATAACATGTGATCCTCTCTCAGGTGTGTGTGTGTGTGTGTGTGTATTGTATAACATGTGATCCTCTCTCAGGTGTGTGTGTGTGTGTGTGTGTGTGTGTGTATTGTATAACATGTGATCCTCTCTCAGGTGTGTGTGTGTGTGTGTGTGTACTGTATAACGTGATCCTCTCTCAGGTGTGTGTGTGTGTGTGTGTGTGTATTGTATAACATGTGATCCTCTCTCAGGTGTGTGTGTGTTTATTGTATAACATGTGATCCTCTCTCAGGTGTGTGTGTGTGTGTGTATTGTATAACATGTGATCCTCTCTCAGGTGTGTGTGTGTGTGTATTGTATAACATGTGATCCTCTCTCAGGTGTGTGTGTGTGTATTGTATAACATGTGATCCTCTCTCAGGTGTGTGTGTGTGTGTGTGTGTGTGTGTGTGTGTGTGTGTATTGTATAACATGTGATCCTCTCTCAGGTGTGTGTGTGTGTGTGTGTGTGTGTACTGTATAACATGTGATCCTCTCTCAGGTGTGTGTGTGTGTGTGTGTACTGTATAACGTGATCCTCTCTCAGGTGTGTGTGTGTGTGTGTGTGTGTGTGTGTGTGTGTATTGTATAACATGTGATCCTCTCTCAGGTGTGTGTGTGTGTGTGTACTGTATAACATGTGATCCTCTCTCAGGTGTGTGTGTGTGTGTGTGTGTGTGTGTGTGTGTGTGTGTATTGTATAACATGTGATCCTCTCTCAGGTGTGTGTGTGTATTGTATAACATGTGACCCTCTCTCAGGTGTGTGTGTGTGTGTATTGTATAACATGTGACCCTCTCTCAGGTGTGTGTGTGTATTGTATAACATGTGATCCTCTCTCAGGTGTGTGTGTGTATTGTATAACATGTGATCCTCTCTCAGGTGTGTGTGTGTATTGTATAACATGTGATCCTCTCTCAGGTGTGTGTGTGTGTGTGTGTGTGTGTGTGTGTGTGTGTGTGTGTGTGTGTGTGTGTGTACTGTATAACATGTGATCCTCTCTCAGGTGTGTGTGTGTACTGTATAACATGTGACCCTCTCTCAGGTGTGTGTGTGTGTGTGTATTGTATAACATGTGACCCTCTCTCAGGTGTGTGTGTGTATTGTATAACATGTGACCCTCTCTCAGGTGTGTGTGTGTGTGTGTATTGTATAACATGTGACCCTCTCTCAGGTGTGTGTGTGTATTGTATAACATGTGACCCTCTCTCAGGTGTGTGTGTGTGTGTGTATTGTATAACATGTGACCCTCTCTCAGGTGTGTGTGTGTATTGTATAACATGTGACCCTCTCTCAGGTGTGTGTGTGTATTGTATAACATGTGACCCTCTCTCAGGTGTGTGTGTGTATTGTATAACATGTGACCCTCTCTCAGGTGTGTGTGTGTATTGTATAACATGTGACCCTCTCTCAGGTGTGTGTGTGTATTGTATAACATGTGACCCTCTCTCAGGTGTGTGTGTGTATTGTATAACATGTGACCCTCTCTCAGGTGTGTGTGTGTATTGTATAACATGTGACCCTCTCTCAGGTGTGTGTGTGTATTGTATAACATGTGACCCTCTCTCAGGTGTGTGTGTGTATTGTATAACATGTGACCCTCTCTCAGGTGTGTGTGTGTATTGTATAACATGTGACCCTCTCTCAGGTGTGTGTGTGTATTGTATAACATGTGACCCTCTCTCAGGTGTGTGTGTGTATTGTATAACATGTGACCCTCTCTCAGGTGTGTGTGTGTATTGTATAACATGTGACCCTCTCTCAGGTGTGGACCATCGTGGTGATGCTGCTCAGCAGGAAGTTCAACAGACTTCCTCACCTCTTTGCTTTAAATCTCTTCCTGGCTCAGGTCAGTGACGTGCAGCTGAAAACATCTGATTGATTTATTAAGTGTGTGTGTGACTTTGGCTCCTCCCCCTCCCTCCCCCTCTCCACCTGAACCTGTCGTGCTTTGTGTAGTTCTTGGTGTGCGTCAGTATGATCCTGTGGAACTTTTTGGGGAAACAAGACGACAATCTGCTGGGGAAGGTCCTCACCTTCACTCTGCTGTACGGGTCCCTGTACAGCACCTACATCTGGGCAGGTGAGAATTAAAACGTCTCTAATATCTTTTTTAACACCAAAATTAGCGTTTATCAGAGAACCTGCAGATAAACGTTAATTTTGGTGAACCTGCTAGCGATAAAACTCCTTCCCCTCGAGGGAATAAGTATTTGGTGGTCGCCTGTAGCGTCCAATCAGGCGTCCCGTGTCCAACCATGTGACCGCTGTCTCTGTTTTGCAGGTCTGATCCCGCTCTGCCTGGCGCTGACGAACAGAGACGATCTGCTGAGGCTCCGACCGGGAGTGTTCATGACTTTGGGATGGGGGTGAGTCGGGAACGTTTTGTTGTTTTACATGATGAGCTTCTTACAAATCAACAGGTCGGATTTGTAGAGCTTTGCATCCAAAAATCGGTTTTGTACTCGGATATTATCAAACGCATAAGAACTGTGCAAATAAAAAGTGTGTGTGTGTGTGTGTGTGTGTGTGTGTGTGTGTGTGTGTGTGTGTGTGTGTGTGTGTGTGTGTGTGTGTGTGTGTGTGTGTGTGTGTGTGTGTGTGTGTGTGTGTGTGTGTGTGTGTGTGTGTGTGTGTGTGTGTGTGTGTGTGTGTGTGTGTGTGTGTGTGTGTGTGTGTGTGTGTGTAGGGTTCCCTTCCTGATGGTGGGAGGTCTTCTGATATTGGGAGAGAGGACTGACACCATAGACTCCGCCTTCTTCTATGG
The DNA here is from genome assembly GCA_023566465.1 of Cottus gobio. Taxonomy (NCBI): domain Eukaryota; kingdom Metazoa; phylum Chordata; class Actinopteri; order Perciformes; family Cottidae; genus Cottus; species Cottus gobio. The sequence continues at coordinate 2,217,957 of CM042225.1, forward strand.
CAGAGCTCAGGTCAGTTCTGTTCACATGTATCTTCTCTCGTTTTTAGTTCCTATTTAAATATTATTATTATTATTATAAGTAGCGTGACTCATGCGTGTTTTAATCAACATTGATCTCTCTTCCTCCAGATCATCAGCACGGCGGTGGTGCTCGCCGTCAGCCTGCTGCTCGGCGCCGTGTCCCTGATGGGCCTCAGCCAGGGGGACCGGGAGCAGAGCGGCTACCAGGCCCTGAACCGAGCTGCTGTCATGGGCATCGGGGACGAGCTGAGGACCCCTGGTGGCCTGGAGGAGCCACAACAACAACAACAACAACATCCACAGATGGCGAATTCCCCCGTCGGCAGCATCAACTCAGGTAGCTGTGAGCTGTGTGAAAAATATATATCAGCGCAGTAGGATTGAGTACGTTTCACCAGATTGTGTGAATGGTACAAATACATATTTGTACCGTCTCTGTTGTGCTGCCAGACCTCCACGGCTTCTCTCCTCTCCAGCCGATACCGGACATGATGGCCAGCACACAGAGCGAGCACTCAAACAGTACAGGTGACCTGCCATCACTTTCCACCTGTCCCATGACAATGTTTGCATAGTGGAAATATATATATATATATATAGAATATTTTTTTTTTTTTAAAGAAAAATTATTTAAAAAAAAATAAATAAAATATTATAAAAAACAATATATATAAAATAGTATTAAAAAATATATAAATATTATAAAATAATTATACATATATACAGAATATTATTAAAAATATATACATACATTATAAAATAATTATATATATATATAATATAAAAAGCTATGTGTACCTCCCTCTCCAGGCCACAGTGGGGCGCTGTGTGACGGGCTGCAGCCGCCGCAGCAGCCGCCGGGTTCTTCTTCGTCCGAGCAGCCGCTGAACCTCCCGCCGCCCGGACTTCAGCCCACCGACGACAAACAGACAGTCAGACACGCCCTGCTCTGCCTGCTGCTCTTTGTCAGCCTGCTGGCGGTGTGTGTGTGTGTGTGTGTGTGTGTGTGGAATGACCAACCTGAGGAGATCAGGGCTCATCTTCTAATTCAATGTTAAAAACCCATTTTTTTTAAACTTGCTTTTCTGTGATTTAATTTCAGTTTTTACAACATTTTCACTCGTTTTACTGTTTTTATTTGTTTACTCTCAGTTTTTAGTTTGTTTTAAAATGTGTTGTCTTTTTATGGTGAATCCCTTCATAACAGTGTTTAGAAAGGTGCAACATAAATCTAGTTTATTATTATGTAGGTTAATATACTAATAGTATATATAAGATATCGGCTTTACAAACTCTTATTGGGGGCCGAGCGTGCTGTGTCCTGATTGGTCGGTGTGTGTGTGTGTATGTGTGTGTGTGTGTGGGTGTGTGTGTGTGGTGCAGAACCTGTCCAGCTGTCTGTGGTGGCTGTTCAACAAAGACCCGGGGAGGCTTTACCTGGAGCTGCAGTTCTTCTGTGCCGTGGCCAACTATGGACAGGTAGTGTGTTTTAAATGTGTTGTGAGTCTGTTTCTAAATGTGTTGTGAGTCTGTTTCTAAATGTGTTGTGAGTCTGTTTCTAAATGTGTTGTGAGTCTGTTTCTAAATGTGTTGTGAGTCTGTTTCTAAATGTGTTGTGAGTCTGTTTTTAAATGCGTTGTGCGTCCAGAGCCAGTTTACTTCCCTCCCTGATCCTCTGTCCCAGGGCTTCCTGTCCTTTGGGATCTTCGGTCTGGACCGACACCTCATCATCCTGCCCTTCAAGAAGTGGTGAGGGGGACTCGGCCATAGCTTCATAGATTCATCTGAGGAACACATAACTGGAGCTGTGTGTGTGTGTGTGTGTGTGTGTGTGTGTGTGTGTGTGTGTGTGTGTGTGTGTGTGTGTGTGTGTGTGTGTGTGTGTGTGTGTGTGTGTGTGTGTGTGTGTGTGTGTGTGTGTGTGTGTGTGTGTGTGTGTGTGTGTGTGTGTGTGTGTGTGTGTGTGTGTGTGTGTGTGTGTGTGTGTGTCAGGTTGCTCTGGCTGTGGCAGGGCAGGGACGATGAGGATCTGAGTCCCTCAGGTGTACCCGAGGAGGTCCGACTCACCTGCACCCAGTTCGTCCGCTACCACAAAGACCAGTGTGTGCAGGACCTCGTGCACACGCGCAGGTACGTGTCCCGTCTTTTGAGATTTTATTCCAGGAGTAATATTTGTTGTGTTTTGGGTGACAGCTGTTCATGTCCACATTGTGACTGCTGTTAATATTTAGTTTTGTATCCTCTTTGCATTTTATTCACCTGTTCTGCTGCAGCATTATGCATATTAATGCATTGATACTCTATGTTGCACCACAGTTACAGAACATATGAATTATTATATCAAAGAAACTTGCTGCTATCGCCATGCAACTAATTCCTAAGAGACAAGAGCATGAACACACTTTGTTTCTGGGTGCTTTATGAGTCCTGGGTGCTTTTCTTTTCCTTTTTTCTAACACGTTATTTCTCATATTCCCTTCTTTCCTTCCATTTTTCCTTTTCCTTCCTCCCTGATTCCTTGGCCCCGCCCCTTTTCTTCCTTCCTTTTCCTTCCCCGTCACCCCAAAGTGCCTCAGGGGAGAGTGTGAGCGCCTCGACAGGTGAATCCTTCCTCTGATAATGACAGGATCGGAGGAGGAGGAGGACTAGAGGAGGAGAACAGGGCCTTGAGACCAGTACCGACACCTACATCAGGATCCTCAGGAGCCGCAGACTCTCCGCCGGATCCACCGATCTCACGATCTGGATAATTCCCCCGGTCAGCGTCCATCCCGACCCCGGCAACAGTCCGAGAGCCGAGCACGCATCTCCCAGCGCGACATCCCAGAGGAGCAGATTCTCCAGTCTGATCCTCTTGCTTCGACCCGATCCCGATCCCCGTAGACCTCCCCGGTCCCCCTTTGAAGCTGCGTTTCGGGGGGCGGTGACTTGGTGGACGGGCTGGTCGAGCGCTGCCTCTACACCGGGCGAGCAGAGGCCCAGCGGTACGGTGCTGGACTCCAGCAGGGAGGGGTGTAGGCTCACCTGGCAGGTCCAAGCAGCTTCAGGGACTGTACCACTTCACATGGGGGGAGGGGGGGTGGAGGGGAGGACTGGTCCCAGATCATGTGAGGAGAAGAAGAACAAGCCGGTACGAGGAACGCGATGGTCGGGGGTTGTGGAGACGAGAAAGAGGAAACAAGCGCTCCCTGCTGGGGCTTCTCCTGGTTCCTGTTGTTTGGGGGGTTTTTTGGGGTGGGGGGTTGGGGGGGTGAGTGATCACAGCTTTCTTGACGTTAGTCACCCTTTTGAAGTTTTTTTCCGTCTGTTTCTGGATTTTCATTGTCAAGTTGCCATCCGTCGCCTTTTATCCTCAGATGTCGTATTATTTACGTGACGAGAGCCGTAACCTGACGCCGCCGGTGTGCTTCGCTCTCGGCCAATCAGTCGCAGCGCCGCTCGCCGACAGCCGACGCCGCTCGGCCCTTCTCGATGTTGTCGGATCCTCTCGATCCTTCCCCGTTTCAGCGTTTCGATCTTTTGCACGTCGGACGACTTCCTGCATGACTCCGAGCCGCCCGGCCGCTCAGCACTGACCGACGCACACGTTGTTGTTTTCCTTCCGTTCTTTAATTAAACTCACTGGACGTTCGTCTGGTGACGGTGCTGCGGACGACGTTTTTTAATCGTGTTGAACCGTTAATTTCAATGGATTCCTTTAGCCATACACTGATACAATTAAGTATATTTAAAACCTCAACGGTGTAGTTAAAGTAATACTTCACCCTTAAAATGTTTGTATGTTTTGTACATCAGCGACTCGCTGGACCCCGTTTACTTAAATTCTTCGCTCTCCTCGCGAGAGGAAAGCGAACCCGTGATGAGCATCGTGGAGGCGGAGCCCTGTAGAGCCCCTTCATCTAAACTGGCTTCACCAGTAATACAGACACAAACCTCCCTAATGAGGTTGACCTTTGACCTTTTCTCCTGGAGCATGAAGTCCAGACAATAATATCCCTCTGTTCTCCTGATCACAGTTTTTGTTTGTAACATAAATGACTGACGCCACGTTTAAGTTCATGCAAATCACATCAGGTCCTTGTGTTTACTGAGGCGAGTGCCTGCCTACGCCAATGTGAAGGTGTGTGTGTGTGTGTGTGTGTGTGTGTGTGTGTGTGTGTGTGTGTGTGTGTGTAGGAAAGAACCCAGAGAGGTTGTGACCAGTTGTTGGTCCAGATTTAGTGTTTCTGGATGTTTTTAAGTGTGTGGCCACAAGAAAGTCACGAATAAACAAATAAAGTTTGCATCCAAAAAAAACAAAACTTTGCATCTCTTTGTCACAACACGAGCAATTATTGATTCTGATTGAAAACTGTAAAAACAGACATTACAGGTTGTTTATAAGATGTTTGATTCAGATGCTTGAGACAGACGCTCTGCCCTATAAAGCTTTAGACAACATCGTCAACAACAACAAAAGGTATTTTGTTTACTTGCCGCAGTGTTTATAAGACCGTCTCTCTGCTGACGGAGAAAAACAAACTTGAATTAGTTTATTTGGGAGTTTTTGACATTCACGACACGGTTTTCTCTGTTTTTAGCGACACTGATACCCAAAATACTACAAATACATTTAACAAAAGATATGAAAATACCCTGAAATGCCTCTGAACTATACAGTAGACGTAAAGGACATCTTTTAGAGAAAGTTTATTTTTTTAAATAAGAAGCTACAGTTTAAGACTTATCTATAAACACTCTGCCCTGCAAAATACGGATTAAAAAAATAAATAAATGGTACAATACCAAACGTTTGACACTTGATCCGTTCCACTGACGGCAACAGACTTAATCTGAAATATTTTCATTTACTCAGACTGCTGTCGTCCATCAGAAATGCGACTGTTATTTTGTCTTTTTTTGACCTGATCGGTCTGCAATATGTCAGAGTAATGAACACGGTTACCGGTGGAGGGATTGGACGAAGGACAACAGTGTGCAGCAAAGCAACCACAACTGAGATCTTAAGGATGAGACCTTAAGGATGAGATCTTAAGGACACTTGTGGTGTTTCAAATCCGTGTTTTCAAAGCCGTCACGAGAAGATCGGCCCGATGTGTCCTCAGCTACATTAAGACCTGTGTGCTTTGAGAAAACAAATAAAACAAATAAAACGGGATGACGCAGCCAGAGTCCTCCCTATCGCATCGACCCAAAGATGTAGTCTGGAGAAATTCCAAAAAGCATCAAAATTGTCATTCCTCGGTGTAAAAATCATTAAATGACCATTTTTAAGCTGGTCGGAGTGATTTCAGAATTCTCAAATTAACTCAAATTTCATTGTAAATCTAAAAGGAATTTCCTAAAACGTTAACTCCGTGTAACGCCGTGTTTCCCTAAAGCCTTAAAGCCTGCTGCAACGTGAGCCGAGGACGTTCCCAAACCCTCAGAACCGCCGTCCTATAAGCGCGATGAGCCGTTTGGACCAAAAGGTCCCACGAGAGTTTTCCCTCCATCTCAAATCTTCTGGCGCACGACGTCGTGTTTGTTTGGGAATCCCGAACCACGCCGGTTCCTCTCTTTTCGGATCCAGAATCACCGTCTCTTCCAGTCCTGCTCGGCCTTGGCATCAGCCCGGCCCGGTCCGTCCTCGTCCATGCCGTCCAGGTGAGTTTTTCCGTACCGCTTGATGAGCGCTCCGGGGAGCAGCGCCATGAGGGCGATGGCCAGGAGCTGGGCCAGCGTGCTCCAGGAGAAGATGTCGTCCAGGGAGGAGATCTCGGAGAGGATGGAGCCGGTGCGGACGCAGATGAAGTTGTAGGGAATCAAACCTGGTGGAGGAGGAAACGGCAGCATCAGTGTGTGTGTGTGTGGAGTGTGTGTGTTTTTAAGTGTGTGTGTAAAGTGTGTGTGGAGTCTCACCTATCAACACGGAGAAGAAGAAAATGTGCATGGGGATGTTGAGGACGGGACAGGTGATGTTGAGGAACCAGTTAGGAGTCATGGGAAAGAAACGGAGGAAGAGGAGGAAGAAGAACAAACTGCTGCGGTTTTCCTCCACCTGATGGAGGGAGGAAAAAGAGGAGAGGAGGAAGAGAAGATGGTGAGAGGAAAGATGGGAGGAAGAAACAGAGCTTCCTTCTAAATAGGAGGTCATTGTTTTGCCTTTGCTGTTTAGATTGTTTTTTATAATCAAACCTTCAAATTAAAAATGTAATATATAAAAAAATGATATATATAATATGTATATAATATATTAAAAAAGATATATAATCTAAAATTATTTTCTCTACTAAATTGCAGAGGAAAACCTTTTTTATTTAAAAAAGAATATAAATCATATGAATGCATATTAATACATAGCAAGTCGCAGAGGTTGGGAGGTAGGCGGATGAAAGAGAAAAGAAGTGAAAGAGAAAAAGAAAAAGGTTTGTTTTTCAAATTCCTGAAACAAGAAAATAATGTATCCTCCAGTCTTCATTAAAATACTGCCGTTCACTTCCACATTTCACATGCTTACGTTAGCTGGCTTACGTTAGCTGATTTACGTTAGCTGGCTTGCGTAAGCTAGATTACATTAGTTGTTTACATTAGCTGTTTACGTTAGCTAGCTTACGTTAAGTGTTTACGTTTGCTGGCTCACGTTAGCTGGCTCACTTAGCTGGCTCACGTGAGCTAGCTTATGTTAGCTAGCTTATGTTAGCTAGTTCAGTTAGCGACCGGGCGGCCGCGTCGCCTACCTTCCTCTGCAGCAGCGCCACCTTCTCCGGGAAGAGCTGCACCACCTGCTGCTTTCCAAACGCAGAGGCGAGCAGGAAGCAGAAGGTGGAGCCGACGGTGGTGAGCAGGCAGGCCAGCACCAGGCCCTCCCAGGGCCCGAATATCGCACCGGCTAGCACGTTCTGAAGGGGGATCGGAGTTCATTGTGTTCATTGAGCGTCACTCATTGGGACTCGATTCTTGAAGAAATTCTTGGAGTGCATTGCCTGAATGACTGTGAGGTGTGTTCGGTACCAGAAAGGAGGAGCCCGGTATGGCGAAGGACTGTTTGTAGAGGTAGGCGCTGCAGAACAGCAGCAGAACGTAGCCGTGATGTTCTCTTTTGTAGAACTTGAGCATGTCTGCGAGCTCCCGCAGCTCGTCCAGGTCCGACGGGAACTTCAGCCTGGACGGGAAAACACACAAACCACGGCCACAAGACTCAAAGACTCAGAGACTCAAAGCACGTCATCCTTTCTCAACATATCCCGTTGACTGATTTCCATCTAGCAGAAGGCCTTTTGGTTATAGCCGATCACCCGATCAACCAATCACTACATCACCCCATCAACCGATCACCCCATCCATCAATCACCCCATCACCCAATCACTCCATCACCCCATCAACCGATCACCAAGACCTATCACCGATCACCCCATCACTCCATCACCCCATCAACCTATCACCCATCAACCAATCACCCCATCACTCTATCACCCCATCACTCTATCACCCCATCACTACATCACTCCATCAACTAATCGACCCAAAAACCCATGTAAGAGAAAATATATATTTTTAAATTATTATTATTTTGGTAAAAGATTTTCATAGCATTTCCCTCATTATATTAAATAATCCTTCTTTAATGTATTGTTGGTCTGTTGAGAACTCGATCCATGTGAAGTTATATACATTTATTTCCTTCCTTCCTAAATCTATGATTCAAATGTACCAACAAGTTAAGAGTTGCATTTATAACTTTATAAATCTTCAAGGAGAAAGGAAGAAGAGGAAAGCTCACATTAGCAGTAAGGAAGAGGTGAGCGGGGGAGTAACAGGATACATTTGATTGAGGGACAGAAATAGTGTCGCTGCCTGAGCACACACACACACACACACACACACACACACACACACACACTAAAATCCCCCCCTTGAAACTCAAGATGCCGACTTCCTCTCCCACCTGCTCCCACATGCAGCATTCCTGGTTTCTACTGGTCAGCGGACAAACATCCTGCTCTCTCATTGGTCAGAAGGTTGATGATGCGATAGCGCGTTTAAAGTATGTAAGGAGGGAAATGTGTCAATGGGGGCAAATAAATATATATATATATAGAAAATAAAAATATATGTATGACCTGAAAAAATATATATTAAAAAGGAACCATTTTCCATATATTTTTTCCATATAAGTTTTCTATATTTTGTTATATATATTTATAAAAAAGAATATATATATATTATATTAAAATAAACGGAGAAAAGCTGCAACTTAATTTAGTTTAAATCACCATTAACAATGAAAATATTTACAGAACATATTGATTTGCTTGAGTATCGAGATATTGAGTTTTGTGATTCTGGTTTGACTCTGGTTTGACTGGTTTGACGATTTATTGTTAAAAGTTGTAATAAAAAGTAGAAGTACGCAGTTTACTTTATTAGATCTGCTCCAAATTACACCTTCTTTTACTAATTAGGGTTAATTTTAATCCACAGCAATAAGTATCAATGATAATAAATAGTTCTGATATACCTTTTAGCTGTAAAATGTAAAAGCAGACAACGCAGAATAAACTCTTTAATTCAACTTTTATTTAGTTGTTTTCTTTTCTTTCGTTTCAGCCGCTCGTTTTGTTTCTAACCTTCTTAATTAAAAAGATCACGCCACGTTTCAGTGACTTGATAAGTAACAGTATAATATGAGTCATATCTCTGTAATGAGTGCCCACACACATACACACACACACACACACACACACACACACACACACACACACACACACACACACACACACACACACACACACACACACACACACACACACACAGATGGGTCCCGCTCTTGGCTTCAGAGTGTCTTGGTCGGCGTTATTCTATCATCCTGAGACAACCACACACTTGACTCTGTTGCACATTGCAACATATCTAACACACACACACACACACACACACACACACACACACACACACCAAGGAGTAATGCGATCAGTCCGATATGTACTGGGCGAGATGTGAATTTAAAACACATTTAATTATTTGTGCAACAGATCTGAAGACCAATAGGAGCAGGAAAAAATTAAAAAATATGATATTAATATAAAAGATGGGCAACTAATGTTGTGCTCAAGTCAACGTCATTTGTATAGGGATCCTGTCCCAGCATGCACTGGGAAAGAGGAAGGTAAACACTGTTGGTCTGGGGGGCAGGGGTCCTCCAAGGTAAATATGAGGTCACAAGATTTATTAAAGGTGTAACCAGCAGAAACATTCATTTCTGCTTCATAAAAATTATTTTCGTCCACATTGAGGCCTGCAGAAGCGTCATAAGCAGTCATTTATTAATTATCGGGGTCACAAGCCAATATTTGGGCAATTTAGGCCAGCTGATGTTCACCTTAGCAACCCCACATTATCACAGGAGGACAACCTCAATTATTGTGGTTGTTAATATATACCTATTCTATTTTATTAAAGTATGTTTTTTCAGACATTTTTACATGAAGGCTAAAAGTAAAAAAAAATAATTAAATAAGAATAAACCACTTTATTATAATTTTAGAGATACTCAAGTAGCCTAATTTAAATGCAGGTATTCCCAACTGGATTTTCCTTTTGTGTGTGTGTGTCATATTTCCCACTGTTCCACAGTAATTATATTAAAATTTATAATATTAAATAATAATAAATAAATAAATAACATCCTTTGTTTGACATCTGCATTTTAAGACATTAAATAAAAAACATTTAACTTTCAATGTTTTAAAGTCACACTTTCTTTCATACCTGTACTCCCGGACCTCCTGGTCCTGCTGGCCCTCCCGGACCCCCCGGACTCCCCGGACCCCCTTGCCCTCCCGGCCCTCGTCCTCCTCGGGGTCCGGCAGGACCCGCGTCGGCCCCGGGGGGAGGTGGGTGGACAGCAGGTAGAGGAAGACGCTCGCCGCCGCCACCAGGGCTGCCAGCCCCGCTAAGGAGCGCATGTCGCTCCGTGCTGGAACTTTTCCCTCCGGTCAAACTTCACTGACAGCTGAATAAATAAATAAATGTAATACATAAATATAAAAAGACGCAAAGGGGGAAAGGAGGGCGACGCTCACCGGGCAGCAGGCTCCAAATGACGGATGACATTCTGGCTGTGCTCGGCAGACGGATCACGTGACCTCCACTGACCAACAACTTTCTTAAGTCGAGGGGAAAAATACATTTGTGGACATTTGTGTCTCCTCAACAGCTGTTTTATATTCTTTAGACTTTTGTTTTCTGTCTCCAGATTAAGTTAAACCGGTTTAACTAATTTAACTGAACTTTGTGCAGCAGACTGCTGGTGTGCACTTACACCAGTGAGCCGCTAGAGGGCGCCATGGTGACGGCCATGTGTTGGTATTTATAGATCGGATCCTTATGCATCAATATATTGTATTAAATAACACAGGTTTGGAATAAATAGCAATACTTTTAATATATATATATATATATATATATAATTGGTGCATATTTTAGTTTAATTCTTTACTTATCTTTTAAAATATCTTGTCTAACAAAAAGTTTGTTTTTATTATTATTATGTATTTATATATATAATATTTATATGTTTTCTGTGATATTGTTAATAATAATATAACAGTGATGGGGCAAATTAAAAATTCTGAGAGATGAAAACTATTACTTTTGATATGTTTTGTACATTGTTATTTGTTCTTTTACTTTTTTCCATAGAGGAGTATATCACTACATTAACCATAACCACGTGCCCAACTGTACACAGATTTACACTCTGAATAAATAAACCAGAAGAAGCTCATATGAAAATATGTTAGTCATTTATTTAAATAGATAACCAAGAAACTAAGGGGGAAAAAGAGCAAACCCTGATGTTTGACACAATCAAACAAACAATAATCAATCTCTAAATGAAAGAAAAATTACTGAAAACAAAAATGACAATAATGACAGAACAGAGATTTAAAAGGTAATTCAACACCAAGTTGTTTTACATAATAAGAATAGTTTGCATTTAAAGGGCAGCCCCTGAAAGTGTCTAACATTGAGCAAAATAAAGTGCAGTAAGTAGGAAGAGGAACCTCGACCCGGTTCACGCAGTGGCAGCAGAAACGCGTCCGAACCACATTCTTCTGACGACCGAGGTCTCTGAAGCCCGACCTCTCGTGACCTTTAAGGCTTCTCTGTCGTTTCTGGCCGTGAGTCGGTCCACCTGTCCCCCAGAATCTCCTTCATGGCCTCTTCCTCTTCGAGGACTAGATCTAGAACACAGCTGTTTGTCAGGATCAAATCCAACGAGAAGCTTTTGTTTTTGTCAGACTTCGTAAGACACCGTACCTCCATGGTCCTCGGGGGAACCGGCTGTGGTCGTCGCCTGAAGCCCGACCGCCAGAACCAGAAGCAGGATCAAAATCTGAGCTTTCATTTTCTGCAAATGAGCAATCCTCATTTCATGAGACGAGTGATTGACACTCTCTAATTGTCAGTGAGAGCTCGAAGAGATATTTAAATAATAACTCACCTGTGCAGCTGTTACTCGGCAGCACTCGTCTGGTGGGTCTTCAACAGGTTAGTGTGTGTGGCGTCTCTGCTGGGCCTTATATACCAGAGCGGCAGGCCTCGGGCCGGGGTGGCGCTGAGTCTCTAAAGCATCTCAACAATCCACCCGGTTCAGTTTGACGAAAGAGAGATTCCAAAAATAAATATCTCTCTTTGTCTCGTTGTTTTCAAAAGCACGAAGTATGAAGGAAAACAAGTCGACTGGAACGGGTTTATAATAATAATAATAATAATGCATTTTATTTATAGGCGCCTTTCAAAACACTCAAGGACACCTTACAAAATCAACAAGGAAACACTCAATCCATTAAAACAAACAAACAAAGCAGCAAACAGTAAAAACATCATAATACTATTAATAAAATGAACAGGCAAAGCAAAAAAGAAGGGTTTGCACAAGAGAGAAAAAAAGAGTTAAAGCGAGTAAGCCTCTCTGAAAAGATAAGTTTTTAGATGAGATTTGAAAGTGGTTATGGACGTAGAGTGTTGAATGTAGTGGGGCAGGGAGTTCCAGAGGTGTGGGGCAGAGTGACCGAAGGCTCTAGACCCCATTGTAACCAGACGAGCTGGTGGGAGGATGAGCTGGATGGAGGAAGAGGACCTGAGAGAACGGGTGGGTGTCTTGATTTGGAGGAGTTCAGTGAGATACTGAGGGGCAAGATGGTTGATGGCTTTAAATGTAAGGAGTAGGATTTTGTAAATGATGCGGTGTTTGAAAGGGAGCCAATGAAGTTGCCGCAGGACAGGTGTTATGTGACTGATGGAGGGGGTTCTGGTAATGATGCGGGCAGCAGAGTTTTGGACTAGTTGTAGTTTATGGATGGATTTGTCAGGTAAACCATAGAGGAGAGAATTGCAATAGTCTAGGCGGGAAGTGACCAAGGTGTGAATCAGAATTTCAGCACTGTTGGGGGAGAGAGATGGGCGGAGGCGAGAGATATTACGTAAATGGAAATATGCTGACCGAGTGACGTTTTTGATGTGGGACTGGAATGACAGAGTGCTATCTAGGATGACACCCAGACTCTTAACCTGGGGGGAGGGAGACACAGATGAATTGTCAATAGAGATAGAGAAGTCATTTATTTTTGAGAGGATGGATTTGGTGCCAATAAGAAGGAGTTCAGTTTTGTCACTGTTGAGCTTAAGACAGTTTAGGGAGAACCAGGATCTGATTTCCTGAAGACAATTTGATAGAGAGGTGGGAGGTAGGGATGTGGTGGGTTTAGTGGATAGGTAGAGCTGGGTGTCATCTGCATAGCAATGGAACTGAATGTTATGTTTACGGAAAATATGGCCAAGAGGGAGAAGGTAGATAATGAACAGAAGGGGTCCAAGGACAGAACCTTGGGGAACACCAGAGGAGAGGTGGGAAGAGTGAGATCTGAAAGTTTTGAGTTGGACAAACTGAGTACGGCCAGAAAGATATGATTTAAACCAGTGCAGGGGTGTATCAGATAATCCAAGGGAGGCTAGTCGGTCGATGAGGATGGTGTGGGAGATGGTGTCAAAAGCCGCGGTCAGGTCGAGGAGAATGAGGATCGTTAAGAATCCAGAGTCCGCAGCCGTTAGGAGGTCATTGGTTATTTTAACAAGAGCTGTTTCGGTGCTATGAAGGGGACGGAAGCCTGATTGGAACTGTTCATTGAGACTATTGTGGGAAAGGTGGTCATGAATCTGAGATGCAACTGTTTTTTCAAGGATTTTTGAGAGGAAGGGGAGGTTGGAAATTGGGCGGAGATTGTTGAAGTTGCTGGGGTCAGCTCCAGGTTTCTTAAGAATGGGGGTTATTGCAGCTGATTTGAGGGATGACGGAACAATACCAGTGATAAGAGAGGAATGAATAATTGCAGTTATAAGAGGGGTCAGAGAGCTAATGCAAGCTTTAACCAGTGCAGTCGGAAGAGGATCCAGTTGGCAGGTTGATGGTTTAGATTTGCAGACAAGGTTGGTTATTTCAGCAGCTGAGGGGAGGGAAAAGTCAGAGAAAGGATGACAAGAAGAAAATTGAAAATTGAAAGTTTAGCAGGCCTTTATCTGCAAAGTCTCACTAAAAGAGACACGCCCCGACAACAAAGACACAAAAGAGATGCAAAGCCACTGCAAGAGATACAAAATGATTACAAAACGATGTTAAGCATTTGCAAAGAGACACAAAAAGACCAAAAAGAGACACAAAGAGACACAATACGACCACAAGGAGACACAAAATGTCTAAAAGGAGACACAAAGAGAGACAAAATGCCTATAAGGACACACACAATTACTAAAAAGAGACACAAAGAGACACAAAATGACCATAAGGAAACACAAAACAACCCCATTGAAGCCCATTGAACGTCCAGCTGAGGCTGCAGGCCGAGGAGCCTCCTGTTGAGCTCTGACATCAGAACCGTCTGTGTAGCAGATTCCTGTTGTTGCACCTGTGTTCATTAGTGACGCTGTAACCCGACTACCGTGTGCTCTGAGGGGTCGGGAGCTTTGCACACGGCACCAATCGGATTAATAGGAGTCGGAAACTACAACAGAAACATCAACACTGTCAGATAGCTAGTCGGAGGAACCGCACACTCAGCACCTAAATACAGGACGATCAATGATCCTTCAGGCCTGGCTTAGTAGGGTGTACGTGTGTGTGTGTGTGTGTGTGTGTACGAGGCAGGTTCTTAAGAGGCTGCAAATGAAGATGTATTGAGATGTCACCCAGCTCATGTCTTAATAACCCACAACCATTTAAACTCAACACCAGTGGGCGACTCCTCTGGTTGTATAGAAGTCTATGCTTCATGTGTTAAAGCTGTATTCTCTCTCCTGACCACCAGGGGGCGACTCATCTGGTTGTATAGAAGTCTATGCTTCATGTGTTGAAGCTGCATTCTCTCTCCTGACCACCAGGGTGCGACTCCTCTGGTTGTATAGAAGTCTATGCTTCATGTGTTAAAGCTGCATTCTCTCTCCTCACCACCAGGGGGAAACTCCCCTGGTTGTATAGAAGTCTATAGAAAATGACTCTACTTCTCTCTACTGACCACAAGGTGGCGACTCCTCTGGTTGTATAGAAGTCTATGGAAAATGACTCTACTTCTCTCTACTGACCACCAGGTGGCGACTCCTCTGGTTGTATAGAAGTCTATAGAAAATTACTCTTCTCTCTACTGACCACCAGGGGTCGACTCCTCTGGATGTATAGAAGTCAAGGGGATGTTCTAGGGCGGGGCTACAAGCTGATTGACAGATCGCTGTATAAAACCAGCCACTCGGGTTCATATAAGACTTCAGATTTATTCATCCTTCAGGAGAAAATATTTAACAAAATCTCTAATACAGAACAGGAAGAAACATTGTTGCTTATATTTACATGACGTCTATTGTCTCGAGGTGGGAAGTGAAACACGTGGAAGACGTTAACACCAGAATGCACCGACAGGTGGACGCTATCCGAGCCGAGAAAGAGTCACGACATGCAAACAAATGTGCTGAAAGTACTTCTCTCTAGTTCTCATAAGTGTTTTCTTCAATGAACAAATACGGCAATATACTGACGACCCCGATGTTTACGTTTGACTTCTCCTACTCTCTACTAAAGCTTACGTTACACGCACATGGCAGAGTAGACCCAGGTGATTTTATTATTATTGTTGTTATTATTATTGAACAGGTTGAATGTCATGTGGTAATTCTGCATCTTCCCCTGGTGGCCGTTTGGGGTCACTGCTCTATGTTTGCTGCAAGGGATATTTTCAACCTAATAACAACATATAAAACATGAATTTATATATGTTTTCTTTATGAACACTTCCTAAAAAAGAGCCATGTGGGAGGGTATGAGGCTGTAATATTCTATTATTACATTAAAATAATATTTTTAGATACTCTGTGTCTTTTAACAGTCTCATTAGAAGAATGAAAAAAACCTGAAACACATTTTTGGAAAAACACAAATAACATTCAATGGAAGAGGAAAACGTAAGTTTTCTTTCTCTTGAGTTAATGTGTTGAAAATATAAACCCAATACTCTCAAAACTATTAGTGCACCAAGTATTACTTTGATGGGTAGAATTGCTAAAAATAAAAAAAATAAAACGTTTGGTTTGTACTTTTTAAACCATTATCCAGAAGTGTTTTTTTTGTTTTTTTACAGGAAAACCGGCATTTCCTTATTTTATCATATTTTCCTAATTCCCTAAAATGTAATTCTGTTGCTTTGTCTGTGTTTTGTTATGGAACTTAATCCGCTCGTACTATAAATGCAGTAAGTGTGGACCAATGCACTCTGAATATGAGCTTATACAGGTTCGGGGGCAATTTGACAACAGCTGAAACTTGTCTGATGAAGCTTCTACTCTAATAACACTCGTTCTTTCTCTACAACCAACACGGACACAGTGAGCACCACATCACTAGTTGGCCTCTAGGGCTCAGATAAATTCTCTTTCAATATTTAGAATATTACTTCATGATGGAAGTCGGCGATATGACAAAAATGTAGATCACACATTTGTTTGTTTTTTCAGATCTCGTCACGATTCTAGTCACGTTGAGTTTTAAGACTATTTTGTTAAGTTACTGAACATTACAACCGGCATATTGCCCTGCAGGGGAACTCCACACCAGACTCAGTTATCAAAGTGAACACTTTAAAGCTTCTTCCAAGCTTCTGTTTCCAGTTACTTTTCCAAATATTCATCAGCTACTTTTCCAAATCCACATGAGCCCAATCTTCACATCGGCATCATTTATGATCCACCAAAATTGGTTTTACTGCCATTATTTCCTTCTTCCCAAACAGTGGTGAAATAAAACTGGTGTGGAACCTGCATGCCAAATTAATTCATTAAATTAATTCATTAAAATATCATTTTTAAAGATATCTTGCAGGGATATATATATATGTAGAGAGAGAGAGAGAGAGAGAGAGAGCGAGAGAGAGGTAAACCCTAACCTTGTTGCATTGAGACGATCACGTCCTGCTACAGCTGTCCGGCTAACAGTCCGACGCCGACTAGGCACACATTATTTAACACACGTTACTAAGTTTAGAAGCAAAACAATCACATCAGATTGCTTTGAAGTTATGGAAAATATCTTCATTGTTCTTCTTTTTGCTTTTTGTAGAAGCTCAGCTCTCAGATGACTTCCTGCTTTCCTCGGTGCTGCAGGACAACAACAACACGATATGTGGAAATAACACACACAGGTGTGCAGCTCTGTTATACACACTTATAGACTTATGCATCTAATTAAATGGCATTATTGTTATCAAGCTATACGTGGAAACAAGTGAATCCTCTCCATTAAGGTGCAGGACAAGCAAAACGTCCTGTGTGGAGATTAAATGCTGAATGTTAAACGTGCTCAATGTGATTTTTTTTTGCAAATTTGCTGAATATCAATGTTTCTGTGCATCACTTTCCCTTTTTTTTTTAAATTCAGTTTCTGATGCAGAATTGTTGCGTTTGGTAAAAGGACTGTAAAGTTTACATTTTGTCCCTTTTGATTAGTGATAAAACATCCAATATATGTTTTTAATCTTGATGTTAATTTGTCGATTAATTAGCAGATCCTCAGAAAACGAATCTGACTACATTTTCATAATTATTTTGAAAATGATAATTTTTTTATTTCTTTTTTTTAAAACCAACAATTTCAGTTTTACATTTTTGTTATGGATTATTTATTTATTTTTTTTACTATTTTCTGGCATTTAATCTATTATTAAATAAATAGCAGGATTCTGTTGCTTTGTGAACATCTTTTCATTCACATATTAATCTGGTAAATTTAGTGTTTTAAATGAGTTTCTTTCCTTCATTAGCAATCTAATGATTTTTGTAATGCAGATCCAGGTGTTGCTTATAAGCGTGTTAAGAAGTGCAATAAAATAAAATAAAATAAAATAAAACACCATGACGTCTCAGAGTAGCGAAGCGGAGAGAAAAATACAAAAGTCAGAAGCATCCGTCTCTCCAGTAAACAGTTCAGGTCTACAGTTTAATGTGTAACTCTGTGTTGCATCGACCCAACCTCGACCCGACCTCGACCTCGACCTCGACCTCGACCTCCGAGGAGGACGCTGAGCTACATGTTGCTGCTGGGGGTCCGGTTACACAATATTTATATCTCTATATACATGTTAAAAACCAAAGCCCTTGATAGAAAGAGTGATGGCAAATTTGTACAACGGTGGACGACTTTCGTGACATCATCGGAGCGCCGCCCGGGTCATCACAGGGACGACACAAACCTTTTTTTGTTTTTTTGTAGTGAGTTCTTTTAAAAGTTTATCCAAAAACTGGTGTCCACTGAGGAGCTGGCTAATTTTCAGCCTTAATAAGTGTCAGCAACTGTGTGTGTGTGTGTGTGTGTGTGTGACATCTCATTAGTGTCCACAGTCTGGTGTCACATCTGTCCCCCATCACAAGTGTTGTTTCTTCTTCTTTAATTCATCCAGGGGGCCAGCGCAGGCGAGAGGAACTTAATTCATTGTCTGGGAGTTGCCGTCGTCCCCGCTCTCCGATTGGTGTTTGTAAAGGTCACATGGCATGAGGGGGAGGGGCTGCCCCTGCTCGGCCAACACGGCCTCGTACGGCGGCGCCGCCTCCAGCGGGAAGCAGATGGACGCCACGTGCTGCTGCTGCTCCCGTAGAGCCGGCGGGGAGAACCAGGCGCCGCCGGCCGAGGTCTCCGGACCGCCGTCGTCCGGCTGCTCCTCTGGCTCCACCCCCCTCTGACAGGGGTCCAATAGGGAGTAAGGGGGCGGGTCATCTGAAGGGATGTAGAACTGAGTCGAACATGGGCCAACACACTCATCGTAACTGTGGAGATAAAAAAGACAGAAGAATTATTATAATAATAATAATAATTAAACTTCATACTATTCTGTACAGTCATTTAAACAGTATTTGGATTACGATATTAAAGATAAGATAATGTTATGTTGTTTGAATAGAGTAGAACATTGCTATTTTTTAATGTTTAGGTATTTTTAAATTACCGTTTCATGCTTTTAAGATGTTTATTGACATGACCTCGAACCACGATTGGACAATATGGAAAAATAAATGATCGGCTAAAGGGAGGAACACCTGCATGAGGTCACTTTTGGACTGGGACACTAGCAGCAGCAACGACAGCATCACAACAATGACATCACACAATGACATCTCACAATGACATCACACAATGACATCACACAATGACATCACAACAATGACATCACACAATGACATCTCACAATGACATCACACAATGACATCACACAATGACATCACACAATGATCCCGCAGACTTCCATGTTTGCATTTCAGGAACATCGAGAACGTCATTAAAACCAGTGGAACCAGTATCTCATCCCAGTCTCCTGAACACGATACCGTTGCTCCTGCTTATAAAGCACACAACTGTGTGTTCATACTTATTATACATTATGAATTATGATGCTGAACAGAAATATAAGCTGCAGAGAAACGTTTTATGTAACTCCAACAACATATGAAGAACAAAAAAAACACCCAACCTGTCACTTTCACGCCCACTCATTTGCACATATCCATATTTGTGATATATCGTATGCACACACACACACACACACACACACACACACACACACACACACACACACACACACACACACACACACACACACACACACACACACTATCCCTGTTTTAGTCCACGTGACCTTCGGCTCCTCCCTTTAATACTCCGCTTAGCACATTCCTCTCCCCGTGTTTGAGGTCAGAGGTTCGGGTTCAGTGATGACGTCATGAAGGCTGAACGGGGTCTCTGGTGAGTCCCCACAGAGCTGCAGGGTACCGGAGTCGTGGGGTCTGGTGTCCACGGTGGCGCTCTGGGGGTGTGCGTCACCCCAACCAGCCGGGTGGGAGGCCAGGAAAGGGTTAGGGACGCTTCCAAGAACAGTTCCTGCTCCGGGAGGATGCTCCAGATTAAAGAAGCTCGTGTTCAGAGGAAGGGTTAAAGTTCAAACACTCCCGAGGACCGGAGCTACGCTGCAGGAACACTTGTGTGTGTAATTACTCTCACTGCCAGGAGGGGGCGGGACTAAAAGTCCAGGAAACACACGCAAACAGGCAGAAAACACAAGTTAACTGAAGAAAGCTGCTCTGACAATGCATGCTGCACACTATAGATGCTGCATTCACAGGTGTGTGTGTGTGTGTGTGTGTGTGTGTGTGATATGATTTCTCAGCATAAAGCAGCTTTAGATGCCAGTTAACAGAGTATATTTGATCACATCCGCTGCAGATTGTCAAACGCATGCTGCAGGAAGGGGCTCTAGTCCACTTTCTTATATTATATTATTGATTCTTGATATGGACTCATAAATGATGATTAATCACCTCGTGGAATTTCAAAGTGGATGGGGAACCCGGGTTACTGAGCGCAAACGAGATGCATGCTCAAGATAATTCTCACCCTTGAAATCTGACATTGTAATTATGTTTATGCTTGTTCTTACCAAACCAAGGCCACATTTCCCATAAGGCCCGCCCCCAAAGCACCTCTGTCAATCCTGCAAAATCTACGTGGTAACGTTATGTTTGATAAACTTTGAGATGTTACCGGAGAGAGAGAAAGAGGATATGAAATAGAAACACTGTGTGTGTGTGTAGCTAAAGATAGATGTGATGGGGCACAGGAAGCAGTGAATCAGTGTAACTCAATCAGTGCGGTGGTTAATTATATCAGTCTGCTACAGCAAAGTGTGTGTTGTCCTCTTTCTTTCCTTTATCTGTCTTTTTGGGTTTTCTCTGTCTCCTTCACCACGCTCTGTGCACGTGTGTGTGCACGTGTGCGTGTGTGTGTGTGTGTGTGTGTGTGCGTGGATAATGAAGAATGTGTGTTTCTGTTGTTATTTTGTCTGTCAGAGCACTTTGTGAACTTTGAAACGAAAACTTCAAACACATTTATTGTTTTCTTTGTGCTTTGGGAAAACTGACCTCGAACATGTGCGCTAACATCAGGCATGTTGAGGTGAAAATTGGAGACGGGGGGAGGGGGGGGGGTGTTTCAGAGGTGTTGTACCACACTGAGGACCCCTGGGTCTCTGGACCACCTCCCCTCCCCCGAGGCCTTCTGCTGCCTGTGTGTTTCTGCAGAAACCTCATAATGAGTGTGTTGTTTCACACCTCTGTGTTCTGCCAACACGTGTGTGTGTGTGTGTGTGTGTGTGTGTGTGTGTGTGTGTGTGTGTGTGGCTGAGTGATAATAATTTGTCTCCTCTGAGAGTTACACGACCGCCCGTTTCTGCTGGAGATCCTGTGATAAGACTCTTAAATATTAAACTTTATTCTCTTTAACACTCGACTTGTTTCTTCACTAAGTTTTTATAAAGGTAATAAAATAGTCATGAATATGAGATATGAGTTTACAGATAATTAGGATCCCTCCTCGTCATTGTGGAGGTTACTTGAGGTTATGTTTTGTGTGTGTGTGTGTGTGTGTGTGTGTGTGTGTGTGTGTGTGTGTGTGTGTGTGTGAGCCAAGGCTCACCCGGCTTCTCCCTGAGAGGAAGCAGAAGCTTTCAGTCTCCACAGGTGAGCAGCTGATCCGTGAGCGCAAGTTCTCCTGGGAGACAGAGTGTGTATGTGTGTGTGTGTGTGTGTGTGTTTCGGAAGCGTAACGTTCACTGTCTCAGTAGGTGAGCTGTTGATCTGAGTTCTCCGAGTTTCCCTCAACCATCTGTGGCCGACACACGCACACACACACACACACACACACACACACACACACACACACACACACACACACACACAAACACACACACACACACACACACACACACACACACACACACACACACACACACACACACACCCTGCAGGATCATGCAGCTACCTGCTTGTTGCAAGGGTACCAAACAACGACTTGTCAGCATTATGGTAAACAAAATGTGCGTTGTGTGTGTGTGTGTCTGTTTGGATGTGTGTCTGTGTGTGTGTGTGTGTGTGTCTGTGTGTGTGTGAGTGTGTGTGTGTGCGTGTATGTGTGTTGGCTGGAGTCCCATCGTCCTGGCCAGAAAGTCCGGCTCTGTCCAGAACTCGCTGGTTCACTGCCAGGGCACTGACGTAGCTAGCTAGCTCCCCTCTTCCTCTCCTCTTTGCTTTCCTATTCTCTCCTTTCCTTTCCTTTCCTTTCCTTTCCTTTCCTATTCTCTCCAATCCTTTCCTTTCCTTTCCTATTCTTTCCTATTCTCTCCGTTCCTTTTACTGTTACACTCATGTCCCGACCGCTCAGCTTGAAGTGAACAGAACGTTGTCGTGTTGACGTTTCCGTCAGCAGCTTCGGTTCCTCTCCTAACATTATGGGATGTTCAGGCTCCTCGTGGGAGCGGTATCGGAGCACGGGAACATTTTCTTGGCCCACACGGACCCTGCAGCATCGCAGCGAACACAAACCTGCTGACCAGGTGGAACCGCTCCGCCGGTGATGCATCTTTCAGGCACCAAGCACTTTGTGTTTAGAGACAGCACCGGGAGCACCGGGAGCACCGGGAGCACCGGGAGCCAGTTTCCCAGATCACAACCCAGCACAGATCTCCAGCCTCAGGTTGCACATGATGGATGTGAACAGGCACCGCTGGAACATCGGCATTAATCAAGATCCACCTATAAGTGGAGTATCATACGGAGGCTTTTATGATCCTGAAACTGAACAACTGCACTCAGAAATAATTGGTTCTGTGATCAGAATCTGTAATAAACTTAAATGCCATCTTGCTTTTGATTTTCCACTATTTCAGGTTTGACTGGATCTTGTTGAACCTTCTTCTGCAGTTTTTTAATGGTAGCAACCTAATATTTAGGTGCTTTAATGTATGCTTCATGTATTAATGCTGCATTCTCTCTCCTGACCACCAGGGGGCGACTCCTCTGGTTGTATAGAAGTCTATGCTTCATGTATTAATGCTGCATTCTCTCTCCTGACCACCAGGGGGCGACTCCTCTGGTTGTATAGAAGTCTATGCTACATGTGTTAAAGCTGCATTCTCTCTCCTGACCACCAGGGGGCGACTCCTCTGGTTGTATAGAAGTCTATGCTTCATGTGTTGAAGATGCATTCTCTCTCCTGACCACCAGGGGGCGACTCCTCTGGTTGTATAGAAGTCTATGCTTCATGTGTTGAAGATGCATTCTCTCTCCTGACCACCAGGGGGCAACTCCTCTGGTTGTATTGAAGTCTATGCTACATGTATTAAAGCTGCATTCTCTCTCCTGACCACCAGGGGGCGACTCCTCTGGTTGTATAGAAGTCTATGCTTCATGTGTTAAAGCTGCATTATCTCTCCTGACCACCAGGGGGCGACTCCTCTGCTTGTATAGAAGTCTATGTTTCATGTGTTAAAGCTGCATTATCTCTCCTGACCACCAGGGGGCGACTCCTCTGCTTGTATAGAAGTCTATATAATTCATATATATTCAGATGTCAGTAATGAACTCTCTTTTAATGAACACAGAAAACATAAGAGGCTGTCCAACCTCAGATCGATTCAATTGGTTTAGGTGAGTGAATGTTTCTGCAGCAGAGCCAGGACACACACACACACACACACACACACACACACACACACACACACACACACACACACACACACACACACACACTGCAGGGGAAGGATGTATGTGAATTATTAAAGTTGCCAATTAGACCAGCTGACATTTAGATCAAAAACACCATGACATTGGCCTTTAGCGAGCTTTCTTTCTCTCATTTGCTCTCTCTCTCTCACACACACACACACACACACACACACACACACACACACACACACACACACACACACACACACAAAGGGCACCAAAGGTAGCAGTGCTTGCTAATAAATGAGTTACCACAGAAGAAGAAGGGTCAAGCCGAGTGGACAGAGGGGGACACGGCCTGAATGGTCAGCCACGCTTTAGAGTTGACATTTGACATTATTGGCAAAAGGAGGCGTGGCCTACTTGTTTTCAAACAACCTGTAGCTATTGGTGGATGAGGACAGGCATGAGATTTTAAAATGTTATTTTCATTCCTTTTCTAAATATTTGAGACATAAGCAACTGTCCAAAACCAACACTGTGTGTCTGGTGCATTCAGATTCCACAATTGATTTTTTCCTCATGTCTGCATGCTAAATATGAAGCTACCGCTAGCAGCAGGCTAACTCGGCACAGCGACTCCCAGCTAAGTCTTGGCAGGAAAGCCGATAGACGGGAGTGGGAACCTTCCCGGGAATCAAACCGCTCCGGTAGATTCCCACAGTTCTTACCGTGGCGGTGAGTCGGGGTACAGGTTGTCGACCTGCGACAGAGTCTCTCGGTAGGAATCAAAGTCTAAACCGGGAGGGAAGTCTTCTAAGCAGGTGGATCTCAGTTCTCCTACCGAGCCACCGTAGGAAAAACCATCCAGACCTGCAGAGACACAAAGCAACATTTTACCTGAGAGATTGATGATTCATATTTCACGTACAAAGAGGCGACAACACATCTTTTATTTTACCATTTTACCGTATTAGTGCCTTGACATATTTACAATCTCTGGAGAAACTGAAAAAACCTGCTGGAGGTTTTTTTGGGAAGTCTATCCGGGGCGCAGACTGACCGTAGCTCGCCCGGAGGTGAGGGTTTCGGAGTCGACTGTCTTTGCGCAGGCTGCCGACGATGATGGTGATGCAGGAGAGGAAGAGGACCAGGCCTATAACGATCCCCGCCACCACCAGCGGAGACACCAGGAGAGACGCCTCCCCTCCCGACTCCCTCTCGCTCCGGCAGTCCGGGTACTCCCCATGGCTCTGGTTGGAGCTCACTGCAGGGGAACATGGGGGGGACACGTGAGTTCAGGAGTCCGATATTCACCTCTTTGAGCTCCGTTATGGTCTCCTCCACACCCTGAGGGACGCCTCTGGTGGTTCTTACAGCCACGTACAGGACCAGGGTGCAGCAAGAGCAGCTTTTTCTGAGTAACTTGGTGCACTTTGACGTCGACTTTAAAGCCTTTGAGGCGCTTTAAAAAAAAATAATTTTGTTAAAAAACACACATTTTTTCACTCTACATTTTTTTTCCCCAGGAGTGCCCGAGTTGAAAAATGTAAAAACACCCGACTTCAAATCGTGTTTTCTTTCATTGTGCCAACTTTTCTTTGCTGGAGCGACATTTGGTTAAGACTTTTGGTTTAGTTGTTTACATTAATATAAACTTTACCGCTAACTGTTCGGTTCATATCTGTGTTAAGCTAACGTAGGCTCCCATTCCGCGATCGCTAGCAATTTTCTTTTATTTTTATCTCTTCAAAAAAATAAATAACGTTACAGGTGCACCATGTAGTTCCCAATCTAAAATAAGGAAGGATGATATAATATACAGGATATTCGACCATTAATTGTAATGTTAAACTTAATAAATTAACTGATAATTAACTTAATAAGATAATTATAATGTTCACCTGCCAGTATGTTAATTAACACATTTTTTTGGCTTGAATTAATCAATTAGCGCGCTGGAGGACGTTAAGTGACTTATTAAGTGACTTATTAAGTGACTTATCCATAAATAAATGAATGAAATTAAAAAGGTATCCATCCATCCATTATCTGAACCGCTTATCCTCTTTAGGGTCGCGGGGCGCTGGAGCCGATCCCAGCTGTCATTGAGCGAAGGCAGGGTACACCCTGGACAAGTCGCCAGTCTATCCAGGGAAATTAAAAAGGTATAATACAGAAATGAAGCGTGCTCGTGACTGTTGGGTAACGCTGCACCGTCTTCTCTCTGCTGCTCGTTCCCTGAGGACCTATTCCATTTCAGTGTGTGACAGATAATTAGAGCTAGAGTCAACACACACACACACACACACACACACACACACACACACACACACACACACACACGGTCTCTAAGTCATCATCATTAGATTACAGAACGATCATGTTCCTCTCCATTTCTATTTAATGTCTCATCTGTTTACTCGGCCTGTCTACCTCTTCATCCGTCTCGCTGCCGGCCACTATCTGTCTGTCTTCATTCCCATCACAGCTGAGAGGAGGAGGAGGAGGAGGAGGAAGAGGACACTCTTAATGTGCCTTTTGGCTTCCAGAGTGTTGTGATGCTCTTCCGAACTCTCTTTATATCGTAAGTGACACAAACCTGACGTTTCCTCGTGGATACGAGCTGCACGGAGTCACATGTTCTTAGTCATCTGATCTTAGACCTCAGGTCATGTGATCCTCAAAGCAGGAAGTGCACCATGGCAGGAAGTTCCTTCTGCAGGAGGAAGTGCTTTGCATCAAGGCCTGTCTGGCTCTTCCTTCAGGCCTGTCTGTCTCAGGAAAACCTGGAGGGAACTTCTTCAAACTCGTGTTTTCATGGATGTGTACTTTATTTAGCATTTTGACCGATGAGCTTTTCTCTTGATTTTTAATTTTTTTTTAATGGTCGCTCTCAAATGCACATTCCAGTCCTTTCTATCTACTTCTCGCTGACATTAACAGAAATGTGATATTTTCTCCTTTTGGAACACGTCTTACTGTTTAAAACGTCACGTCGACATGAGCAACAGTTAAATCAACATTTATCATCTCAAAACGTGTGTTTCTGCCATCATCAGTGCTCTGAATACAAAGCAGGAGAAACAATCAAATGAGTCCCAATATCATTTTCATATCGGTCTCTTAGTGCCTCTCCAACCCCCCCCCCCCCCCCCGAACGTCTGCGTCCGTAATTCTGTTGTAATAATTTGGTTTCACACAGATTCCCGAGAAGAGGAAAATGTTCTCTCACCCCAAACGATTCCCAGCAGCCCTCTCTCCTCTCCCAGCGTCACGTCTCTCGCACACTTCTTTGTCTCTCCTCCCTCCTAACATGATGTTCTCTTCTTCTTTTATTCGCTCCCCATCTCGTCTTCTTAAACTCTGTTTTCTCTTGTAGTTCCTTGTAGTGAATTTAGGTAAATGAAGTACTTTTAATTTAAAATAATTAAATCTTCAGGAATTCAACGTATCTCCAGTATTTTGTATGATATCAAAACGGCATTTGATTACGTTTAGGAAAAGATAGTTTTGTCGTCTGGGTTAAAGTAACAATGGAAGTTATGTGATGAATAACCTGTCCTGGCTCACGATTATGTGGCTATAGGAATTGATTATGTGGGTAATATATGATCTATAGCGCATTACCTCTCGTGTGGCTGCATGAGCTCACTGTCCTGTAAAATACAGGTTTTAGTTGTTCTTTCCACTTCAGTGTGATTTAAAGACGGAGGAAGGAGACTTCAAGAGACACAAAGAGAGGCAGCAACACAATGATACGAGGAGAGAGGAAGAAGAAGAGACAGAGCGAAGGAAAGATGGTTATAAATGGTGATATATTTCTAAACCCCCTGAGGGCAATGGGACCCAGCTGCAGAGAGGAAGCAGAGGAAGAGAGAAATGTTGTTTGTGTGAGTGGAGTGAGAGGATGCTAGTCGACATGACGACTGCGAACTAAAGCATGGTAACGACCAGAAGGAAGCAAGAGCGCTACGAACCCTGAAACATGCAACATGAGAACGAAGATTAATATTCTGAGCACTGTAGTGTCCACAATTATTATGTCAACAATAAACCAACAATGGGACAGATGGACACCTACAGTGCGAAGCTGGGAGAGCCAGCGATGATCTTTGTGAGCCAGAACTTTATTTATTTTAAAATAATGATAATTTCAAGTCGATTTTAAGGAAAGGATTATAAATATCACGATTTCTCTGTCATTTTTGCTACACAATTTGTTGCGGCGTTGCCAATGATAGGTTGCGATCAGCTTTAGGCAACACAAGCACTCAGTTATGTTTCAGAAAAATATGATTAAGCTTCAAATTAGAATGTAAAATAAGTAAAATAAGTATGCAAACAATGTGTTTTTATGTTTTACTCCGTCACGTGTTCAGAGCGTGTTCACATCGTTAGTTCTGACTACATGGCGTGCAAACAACGCGCAAAAAGTCAGAACGGCGTTCTTACTGCACACAAAAGAAGACCAACAAAAGGTCCTGTCGTTGGTTCTGTAGGTTGATAAGGACCTACACACACACCAATGGAAGCTGCTGTGCCGGCGTCTCCGTGCTGGGGGTCCGGCGGCAACACGGTGCCCTCTGACGGCTCAGCGTGTGAGAGACTCTCTGCTATATGTTCATGACAGCTTGTCAGTAACGCTTACTGTTCAGCGAGCGCCCACTTCTCACACTGTGGGCTCCACAGAGGGCCAGGTCAACCCCCCCGCCGCTGACCCCAGGCCTGTTTAGGGCCCTTTGAAGGTGCATGACGCTGTTTTTACTGCCTGTGAGCAGAACTACAGGCTAGAAACATCTATATGATATGTGACACGTCACATGGTTATTCTGTTTCATGCAATGAAACCATGAGGTAATAACTGTTTGGAGAGCCGCTGCATGAGGGATGGGAGCTCCAACGTCATGGACCTCCTGAACCTGCAGCCGACAGCGCTTCTTTGTTAAGCATCGTGCTGTAAATTCAAGTTTTAATGTAAAAATGATCAGTTATATTTAGTGATTTTTAGAGAAACAAAGCCAGAGGCTCCACTTGTGTGATCCCTCTGCTAAAGGTAACCATGAGAAGATGAAATCATATCCAGGAAGTTGAGTTTGAGTCACACATCCATGGGTTTAAAGGCTTATCCGTCTCCAAAACGCTGCACAGAAGTTTATACAAACTAACCGGATATCTGCTAACCGGATATATGCTAACCGGATATATGCTAACCGGATATGTGCTAACCGTATATGTGCTAACCGTATATGTGCTAACTGGATATCTTCTAACCGGATATGTGCTAACCGGATATCTGCTAACCGGATATCTGCTAACCTGATATATGCTAACCGGATAGCTGCTAACTGGATATGTGCTAACCGGATATGTGCTAACCGGATAGCTGCTAACCGGATATGTGCTAACCGGATATCTGCTAACCGGATATGTGCTAACCGGATAGCTGCTAACCGGATAGCTGCTAACTGGATATGTGCTAACCGGATATGTGCTAACCGGATAGCTGCTAACTGGATATGTGCTAACCGGATATATGCTAATCGGATAGCTGCTAACTGGATATGTGCTAACCGGATATGTGCTAACCGGATAGCTGCTAACTGGATATGTGCTAACCGGATATGTGCTAACCGGATAGCTGCTAACTGGATATGTGCTAACCGGATATGTGCTAACCGGATATCTGCTAACCGGATATGTGCTAACCGGATAGCTGCTAACTGGATATGTGCTAACCGGATATATGCTAACTGGATATGTGCTAACTGGATATGTGTAAATGTTAACTTGTGTTAACAAGTTGCGTCAGGCTGAGAAATGAATCGTTATGTTGTGTTAACAAAAGTTGCACCAGAGACAGATGCACAAGGGAAGACAAAACTATTTGGTTTCACAGATCAACGTATAGGTCCAGGATTCTGTGTGTGTGTGTGTCTGTGTGTGTGTGTGTGTGTGTGTGTGTGTGTGTGTGTGTGTGTGTGTGTGTGTGTGTGTGTGTGTGTGTGTGTGTGTGTGTGTGTGTGTGTGTGTGTGCATGTGTGCGTCACAAGCAGTCATTTACTTTCAGGCGTCACAAGCTATAAAGGTTAAGAGCCTGTGATATTGACGGCTGCTGCGTACGCTGCGTACGCTGCATCACTTTGTGCATTAGCTGCATACATTATCCAGGGGCATCAAGCAGCCGCTCAGACTGCATCTGACAGCTTGTCGCTATGAGTTACGACCCGCCTCCTCTCAACGTGAAATATACCATCGCGGTGGCCGACTGTACATCCGGAGACACAGAGGTAGAAAGAATTCCTCCGGGCAGGACGCTCGATAAAAGGCCGACGGACAAACCTGGAGGCAGCGGGTCACCGTGGAGTCTGAACAAAGGGAATACCACAAGTTCTGCTTTTATAGAGGTTGATTCATGTGGACTTTGATGTGGTTTGGAAATCAATCTGCATAATTGGAAAAGAAGAAGAAAAGTTTCAGTGTGGCTGTACGATGAGGTCATAATAGCTTTGGATTTTACTTTTTGACAGAATTTTATTTTTGGCTTTTTGACTGAATCTTATTTTGGAATCTGGCCATAATGTTTAATCCTTGTGCTACTTTATTGTACGATGAGGAGCATTGCACCCTTGAATGTCTAGTCCATTCGGTTTCTGTGTTTCAATGTCTTTCTCAAAATCTAAAACTGACATTTTTTTACTGACATATTTATTTTATTTATTTTATTTATTTATATATATATTTTTTATACATGTATTTTTATATATATATAATTTTTTTTCTTTTCTTTTTTATCAGGTGATATCATTCAAATATTTTATTATTTATTTTCCTTTTAGTTTACTATATTAACCCGGCTGCATGGTGTCATGATCGAATCATAAAAAACACACATCACATTTGTCAAAGTGAAGGCTAAGTGACGAAGCTACAATATAAAACGAGCAACAACCGTCACTTGTCCTTCACCCACCAAACCATCGCCCCCTGTCCTCCTCCTCCTCCTCCTCCTCCTCCTCCTCCTCCTCCTCCTCCTCCTCCTCCTCCTCCTCCTCCACCACTTTAACATCCCTCCGTCTTTACATTCCTCCCCGCTGCGCTTCAGTAGTCTCGGGCCGCTCAGAGCAACCCAACAAACCACTACAGACTCTCCTCTCTTCATAGCTGACAGCTGGACACACACACACACACACACACACACACACACACACACACACACACACACAACCCTCCTGAGACTTCGGCTTCTTCTTCAAGGTCAGAACAGACTTCAGGCTCTGTTTAGTCATTAAGAACGAACTGCACCAATATAAAACATTTTGCTGTCATGTGAGATCACATATAAGGAGTTGTGATTATTATAATGAAGAAGATATTGAATAAAAACTGATCAATTAAAAAAATATAGAAGAAATCGAAGAAATTGACTTAATTGTACAACACATTTACAGTCAAATGTATCTCTGGTTTACTTATTTCATTTTAGACCTTACAACTTTCAGTACTTCTTAGATGATGTATTTTAAACAGACCGAGGCTGTGTGTGTGTGTGTGTGTGTGTGTGTGTGTGTGTGTGTGTGTGTGTGTGTGTGTGTGTGTGCGTGTGTGTGTGTGTGTGTGTGTGTGTGTGTGTGGGCTGAGGAGATGAGGAGATGAGTGGGATCTGATTCACTGACCTTCAGTCAACTATTTGTTGTTTCTCTCATTCACCAGCATTCATTCGCTTCTTGTGTTGTTTTTTTTCCTCACATGGACCAAAGGAAGTGTTGTTGTTGCCAGGGTAACAGCTATATAACAGTAACTGTCCAAACACTGTGGAGAAAGTTAATCGCTCAAAAGGTTAAAACAAACAATGCGGTTGGAGCTCCGCTTTGAGGGGAATGATTTGATTTTAAGGAACTTTAAAATGAGCCCAACCCAAAAACCCTAATTAGCTAACGCACAACATTCATCACACTTTGCCGGAGAAGGTTAATTAAGCCGGTCGCACTTAACCATCGGCATCGATGCAGCAGGACCAGAGATGCTCGTTTAGGAGGATTAACATCGTCCGACCACACGGCTGGATCTTTAAACCAATCAGCCGGAGTGACGCCGTGCACTCGCTTCATAAACTAGACACGCAGCCGGAGAATGAGACCGCTAGGAAGCAGGAAGCAAGAAGCAGGAAGCAAGAAGCAGGAAGCAAGAAGCAAGAAGCAAGAAGCAGGAAGCAGGAAGCAAGAAGCAAGAAGCAGGAAGCAGGAAGCAAGAAGCAGGAAGCAGGAAGCAGGAAGCAGGAAGCAGGAAGCAGGAAGCAAGAAGCAGGAAGCAAGAAGCAAGAAGCAGGAAGCAGGAAGCAGGAAGCAAGAAGCAGGAAGCAAGAAGCAGGAAGCAGGAAGCAAGAAGCAGGAAGCAAGAAGCAGGAAGCAGGAAGCAGGAAGCAGGAAGCAGGAAGCAGGAAGCAAGAAGCAAGAAGCAGGAAGCAAGAAGCAGGAAGCAAGAAGCAGGAACAGGAAGCAAGAAGCAGGAAGCAGGAAGCAGGAAGCAGGAAGCAGGAAGCAAGAAGCAGGACTGTTTGTCGAATATATTCTGTATATGTATTTGTGTAGCGGGCCTAGCGGGCTACAACGGGACGCTGCAACGTAACGCTACAACGTAACGCTACAACGTAACGCTACAACGTAACGCTACAACGTAACGCTACAACGTAACGCTACAACGTAACGCTACAACGTAACGCAACAACGTAACGCAACAACGTAACGCTACAACGTAACGCTACAACGTAACGCAACAACGTAACGCAACAACGTAACGCAACAACGTAACGCTACAACGTAACGCTACAACGTAACGCAACAACGTAACGCAACAACGTAACGCAACAACGTAACGCAACAACGTAACGCAACAACGTAACGCAACAACGTAACGCTACAACGTAACGCAACAACGTAACGCAACAACGTAACGCTACAACGTAACGCTACAACGTAACGCTACAACGTAACGCAACAACGTAACGCAACAACGTAACGCAACAACGTAACGCAACAACGTAACGCAACAACGTAACGCAACAACGTAATGCTACAACGTAACGCTACAACGTAACGCTACAACGTAACGCTACAACGTAACGCTACAACGTAACGCAACAACGTAACGCAACAACGTAACGCAACAACGTAACGCAACAACGTAACGCTACAACGTAACGCAACAACGTAACGCAACAACGTAACGCTACAACGTAACGCTACAACTTAACGCTACAACGTAACGCAACAACGTAACGCAACAACGTAACTGCTTTTGGTTTTTACTCGAGACACAAACCTCTTCAATGAAAGCTTGTTATACTCATTAATATATGGTATCTTAATGCATGCTTGTGTGTGTGTGTGTGTGTGTGTGTGTGTGTGTGTGTGTGTGTGTGTGTGTGTGTGTGTGTGTGTGTGTGTGTGTTCATGATCAGACGCAGCAGGAGTATCTGGACCCCTCAGGATACCAGAGATATTCCAGAAACAATGTTGTTCCTCCTTCTCTGACACGTGAGCGGTCATAACTATAAATATGACCGCTCACTAAACACCAGCGCTTTGAAAGTATTATTATTATAACAATAACTAAGAAGCTTTGGTTTGAGCAGCTTTTAGATGCTCAGGATCTTTATGTTTTTATCCAGCGGATGTTGTCGTGGCTGCGACATGAAGTGACAGATGTCATCGCCTCACTTGTGCAGCGTGCTGGAAAAACCTCAACCTTCCTGCCGCCTGGCCAAAGGACAGCATGGACACACACACACACACACACACACACACACACACACACACACACACACACACACGCGCGTTCTCCTTCCTTTTCTCTCTCTCTCTCTGTTGTTGTATTGAGCAGCCTTCAGGAGTCCATCAACCCATCATGTTGCATCACCACTGGAGCAGGGAACCGGCGAGGAGAGGGGGAGGAGCCTCGTCTCGCCCAACACCGGCGTAGTGTTGTGGTTCTTTTCATTCTTGGTGCAGACTTCCTGCTTGTTTCTGCGAGGCATGCGGAGGCTCGAGCTTAAACCTGAGTCAAGGCTTCAAGGCTGACAGCTCAACAGATGAGTGACAGGTGCAGTGGCGCCGAGTGACAGCAGAGAGGGCGGGACCAGACTCCCGTTGCTTACAGTAGATTTATATCATCGCTGATATCAGATGTTGACAGACAGGTGACATGCGTCGTCTTTTCACTCTTCTTCTTCTTCTTCTTCTTCTTCTTCTTCTTCTTCTTCTTCTTCTTCTTCTTCTTCTTCTTCTTCTTCTTCTTCTTCTTCTTCTTCTTCTTCTTCTTCTTCTTCTTCTTCTTCGTAAAGTATGAAGGTCATTTAGCTTTTCTTTGTTTGTGATTGACTTCAACCAAGTCTCAGGGCATTTCCTCGGTTTTTAAATATCTTCTTATTCACCTTTTAAGGCACTTGCATGTATTGATATCCATGTGTTGTATATCACAATTTGCATAATAATTTCAGCTCTCTATATAACGAGTCGCTGATTGTCCTGAGGCACTCTGTAAAGAGCAAATTTGGCCGTGAAGCTGAAAATTTGAAGCCCGATTTTTTTGAAATTCTGAAAATCTCTTGTGAAAACGTACCTTTACTCACAAGGAGGAACGGTTTCGGTTCTTGAATTTGTTTTGCCAACGTCTTAGGTTCACAAAAGTAGTAATGCATGAATTAAATAGAACTACATGGAAAGAGAAGAGGTCAACAAAGGGACACAAAGGGAACAACATGACTGCTGAACGGCCTCAAAACGACACAAAACAACCACAAGATGCTCTGAAGAGACACAAGACAACCTCAAAGACACAAAACACAACCACTGCAAAGGGATGCAAAACAGAGGGGTCGTTACTGCACTCTGGGTGTAAATGACTGTTAACAGCTCACATTCAGGATCATACACACACACACAGACACACACACACACACACACACACACACACACACACACACACACACACACACACACACACACACACACACACACACACACACACACAGACACACACACACACACAGTTGGTATTAACATTTGGGATTTATTTTATTTTAGCTGTGGTTGTATGTGGGTCACAAAACATCCCTGTGTGTGTGTGTGTGTGTGTGTGTGTGTGTGTGTGTGTGTGTGAATATGGGTCAGAATACATCATACATCCCCTTAATCTCTCTCTCTCTCTCTTCCTCTCTCCCTCTCCCTGTCCCTCTCTCTCTTTCACATGATCACATGATCACATGATCAATATCAATGTGGACCTCCTTCTTGTACTCAGGAACTGAGTACTGTTGAACTTCAACACCTCCAGAGTTATGTGACTTGGGCGTCCAACAGTGTCTGATTGCGTCACTGCATGAATAAAATGTGCCTAAAATATGTCTTTCTATTTTAAAAATAAATGCTAATATAGATCACGCAAACTCATATTGTGACTCTGGCCCCGTTGTGGCAAACAAACTGAAGATAAATCCCGGCAATAACGGCAGCAGATCCCTCCGTGATTGGCCGGTGATCTCTGTAAATCCAGCTCTGATTGGCCGATAGACTCTGCAGCTCAAGTTCTGATTGGCCCAAAGCCCACGAAGCGCCAACAGCTGATTGGTGGGTGAGCCTCATAATCTCAACCCCCTGATGGGTGGAGGGAGCGCTTGATTGGTTCATCAAGACTTCAGCTGCTCATCTGCTGACACGCAAACACACACGCACGCACACACTCACACGTGTTCACACATGGCCGGCTTTTCAGAGGTAAAAGTTATGATTGTATGTTTTGAAGAGATTTAGAAATTGTTCTAAAATAAGAAGTACGGTAACATTTTCACTGCTAAAATAATATAAAACTGGTCTCACAGCAGCTTTAAAAACCATTCTGAGGCACACACACACACACACACACACACACACACACACACACACACAGGGTGACCACCTGTGGTGTGTAGTAATTGTCTATGGCCCTGATGGGGCTTAGTGAGCTGGAACAGCTCGTATTTGCTGACCTGCTGGGCCGTGAAATCTACTCACGCACACATATCCATTTAAATAGATTCAAATAAACGACCTTACACTGCGGCTGAGATTGGACGTGAGCACAGACGGAGGGATGGAAGGACGGACAGAGAGAGAGAGAGAGAGAGAGAGAGAGAGAGAGAGAGAGAGAGGGGGGTGAGATAGAAGGTAAAATGCCGTTAAATGAAGTTTTTCCCCTCCCGTTTCCACAAAGCATCGGGATGAGATGATTGATGGCTCGGTGGCGGGAAGGCGAGGCTGATGGGAGGAGGAGGCGTGTGCAGCGAGGGGGAACCGGAGCAGATCCCATTTCAGATCTGATGCACGCGCAATATAATATGTAGATTGTGTTTAGCCTTTATCTGCAGCGATGTTGTGAGAGGCTGGGGCGCGAACACACACACACACCCTTTAAATTAGTCCTACTCCATGCTTGTTCAAATAATCTGTAATATTTATGACCCTGTCACGTCTTTATTGATCAAGGTCACGACTCTAATCTTTCAACGTTTCCTCACGCAATATTTCATATGATGTCTTAAGGAAAATGGCTCTTAAAATGACTCTTACTTCTTTGTGCATTTTTCTATGAAAATGCAGCAACACGTGTTGATTTCTGCTCGTTACAAGCGTACAGTCTTTAAAAAATAACTTACAAAAATTCTGTCTTTACAGGAAACAACAACAAAAACGATAAGGTTTTTGGAAAAGATTGTAGTTTGGTGTTAAAATAACAGAAGTGACGTTAAATGCAGCCTTCAACCTGTAATAAAATATATCGATGGCCAAAGTGCTAAACCTCCACTCTGCAAAATGATCCAGGAAAATTGGGGGAAAACCTCCAATCTGCACGTGTCTTTTTCTTTTTTTTTATATTATTGTATTTTTTGTATTTTTGTTTTTATATTTATTTTTGTATTTCTTTTATTATTTATATTTTTTGTATTTTTTGTTTTTCTTGTATTTTTTGTATTTTTTGTATTTTTTGTATTTTTTGTATTTTTTGTATTTTTGTATTTTTGTATTTTTGTATTTTTTGTATTTTTTATTTTTGTATCATTGGTTATTATTAACAGAAAGCATTCTGTAAGAAAACTAAATTATTCTTTCTTTTATTCTCAAAAAAATGAATTTTTCAGGGATTTTGCTCGTCGGCCATCGATATGAAACAAAATATAGAAAAACTAAATATGTCCGGTCAGTCGTCTGTAAATCTGTCGACTGAGTGACTTTCCGTCTGTCACAGACATGAACACAGATGAAGAGGATGTCCTCCTCCGGCATCAGCCCTCCGGCTCAAGCAGCTGTTTGAGGAACATTCAGCCTCCAAGCACCCAAAGGGGCTCAAGTTCATCCTGAGAAGTTGAGTGACAGCTTGTTTCAACACAAACATCATGTGTCGGGGTCATATCGTCATATCCTTCTTGAAGGATACATCTCAACAGCATAAATATTGACGGGTAATATATATCAATGTGTTATGGAAATAAATGACAAATATTTTTTGTGGCTGACCCCAAGATATTTCTTTTTGATTTTGATTTTCTTGGGATGCAATCAGCTGGTGTTCAAACTTTCCAGCTCAACCAATCAGAATTGATTGACCTCAGAGAGCCAATCAAACCACTGCTCTCTGTTTGAAGGCATTTTGGGATAAAAGCATCCAGAACCACTGACAGTGACGACAGAATAACTTCTGGAGAGTCTCTTCTTGGAGGGTTAGATGGGAAAACACACGTCTGTCCGTCTGTTCCTCCCTCCTTACCTTCTCCTCCCTCCCTCCCTACCTCCTTCTTCCCTCCTCCCTCCCTCCTTCCCATCTCCTCCCTCCTTACCTTCTCCTCCCTCCCTCCCTACCTCCTTCTTCCCTCCTCCCTCCCTCCTTCCCATCTCCTCCCTCCTTACCTTCTCCTCCCTCCCTCCCTCCCTCCTCCATTTCTCATCCCTCCTTCCCGTCTCCTCCTCCATGTGGTCAGGAGTTGTTGCGTAAGAAGGAGATTCATCTTTTATTGAGATATGAAGCTTCCATAAATACGTCTTCCTCGTTTCTTTGGAGTTTAAAAGCTCGACCTGTAATCCTGCGAACATGAAAGGAGACCCACAACAACAACTACACGGTGTAGAAACGCACAACTGCTCTTCCTTTAAATACAGACACTGACTGTAAACACAACTCATAATTTGTGATAATTATATTTAATCATTATTCTCTGCACCGATGCTGCAAAAGCCCATTAATGCTGATATTCATTTAACTTAAATTAAACTATTTTAATTAAACATGTTTTCCTGATAACACTCAAAGAAACTGCCCAATATGAGCCAGACTGGTTAATAATAATTAATATAAATTAACTGCAGGTTTGAAATACTTGTTAATACCATAAACATTAACTACAGGAAGTAGTTTTGTATGTTAGGAAGTCTTCAGCGCCCTTTAGAGGTCAAAGGTCGTCGTTGTAACCCAAAAGGTTCTAAAGACGAGTGTTCAGGAGTCTTTTTTACAGGAAACCAAACAAAACATTATTATTATCATTCATTCCTTTAAACTTTGTTTTTATACTGAAGTTAAGTAATAATGTTGGTTTATCCCGACAGGACATTTGGTGAAACTGTATTTAAATATAAATCGTACAAAAACTGTTTGTTTACAGTGACAACGCTGCTTAAGATATTCTGATGTTACGGAGATGAGTCTTGTTTTCTCCCATCATGTGTTAGCCACGCCCCCCTCTCGGTGTCCACAGAACAACAACCCTGGATATCAAAGCGTAAACAACAACACTCAACAGGAAGAAGTCTGGTTCTTACCTGAGCAGATCAATTTCATCAGCATGAACCCCCGATCACAGCGCTCCTATTGGCTCATCTCAACAGGCAGGAAGCCAACGGAGAGTCTGGGGGGGGGGAGGGAGGGAGAGGTGGAGAGAGGGAGAGGGAGAGAGAGAGAGGGAGAGAGAGAGAGAGAGGGAGAGAGATTGTCTAGTATCTTTATTACTAAAACAGTGTCATTTACAGCTTTACTGTTTTTCAGAAGCTTACAAAACTAAAAAATAAATAGTAAAGAAAAAAACACAAATCACACGTTCAGAACCAGAGCATTGTCTCTGACTGAACACAGAATGTCCCTCACAGCCCAAATGTTTACAAAGAGTTCTGTGTTTTTTGTCAGCTTGTAAAACCCAAACTCCACCCTGAGGCGAGCCGTCAGCAGCCCCGTCAACATCCAACTCACGTCCTCTGACCCTTGACCCCTCACACGATTTTTCCTTGTTTTCCAAATTGCTAGTTTGGCCAGACCTGAAAGGAAATTTATTAGTGTGTGTACCTGTTTTTTTTTAGCAGAGTATTTTGGACCGTGGATAAATAAACGGAAAGAAAAATGTTCTCCTAAGCCCTGAAACCATGCCTGCAGGCGGCTGAAGAGTCTCACCAGCCTGGAGCACTCAACAAACAGATGATGGACGGTCTCTGTCTCAGAACAGAAAGGACAGCCGTCTCCTGAGCCAGGATCGAGGTGCACCAGATACCTGTTTGTAGCTATGGCCCCATGTACAATCCTCCACTGGAGGTCTCCTGTCCGTTTGTCTACAGGGGGTTTGTACAGGGACCGCCAACAGCCTCTCGGGGAGGATCCCCTGCCAAAAAACTCGGTCCACCTCGACACCCTCACCCCTGCCAAGGAACGCAAGTTAGAGACCTTCACCACGACCTGGTACACTGCTTTCCTCCCCAGAGTCTCAAAGTCCCCCAACTGGGGTGTCTTTAGAGACAGCAGGATGTCCTCCTCATCCTTCCACTGTCCCACAGCAGGACAAACAACCAGGGGTGGGAAGACATACTCACACTCATTGTCCCATTGGTCCGACAATGTAGGGTCTCCAACAAACGCCCTGAGGACTTCTGGCAGAGAAGTACAGACCTCCTCCACCAGCCTGAGCAGCAGCCTGCTGGACCGGATGTTGGTCAGCTCCGCTAGATGAGGGATAGAAGTCTTCATTAGATGACCCAGCTTCACACAGCCGGCCTCTCTCAGTCTGGATCTCAGGCTGACCGACGTCAGGACCTGGGATGTAATGTAGCCGCTCCCAAACAGTGGCTCCTCAAAGAGCCACATCCCTGGTGTGGTCACAGCTCTCCGGTGGACTGTAAAAACCTGCCACGCCTGTAAAACTGACTGGTAGAACGGTGTCAGACCCGTTAAATCCACTGACTGGGGCTGAAGCAGGAACAGGTGTTTGTCGTAGCCTAAGTGTCCAGCCCTCCTCAGCAGCACACAGGCAGCATCAGTCCATGGCAGGCCGAAACTGTACAGCAGCCTCTGCGCCGACTGCAGTCTGAAGGCTTTGATGCGTGATGCGATGTCCACCAGGCCCTGCCCTCCCTCCTGGACCGGCAGGTACAGCACCGCAGCTCTCAGCCAGTGAAGTCCAGACCAGAAGAAATCCACAACTGCCCTCTGGATCTCTTCAATCAGGCCCTGTGGTGGAGGTAGGACTACCAGTCTGTGCCAAAGGGCCGAGGCAACCAAGTTATTGACAATTAGGACCCTTCCCCTGTAAGAGAGCTGAGGTAGCAGCCATTTCCATTTAGATAGTCTGGCACACACTCTCTCCATAGCACCCTCCCAGTTCTGTTTTTGAAACTCCTCTGTTCCCAAAAAAACACCCAAAATCTTCAAGCCCTGCCTTCCCCATCTGAGGTTTCCTGGCAGCTTTGGTGTTTCTTTGTTAGACCACTGCCCAACCTGTAAAGCTTCACTTTTCCCCCAGTTTACTTTTGCTGACGATGCCCTCTCAAACAAAACTAAACTGCTTCCTAGGACATTTACATCCCTTTGGTCTTTGACGAACACATTAATGTCATCAGCATATGCAGACACCACCAGTGAAGGCCGTTGAGGTAGCCCAGGTAACACCAGACCTGACAGACGGGATCTTAACCTGTTCAGAAGAGGCTCGATTACAATAGAATATAGCTGACCAGAAAGAGGACAACCCTGTCTGATGCCTCTCTGGACCTGAACCGGACAGCTCAGCGCACCTCCCACCTTCAGCAGACAAGAAGCTTCTGTATACATCAACCCTAACAGTGACACAAAACCTTCACCAAAACCAAAAGCCCTTAAAGTGGAAAAAAGAAAACCATGATCGACCCTATCAAAAGCCTTCTCTTGATCTAAAGATATAACCCCAACATCAATATTATACATTTTGCAAAGGTCCAACAAGTCTCTCATGAGGAAAATGTTATCCATGATGGATCTATCCGGGATGTAATATGACTGGTCTCTGTGGATTATAGTCTCTAGAAAGTTCTTAAGACGGTTGGCGAGCACCTTGGAAAGAAGTTTGTAGTCTGTGCATAACAACGCCACCGGTCTCCAGTTTTTTAGTAAGGTCAAATCTCCTTTTTTGGGTAACAGTGTAAGTACCGCATGCCGACATGTGGTCGGTAAAAGGCCTGTCTGTGAACACTCCTGCAGCACCTCCCACAGGTCGACGCCCAAACATTTCCAGAAATGTTTGTAGAAGTCCGCCGGTAATCCGTCCAGTCCAGGAGCTCGGCCAGCAGCCATCTGACCCACAGCAGCGGTCAGCTCCTCCAGGGAGATGTTGGCGTCCAGGACAGCTCTGTCCTCGGGGCCCAGCTGAGGAAGGTCCTGAAGCAGCTCGTCAACACTCTCCCTGTGGTTGTCCTTCCTGAAGAGGGCGCTGTAGAAACTTACGGCATGCTGCCTCATTCGAATCGGGTCAGTCGTCATCGTACCATCAGGAAGGCGGAGACACAGCATTTGTTTTGCCCGAGAGACAGACTTCTCCAGATTGAAAAAATAGGAGGTAGGAGCATCCATGTCCCTCACAGTGGTGAACCTCGACCTGACCAGAGCTCCCTTAGCTCGTTCCCTTAGGAAAGAACCTAGATGTTGTTTCTTCTGTTGAAGCCTCTGAGTGTCTGTCCTGGTGTGCGTGAGTAAACTGTTCTCCAAATCCCTGATTTCCTTCCCTAAATCCTCAACGAGCCTTTTGACTTTACCCGTGGAGTGACTTGTAAACTGTTGTACAAAGACACGTATATGTGCCTTTCCTACGTCCCACCATTGACTCAGGGACTCAAAATCGCACTTCTTTTCCCTCCAGATCCCCCAAAACACCTCAAACTTTTGGCAGAAATCGCTGTCCTGAAGCACCTTGATGTTAAAATGCCAGTACGAGCTGCATTTGGTGGTTGGGGAGGTGTGCACATCTAAAGTGACTAAATGATGGTCAGTAAATCCTACAGGGAAAATGTGACTGCTCAACAACCGGTTGCTAAAACTACATGACATGTACACCCTGTCCAGCCTGGCTGCCCTAATATTCCCATCCAACACCTTCACCCATGTATACTGCCTATCCTGGGGGTGTTTGACCCTCCATACGTCCACCACCCCTGACTCTGCAATCACCTGTGCTAAGGTGGCAGATGATTGTAGGTGAGGTTCCTCCCCTGTCCTATCTAATACGGAATCAATGGTGCAATTCCAGTCCCCCCCAACACCACACACTCGTGCTGATCACACTGCTGCAGGACATCTCTGAGCTTGTGGAAGATGTCCGTTCTGTGGGAGCCCTGGTTTGGAGCATAGATGTTAATGAGAACAAAAGTAATGTTTTGTATGACAGCTCTGACCACCAGAGCCCTGCCCGTCACTATCTCTGTGGAGGAGATGATGTCAACGTCCAGCCCAGGTGAGAATAGGACTGCTACACCTGCAGACCGGTTGGTCCCATGAGACAGGACATGCTGGCCCCTCCACCACAAACCCCAGTCTATTTCGTTATGTGAGTCGCTGTGCGTTTCCTGCAGGAAAACAATGTCAAGTTGTTTCTGCTCGATCATATCTGCAGTGACCACTCTCTTCTCTTGATCCCTCCCACCATTTATGTTTAAAGAACCAACCCTCACCTTGTGCATTGAAAAATGAAAAAGAGCCGTGACGTAAACAGCTAACAGTAACGTGAATCCTAAGTGCACATCCATGGCAGACTCACTTAAAATGTCTTAACCTTTTAGAACTTTTATTCCTCGCCATTTGTTTCCTGAGAGTCGTCAAGTGTTTTCTTAGACGGTAACGTTTCTTCTCATCCAATGACTCCACACCAACCCCTTTCTGTAAAGCTAAAACGCTTTTCACAAACTTGTCTGCGTCTGGAAAATGATCTAAAACTTTGACAGCTTTACCAAACGTCTCATCCAGGAAGTTATTAATGTCCTCCAGTTTGTACAGGTCTCCACTGTAAGACTGGGAGCCTGCGAGGGAGTGAGAGTCAGAGTCAGTGTCGTACTCCATCTCCTCCTCCACAACACAAGCCTCCCCACTCACTTCTGGACCAGTAGCCTGACTTTGGTCATCTTCAACAGTCTGCCCTTTACTGCTTCCTGCTCCACTTCCCCTCAACCCTTCTTCTGTTCCTGCTGCCAGTGCTTCCTCTCCCTTCCCCCCCCCCTGTTGTTGGACTCAGAACAGCTGAGTTCCCCTCAATAGTTTCCCCTATGCCTAAATCGTCTCTCTGTTCTCCCACTTGACTGTCTGTCTGCCCGCTGTTCCCCTCCCCGGGCCCAATGGGCGGGGCTTCAAGGTTGGCAGGCGGGGCCTCGGGTACGGTGGGCGGGGCCTCACGGCCTTGCGAAACAGGGACCTCCACCGTCTCGCTATTCAGCGGAGCCCCGGTGTTATTAAACTCTTCTGCCGCCTCACTATTTAGCGGAGCCCCGGTGTTATTAAGCTCCTCTGCCGGCGTGGCTCCCGCTTCAGGATGCCCTTCGGCCGGTCTGTGCGGACAAGCGGCCCGCTTATGCCCTACACCCCCACACTCAAAACACCTGACGCTACCCGTGCTAGCATACGCCATGTAGTGTCCCTCCCCGTGTTTCACCCTGAAGGAGACCTCTAGCGTCTGAGAGGGACAGGTGAGGAACATGAACACCTGTCTCCTGAAGGACTGGACATGTTTCAGTTTCTCATTTTTACAGCCCAGCCCAACGGTTCTAAAGCTGCTCGCTAGCTTCC
The DNA here is from genome assembly GCA_023566465.1 of Cottus gobio. Lineage (NCBI taxonomy): Eukaryota > Metazoa > Chordata > Actinopteri > Perciformes > Cottidae > Cottus > Cottus gobio. The sequence goes on from CM042225.1 coordinate 2,261,134, forward strand.
CGAAACGCTGCAGCTCCCGCTCCAACACCTGGTTGGGGATGAACGGGGGAACACCGGACACGGTGACCCGGGTGGAGGGCACCGCCAGCGGGGAAACCTGCAGGTACACGCCGTTCAGCGAGACGCCGCTTGATATTAACTGAGCCACATAGCGCTCCTCTTTTAGAAACACCACCACCCCTCGGTTCATCCTGGAGGCGTAGCACAGGTTACCGTGTCCCACACAGTCTCCCACCGCCAGGAGAACCGCCTCCACCGGGACACACGGGTCGGGCTGAACCCGAACTCCATGCCTCAAAGACAGGGACGGCGTCTCAGAGGACGCCATCCCTAACAGAAAACACGGTTTTCCGTCTGCAAAAACACAAATAAGCACACAAAACTACACCGACAAACAAACAAAAACCACAACAACTCAATCACACAGCGAACTATGAAAAAACCAAGAATAAATGTTTGAGAAAATACATCAAACATTTAGCGCCGCTCAACAAGCTCTCCACAATCCACTCTCCACCAGAGAGAGAGAGGGAGAGAGAGAGAGAGGGAGAGAGAGAGAGAGAGGGAGAGAGAGAGAGAGAGAGGGAGGGAGAGAGAGAGAGAGAGAGAGAGAGAGAGATCAGCACATCGGCAAGAAGACAACGTGGGGAGAAAAAATAAAACAAACAGCAGGCAGGTAGATGAGAACGAGAGAAATAAATGAAGAGAGAGAAGCTGTGATGATTTATCGAGAGAGAGAGAGAGAGAGAGAGAGAGAGAGAGACTGATGTGCGAGTCACAACCTCCAAGCCCGGCTGTTTATAAAGCCCCAGGCGGTGTGTGTGTGTGTGTGTGTGTGTGTGTGTGTGTGTGTGTGTGTGTGTGTGTGTGTGTGTGTGTGTGTGTGTGTGGCAGTCAAATGGCCACCCACTCCACCATGTGTGTTAATACGTGTGTGTGTGTGTGTTCATTGCTCTTTCCGGAACATGGCCACAGGGTTCAAATGTTCCAATCAATACCTGAACCACACACACACACACACACACACACACACACACACACACACATAAATACGTGTGAACTGGTGTAAATTAAAGTTTTCCATCTAAAGGAATCAGCTGTCATTTCTCGATGCTCCCTAACCTCACCTGTCACCTGCTCACCTGTCACCTGCTCACCTGTCGCCTGTCACCTGTCACCTGCTCACCTGTCGCCTGTCACCTGTCACCTGTCACCTGCTCACCTGTCACCTGCTCACCTGTCACCTGCTCACCTGTCACCTGCTCACCTGTCACCTGCTCACCTGTCACCTGCTCACCTGTCACCTGTCACCTGTCACCTGTCACCTGTCACCTGCTCACCTGTCACCTGCTCACCTGTCACCTGCTCACCTGTCACCTGTCACCTGTCACCTGTCACCTGCTCACCTGTCACCTGCTCACCTGTCACCTGCTCACCTGTCACCTGCTCACCTGTCACCTGCTCACCTGTCACCTGCTCACCTGTTACCTGCTCACCTGTTACCTGCTGACCTGTCACCTGCTCACCTGTCACCTGCTCACCTGTTAAAACAGCTAAGTGACTAAACCACGGTAAACACACTGATTTAGACAAAGATGCTGACTCATCATGTCCTCGTTTTAGGACTCATTCATGCAGACTATAATCCCAATGTTGGCATTTCTTATTTTCAGATAATTTAACTGAGATAACTTCATATTTTACAATTTGCTGCTGAATTTCATTTGTTTTCTTATTTGTTTTAAAGATCCTCGCCATCGATTACAATACAAACCCACTGAGACACATTAATATGTAACATCATTCTGCTTTGTTGTTACATAACTGTCCCTCCTCACAGACAGATATTACAGACAACACACTCTGGCAGCTAGACTGAACTACCTCTCTTCTCTCTGTCTTACACACACACACACAAACACACACACACACACACACACACACACACACACACACACACACACACACACACAGAACTCAAAGGATTTGTGTCAACTGCAATCCGACTTTGTGAAGCAGGAAGAAGCTAAAGATTAACTCCAGCTGGAGGAGAGAGATGCAACCACCACATGACCTCTTTTAAAGTTTCATTTTTTATGAAGTATATTTTTATTTAATTTAGATTTGTATTCATATAACCATATAATGACAGCATGTTGCTAAACTTCATGACCAAACACGAAACACACCTGTACGGATGAGTTTAAAAATAAAAATGTGGTGACTGACAATTTATCAAAATCACATCGGTCCTTAGAGAGTTTGAGTTGAGATAAAAAAATGCTTCTGAAAAATCCTACTTAAAGTATTTCCCGATCTTTTCCTAAACCTAACGAAGTATTTCCCGATCTTTTCCTAAACCTAACGAAGTATTTCCCGATCTTTTCCTAAACCTAACGAAGTATTTCCCGATCTTTTCCTAAACCTAACGAAGTATTTCCCGATCTTTTCCTGAACCTAACGAAGTATTTCCCGATATTTTCCTAAACCTAACAAAGTATTTCCCGATATTTTCCTAAACCTAACGAAGTATTCCCCGATCTTTTCCTGAACCTAACGAAGTATTTCATGATCCTGACAGTGAGTATTTTTATATATATTTATATATATATTTAGAAATATCCTCCCTCTCTCCGCCCCTCCGGCCCTCCTCTCATCCATCTCCTCGCGGCGCTCTGACACTCGATTTGGGGGGAGGGGGCGGGACCAGTGACGCTGTGGGTTCGACTCCCACAAACAGCCGGGGGTCACGGGGTCGACCCCACGGTACGAGATTTATTACGCAATCTGTATTTAGGGTTACCTTCTGAGAACCGTGTTTATTATTGTTTTTATTTATTTTATAGGTTCGGTTCATGATTGATATCAGTGTTCCCACATTATTTAGAATGAACAGTCAGTACGAGGTTAAATATAGTTGGAAGTGAAAACTATATGATCAGTGTGTGTGTGTGTGTGTGTGTGTGTGTGTGTGTGTGTGTGTGTGTGTGTGTGTGTGTGTGTGTGTGTGTGTCTACCATAAGTACAGGAACGTTGACAGCAAACATTATTTTTGTCACATCCTGCACATCATGACTGTTGCTCCACCCTCCTCATTTGTTCTGCCTCACACTCCTCACACACTCCTCACACACTCTCTGGTGGATCACCCCTAACACAGAGGGACATCCTCTGGGGAGCAGCACCCGGACTCTGCGGTCCTGGTTCTGAGTCTCATCCCATCAAGCTGTCAGTGGAAACCTCATCAAACTGTCAATGTGGCTCGTCACACAACACAGACGACCACAGCGCTGAACCCAGCATCCTTTACTCTCCCCACGCAGGGTTCTGGATGTCCAGCTCACGGGTTCTGCTCCGATCCCGACCCACATGGGGTCCCATCCCGCACCTGTTTGGATCCCCTCTCCTTTATGTAACTCCAACACACCAATCCCAGTGACCCGCGGAAAGAAATACTACATTATCACAGCTTTGCTCTCTGCAAGAGTTAAAGTGTGTGGGAGGAAGCGAGAGAGAGAGAGAGAGAGAGAGAGAGCGAGAGAGGAGCCTCTTCCTAAACTCCCTCCATCACCCTCCCTCAGCCCTACAGTGTGTTTGCTGCAGTAAATCTGCTTTCTGTTACTTTTAATTTCTTCTAACGGCGGCGCTGTGAACTTCTCCGACGGAGGAAACGATGTAATCCGATAACTCGAGAGCCGGACTGAGCGCGCTCATCCGGGTTCGTATCGATTTCACGCCTCCGCTCGCCTCCCTCGGGTCACATGTCCGGCGATGGAGGCCTGCAGGTGATCAGCTGAGATCTGATGACGTTTCACACTCATCGTGCATCTGCTCTCATTTATTCAGCCCGGTGGAGGAGTGTGGACGTTTAACATCAGTATATTCAGAATTATGTTCTTCAAATATGAATTTCTTTCTAATAAATTCTTGTCACTGTTATCAAGTATTGGATTATTATTGCTGATAATGCATTAGCAGCATTGTCATGTTGTAGATCATTTGAACTACTTTATGTACAGTTGAAGACATTATACATTATAAGCCTGTTATTTTGAATTAAAACATGTAATTATGGACACATATTAGTGGAATAAGAAATACAGCATGTCCCTTTAAAGTGGTGGAGTGGAACACATTTTAATTTTCAAGTACTTGAGTGATATAAAGAGACTGAATTAACTTGTTTGTATTGTTGTCTCCTGTTAGAGCCCCAACATAAAGTCATGTGGAGGAGAAATACTACGAAGTTATGTATGAACTACAATGTACCTCCATACTGTATAATATATATATATATATATATATATATATATATATATATATATATATATTTGTATGTAGACCAGAGAGAGAGAGAGAGAGAGAGAGAGAGACAGAGAGAGAGAGAGAGAGAGAGAGAGAGAGAGAGAGATGTGGAGAGCGTGACATAGAAAGAGAGAAAATAGCTTCTTACCTGCAGAAAATGTAGAAATATGAGTCCACGTGTAGGCGGGAGTCCTTTCATCCGCTCGTGAATGTCGCTTCACATCTCTGACACCAGCAGCATCCTGATGACCGACCAGTCCGGAGGTCCTCCCTCCCTCCCTCTCTCTCTCTCTCTCTCTCTCTCTCTCTCTCTCTCCCTCTCTCTCTCGGGACTTGACCCACCTCCTCAGAATAGCGCTTCGTTAAACTCTCGGTGATACCCGAGATTTTACCCGCACGGAGATCAACACTGAGCGGCTCCGATACCGTCCGAGCCTCCACCTCCTCCTCCTCCTCCTCTTCTTCCTCCTCCTCTTCCTCCTCCTGCTGCTCGGGGCGGTCCCGTCCTCACAACATCATCATCATCATCATCATCATCATCATCATCATCATCACTATGACCGTCCTCCAACCGCTGATTTATCTCTCTCCTTTCTCTCTGAGCATCTTTCAGTCGAAAGCATCAACATCAGCACGAGCTCTCCCCCTCCTCCCTCCTCCTCCCTCCTTCTCCTCACTCCTCCCCCTCCTCCCTCCTCCTCCTCCCTCCTCCTCCTCCCTCCGCATCTTCCTCGTCACCTTCGTCTGACTCTTCCTCGCCGTGTCTCTGTCCCGTGGCTCTGCAGCCCAGTAACTGTGTCATGCTTCGCATCACCCGGCGGTGAGACAGACATCCAGGAAATCAGCAAAAAAAACAAAAACAACCGCGATGCTCTGAGAAACTAGTGAAAGAAAAGGAAATTATTTATCTATATGTTTTACTGCAGATACAAGTCAAGTTTGAATTATCGAAATATCGTGAAAACACTAAATAAACTCATATCAAAAGGAAGATATACATTTAAATACAGGATATATTTGATAATTAAATGCAATAATGCATTAAAAAAACGCATTATTTCCTCATCCCTTCGTCTCAGTTTACCTGTATCCTCTCTCCGTTTTGGTGCCTGTCTCTTTAAGAAGCGGTCTGCTCTGATTGGCTTGTGAGAAAAACACTGTGCACCTTAGCCAATCTGCATGTGACGTAGGAAAGTGAGCCTCTGAGCACCCACAAGGTGTGTTCAGGTGTTCTGGCTTCTCAACGTAAATAATGTCACTTCTACATTTATTTCAACACAAATCCTTTCTGAAACATAACCAAGTATTTGTTTTGTTGCCTCAACCTAACTGAGAAGTTCCTGTGAAGACAGAAGTGTATTTTGCAAAGACTTTGCACACGTAACTGTTTTTAAAAAGCTTATAAAATGAGGGGTAACTTTCATAAATATATCTTCTAGATATCTGAGACTCTGTATCAGGAGACAAAGCTTTAGAGATTACATTTCACAATCAATGAGTCACATTTTAATGCAATGTTTTCCATTCATGCACATTCTTGATCACGTTTAGAAATGGAAATCATTATCATTATGATTGTGTTTGTATGTAATGTAACCATGTTGGCAGTACCTCCGGAGCCCACTAGAGGGCGCTCTGAGACCCACTGAGGAGAACTCACAAGTTCAATTTATTCAGAACACCTCAAGTATACGAGGTCTAGTTGAATAATTTCAACAGCTAAAATATACAGAAAACTCTTGTGAACATAGATAATACGTTCATATATGTGTTAGTGGTATAATAGTTTATGAAAATACACATACAAGATTTTGTTTTATTTTTTTATCTCAACGTTAGTTTTTACTATCATAACGATATTCACAAAGACTTCTCTTTATTGTATAACATAGCTCTCTATGTTATGAGTATCTGTGAGAAGTTTGGGTTTTATTGAGTTAAGATAAGTATTTTTAATAATTATTATAGTTCCTTTAAAAAATCGCAGCAACTCAGTTGCCCCTGAAAGCGGCGTAACTTCTCCCAGCTCCCTTAAAGGCGCCCGGGACTCTACATCCGGTTTCCTCGTAGTCAGGCCTACCGGCACGTACCAGGAAAGGCCGGAATATTCATAATTCAGCTATAAGCAAGTCAATTTAAATGTTTTTGCTGTGCAAAAAAGGACATTGTTGTGCGTATATACGGGATGTTTTGTCTTTAGCTTCTAGCTCGTTCATAAAGTTTATAATCAGCATTTCTTTCAAAACTCGGCCATTCTCAGCCACTTTGAGCCACTTTGAGTCATATTTATGGTTTATGTTAATATTTATAGTAGAATTGTGTTTCTTTATTCACATATTATATGCTTTTGACTATGAAGTTCAGACTTTTCCTCCACTATGCAATGTGGAAAATGCAGTTATTGTTTATGATTCAAACACAATAAAACTAATGTGTTATTGTTATTGTAAAAATAAAATATTGAGCCAGGATTAAAGCCGTTTCAGCATAAAAATCACAATATCTCATAAACGTCATCTCAATTATCTATCTATCTATCTATCTATCTATCTATCTATCTATCTATCTATCTATCTATCTATCTATCTATCTATCTATCTATCTATCTATCTATCTATCTATCTATCTATCTCTGGGTGTAATAATCGCTTTTAACCACAGGGGGGCGACAGAGAACTGTCAGTTTTTTGTCAGTTGGCCTTTTTCAGGTTGTTTTTCTTTTTTCTTCTCCCTCTCTGTGGTGTTTAAAATTAGTTAATAAAGTAGTTAATAACGGAGTTAATAAAGGATATAATCTAATGTCTAATTAAAGCCAATCAGACTAAGATGTCAGGTATTGGTTGTTGCTGGACGGTCTGGCCAGAATACTCTGTGACAGTGAAATGTTTGAATTTTGTCTCATTAAAAATGAACTTCTTACTTTCATTTGATATTGAGTTCACAATTGTTTAAGCATGAATATACATTTTAACATTTTTCAGCCATGCATCCACGTATTCTTGTCAAACTGCTTAAAGGTGCAAAGAGGTCAACACACACCTGGTCAAAGAAATGTTTCTGTATTCATGTACTGCAGAGTAGTCTGTAATTATATATATATTTGCATTATTTTGACTTTTTATAAAAAGTCCAAGACTCTTTTCACTGGACATGGATTGAACGCTCTACACACACATACATTTCTGCAAACCACGGACACATTGAACGGTAACATTTTTGCCAGCAATAAGTTATAACCTTTAATAATTAATAAAGAGTGGGTCAGGACTGTCCACTGAAGCTGGGCGGGTCAAACTAAATCAGGACTTTCACCCAGGAGACTGCTGTCCGCGTCCAGTGTGAAACCCCAAAATAAACTCTCACTTATTATGATTTACTTTAAGCAACCTAACCGAGACGTTTTTTTAAAAAATTAAAAAATTTGTATTATCACGGTTGTATTTTGACGTTCACCTCGTGGCATCGTGCGTTTCACACACGGGCGATATGCGCCGCAGCACGAACGCCGCCATCTGATTGGTTCCCGTCTTCCTGTGTGAGCTGCAGGGCCTCCTTGCTCTGAGCTGCGATGGTGTTTGTCAGAGTGTGTCGGTGTGTGTTGGATGCAGCTCGGCTCTTGTGATGGTTGACTGCAGCGCTCTCCAGACCAGGAATGAGGACCAGGCCCGGCTCCCATGTGGGCACCGGGAGGAGGGGGGGCGAGTGGGGATCCGAACCCCCCCTAAATCTGGACTTCTCAGCTGTGTGTGTGTGTGTGTGTGTGTGTGTGTGTGTGTGTGTGTGTGTGTGTGTGACGGAGACAAACACACATCTGCACACGTGGAACAAAGGAGACCCGATCCCGAAGCCGCGTACGGGGCCAGAACCGGTGTTTGAGCCCCGGTGTTTAGTCGGCCGAGGAAAGCAGCGTTTCTTCTCCTGCAATAACAATAGAGGGGTTTATTTATGAGATGTTATTGACAGATGTGGGCGAGGAAGGAGACGAGTTGGCAGCTTACAGTTTGTGTCTGACGGTGGAAACATTCCTCGGTCAGAGGAATGTTCTTTAAACTCACCATCTATTTTGGAAACCTGGTTTCTGGTTTTAATCTGATCCTGAAATGTTTTTGGACTTCTTGTTGCAACGTTTCCAAAGATCCAGAATGCTTTGCTCCAGGTGCATTGATGGGGGAACGTGCATCACATTCCCATATTGTTGTATTCATCTGAAATGGTCTTTATGGGACGTCTAGTGTGCAAAATATGAATTATTCTCTCCGCAGAAGTTTCTTTAAAACGGCTTCAAATTGAGATTACATTGTTTTTTATGCATCCATAAATCAATATCTAATTTCTATGGCTGCAGCATCACATAACATTTAATGTAGAGCGATCTGTGCATTGTTTTTCTGTGTTTCACCTTCATGCATTCGGGGTCACAGTTAATGAAAAGTGAAAGTTTTCAAATATGAAAGCTTAATAACCTAACGTCACCCTGAGAACCAATGAAGACGTATTTTGACAGATGTGTGATGTTTATACTCGTTGCAATATTTAAAGGTGCTCTCAGCCGTTAATTAGGTTAGCATAGAAAGCTAATCAATAAGGTTATGAATTATGTGAATGCTATGCGTCTGTTAGCGTTGCTACATTTTGAATAACTGAAAGGATTTTCTTCTTTTTAGATGTGCTCGTATGTAAACTCTTCTGCAAGATCAAAGGAACGTTTTGAGGAAAGCGGAATAATTTATTATCGACCCAAAAGGAAAGCGATCAGCTGGTGTGTGTGTGTGTGTGTGTGTGTGTGTGTGTCCACAGCAGGACACAAAGTCCCTGTAAATACACTCTGACTGTGTATAGATGCTTATGAATGTAGAATATCATCATGCAGGAACATGTGTGCCGGGCCACGTGGGAATATGTTTTTACGTAGAAGGGCTCGGAAAAATATCATTTTGACACTAAAATGTCACAATGATAAAAAAGAAAAATGAATCTATTTTATGAAGTATAACTAAACTTAAGGTGATTTTGATTGCAACCCCCAATGAAGGCACATTCAGAATCAACTTTATTGGCCATGTGTGTTTTACATATACATGTAATTTAACTCTGGAAAAATTTATTCTGGAATATGCATTCTGGAATATGCACTCTGGAATAAGGTATTCTGGAATAAGGTATTTTGGAATAATGTATTCTGGAATATGGTATTTTGGAACAATGTATTCTGGAAGATGCATTCTGGAATAATGTATTCTGGAATAAGGTAATTCTGGAATAAGTAACAAAAGAGAACGCCAGGTCGGTAAAATACCCCCTAAAAAGTGCACATATCACATGTCTGTAGTTGCAGCGTGCACAGGCGGCGTGCACAGGTAGCCGCCGCTCATCCGGGACTCAAACGTCCGGTGCCGGGTTGCAGGCGGTCCTGTGACTGGATTACATGCTACAGTCATGGAAACAGCTTCCCATCAGCTGCTCCTGCATGTAAACGCACCACGGCCCACTCCAGGAATCCAGACTTCCTTTGATCAGGCTTCAAAGGATGACGCATCCACAGGCTCCATGTCATCGTGTTCAAGGACATAAAGCAAGCCTCAGTTTAATAGTCGTGGTTTTTGGGGAGTTTGACCACAATGCATTGTGGTTGGCGCCGCCCCCCCCATCCTCGCCACGAGAACCCTGATGTGGAGCTTGAGGTTGGGAGACGCGATGGAGGCATTCCTCTCTCCTCCCTCCTCCCTCCATCCCCGTCTCTCTCTTTCCTTTCAGCGTCACTCTCTCCTGCAGCCGTCGGTCACATCTTCAGCCTGAATAACTGATGACGGAGAGAAAGCGGTGCAGCTCGCTGTGAAAGCTTTTTTTAAAAGCATTCCCTATTCCTGATTAGATGAATTAGAGAGCGTCATCGTAACAGGAAGTAGAAGGGAAACATCATGGATGTCCATGTTGAAGTGATGGGGGTCAGAAATCAGCTTGAAGTGGTTTTGGAAACGTGTTCATTAAGATATGGATGTTATGAAGCTCATCACTGCTCCAGAGAGTCTTCTGCACGTTCTCCTTTACGGCAGCTTTCCAAAGAGCTTTTCCAGCTCAGCCTCCTGTCTGCCGGCATCGAGCTCCTTTGGTCCGTCTCCAGCAGCTCAGGTGATGCACCTGAGAGATGTGGGCGTGGCTTTGGGTGTTTAAAGCCCGCCTCCTCTGCTTCTGAGTCCTCCCAACTCCTGAATCAAGAGTTTATGTCTCAAGACGACACTCATGCATTTAGTCTGGTGTGCTGTTGCACTGCAGAGGGGATCAAACATGCTGCAGATGGAGACTTATTTATTTTAGTTTCTTGTGTTTTTAGTATTTTTCTTTGCCTAGTGTCAAGCGACTGCACAAGCAGGAGACTTTAGCTTTATTTCTTTATTGAAGCTTTTATTTATACAGTGCAATTTACATTTAAAATCTATTTCCAGAGGCAGTCGGAAGCGTGAGCGCCTTACATAAATAACAAAACAGCAGAGTAGAAAAAAGAAACCGATTGCATCAACCACAGAATATATCGTGTCATTCAGCAAACGCATTCAGTGTCAAAATAATTCTTAATCCTGTTTTATGCTCATGAAATAATGTAGTTTGAAGTGTTCCTGAGTGTCCTCCCACATATCTTCATATATCTAACTAAATATTACGCCTCATTCTTTGTGCGTCTTCCACTTTTAACTCGTCCTTTCAAAATAAACCTCCGTCTTCACAGGAAACTAGAGTTAGATTTAACGAAGCGTCTGAATGGACACGACAGACGTGGTGAGTCTTTTAGGAGTGGTCACACGGATCATTTTGCAAGATACTATACGAGGACTTGAACGCCTCCTCACATGACAACATTATGTTGAACAAAGGCAGAATAACACCTTTTCCATTTAAAAGTAGAATCTGACTTTTTTTTTTCTTCTTTGAAAGTGTGTGTGTGTCCCAGTTGGGTGTCAACATAAGACGTAAGTCACTTTGGTATTTCTCTCTCTTTTTCTCTCTCTCTCTCTCTCTCTCTCTCTCTCTCTCTCCTGTGACCTCGTACTCTCGGCCATCATGTCCTCATGTCTCATATGGATATGATCACGTATTTGGGGGTTCGACCTCCTCCGGTTTGCAATAATAAAACTGCATTGAACCCGTGGTGAGTTCACACTCGGTCAGGAGAGGAGGAGGACGAGAGGAGGAGAATGAGAGGAGGAGGACGAGAGGAGAACGAGAGGAGGAGGACGAGAGGAGGAGGACGAGAGGATAATGAGAGGACGAGAGGAGGAGGACGAGAGGAGGAGGACGAGAGGATAATGAGAGGACGAGAGGAGGAGGACGAGAGGAGGAGGACGAGAGGAGAACGAGAGGAGGACGAGAGGAGGACGAGAGGAGAACGAGAGGAGGAAGACAAGAGGAGGAAAACAAGAGGAGAATGAGGATATCCTCCGGCTGACATGTCAAAGGTCACGTGAAGGAGATCTCACAACGAGTAACAACTGATCATCTTACACAAAGAAACCGAGCTGGACTTCCCCACATGAAACACACACACACACACACACACACACACACACACACACACATATATGTAATGCATAAATATAAAACAAAGACGCTGTAAGAGATCCTTGTCAGCGCTCAAACTTCATATTTACTTGGTGAAAATCTGCCATGGATCATAACTGACCCGCCTTATTGTTGGGTTACTATCAGCAAACTCCTTTTATGGACTTCAGGGAGGAAACAAAAAAACATGATGTCATCGTTTCTCAACCAACCTTGAAGTCCAAATGCCTGAAAGTATTTTCTTTTATAATAACTCTGAAACTGATTCAAAGAACATCAAACTTAAGTAAACACAAAGACAACCAAACTTATTGTAGTGTTTATTTTTATTCTACACTTACAAAAATGTCAGGTAATAAAAAGTAGTTGCTATACACCATAAAAACAATATATAAAACATTGTGTTCGCCATCAAAAAAATGAATTACAGTATTTTCGTTAAATGCATAAAGGCACATGTTGCTCCCTCGGAGACTCTTACTGTATTTACACAACCATGTAATTCTATTTCTCTTTTTTTTGTTTATATTTAATAGTTTGACACCCATTTGTGTGTATGTACACAATCACAATCACAAGCACGCACACACACAAACAGTAAATATGGGATTCACTCAGGCGGCCATTCAATGACGTCTCTTTCATTTGTAGAAAAAAAACACAAATTGATACTTTTCACAGCGATTAAAAACAGATTGTGTCCAGTTTGACGTCTTCTGAACACAGAAACACATAAAGGAGGTGAAGCCGGACAGAAGTCACCAGCAGGCACGTTTCTTTTCTATCTACAGTTCACTCAGAGTCCTCAAAAACACATCATACACAGAAGAAATGAAAGAAAAAGGGTTTTGTGAGGCTAATATTTTGATACATATTTGAAAAAAAAATTATATTTTGTGCCTGAATCCCAACCTGAGACTTATTTTCACCGTCTGGATTCAAACAGTTGAACAAATTAGAAATTAAAAAAATGGCACTTTTTTTTTTTTTTAGCATGTTAAATAATTTGCAGATGCACAATAATGATAATAATAATGAATTTAATGATTGTTTTCTAGAACTGACTCTTTTAGATGTGTTCAGTTTTTTTTTTGTTTTTTTTCACAGAGTTTTGGAACAGAACTAAAAAGTGGAAAAACACTGCAAAACAAAATAGTTGTCAGATTTACCCGTCCACCGCTCCCAATGTCTGACTTGCTCCCCCAAAGTACAACATCCCGTATTGCTGTTATAAAAGTAGATAATGGAGTCTGTCTGCTGCCGGCTGCCGCTTTCAACAACACATATTGTCCTGTTCACAATTAAAGATAATGGTGATAAAATACAAACAAAATGCAAAAAGAAACTACTTTAATATTGCTTCCTGGAGGCTGCTGACAGGTCTGAACAGGACAGAAACAGACGAAGATGGCAGCCATTGTTTGTTCAATAATGACTCAAGAGTTTTCAAAAGGCAAGTAAAAAAAAAAAAAAGTTGTTTTCTATATCTTCTTCACAGATGTCAGCCCAGTCGGTGGGAAAGTTTCTGCAAACCACGAACACGTTGAACGAGGACGTTTGTGACTTCGGTCAAAGTGACGCAACGTATCGAACAACCGTTACTGAAATAAAGAGTACGGCAAGCGAGAAGTCTCAGGGTGAGAGCGGTGAAGTGAACAAACACAGGACTTTCACCCAGGAGACTGACGGTCGTGTCCCGTGTGAAACCCAAAGTAACTTTGATTGTTGCGCTACGTTGTGGCGCTACGTTGTTACACTACGTTGTTACACTACGTTGTTACAACGTAGTGTAACAACGTAGCATTGCTATATTACATTGTTACGCTACTTCGCTACATTGAAACATTATTATTTGAAGTTGTTTTGTTGCCTAAATCTTTCCGCTTGTTTCAAAATGAAACCTCTGAAACTTATTTTGAGTCAACACTCAACGTTTCCCATAGTTTGCAGAAATGAAAAATACCAAATGTTGCAAAAGCAATCTTTTCGGTCTGCTTGTGAATCGACTGTATTCATCCGGATGAACCTTTAAAAATGAAAGTGAAAAAAAGAGGCTAATATTTAGATTTCCTGCCACTCTGAGCCAACAAAGTGAGTCATTGTGAATTTTAAAGATTGAACTGTGGCTGATCGTGATTGATCTGTGAACGCTGTGGTTCTCATACAGGATGTTGGCCCGTCACTCGTCTCTGCTCTGAAGGGTTTCTGCTCAGCTGGAGATCTCATCACCGCTCCACATTGTTCTCGTCCTCTTTCCTCCATCTCGTCATCCCACGTTTCTCCTTCTCGCCTCGCTCCTTTTTCCTCTCCAAGGTTGTTTTCCCAGGAAAAGGCGAACGGGAAGTGAGCACAATGTGTTGTGGCCCACGGGAGAGATAACGCGGACAGGAAGGGGCGGGAGCAAACCCCCCCACGCGGACAGGAAGTGGACGCCACTGTTTGGTTTAGCTGATTAGAGGACGAGGGGAGGTGGAGATACGCTGAGGCAAACAAGGAGGGAACGAGAGTCAGGTGGAGGAACTGGCTGCTGGGTTTATAAATATATATATATATATATAAATATATATGAACCCAACAGGAAAGCATTGAGAGGGCTTCCAGCTATTGTATCCCTCGTTTGTCAAATGGCATTCCAAGGAGCTTTAAAGAAACAACTCCAAGTCCGAACAAAAACAGAATAAACAGGAGAATAAATAAACTATATTCTCTAAACTGGAATGATATTACATACTTTTGTAAAAACAAAGGGACGGTGCCGAGGACAATGTATTTAAATATATTGGGCAGCACTTTAAACTGATTCATACGCTTATTTTTAACTTTATGACCTTTTTAATACACGACTCGTCTCCAGAGTGTCTGTAGGGATTGTTTAAAGGCCCCAAGGGTCACACAGTCTGGTTATAACAGTAATTAACCATAATTAGAATTAATAATGTTTCACTTCTCCAGCAAATTTTGGCAAAAGACGTTGCTGCAATTCCAGCTTCTTAAATGTGAGTTTTGCTTTTTGTATTATTGCAAATTGAACATCTTCATTCGATTCGAAGCATCACGCAAAACAAAAAGGCATCTTGGGCTCAATCTCAGACAATTTTTGGACATTTGGTGGATGAAACCTTTCAAGACGAGCAGATTAAATGATCGCGTTGGATCGGAGCTTCTGGCCGGACGGTAGCCCCGAAGCGCGGGGGTTAAAGTTATCGGAGCCGCTCGGCGTTTCCTGAGTTGTCTGAATGACTTTTGTTCTAGTGGGCCTCTGAGGATTGGGCTTTCATCGCAACAATAACTGTGATGATGCGTTCTGTCATGACCATGCTGTGACTCTAACAGCATGTGTAACACGTTTTCTCTCCTCGGAGCAGAAGATAACGGGCAATATGACTCATATCAGTCATATCAGACGTTCGCTTTCAGGTTTCTACCTCGAATAAACTGCAGGAAATGTTGAATATCAGCAGCTTTTGGTGCTTCTTCTCTAAACTTGTTCAGACACTGAACACCTGGCGTTGTGTTGTGGGTTCTCCGGCCGTGGATGTTCCTAAAAGCCGACTCTCTTCGGTGTTTGAGGAGAAGCAACCGGCGCCTCGCTGAGATCAAACACTTCGGACCTCTTTGAGTAAAAACTCTGGTGGCTGCTCAGCTTTTCACCTCAAACAATAAACCCCCGAAGCGATATCTTATTTACAAATCAAATCATCAACCGCAGATAAAAAATAAAACGGCCGTGTTCACGGGCCCTTTTGTTGGAAAAACAACAATAAAAAAACATCAAAGTTCAGAGAGATTACAGGTCGTCAACATGAAAGAGCAGCGTGAGAAACAAACACGGACGGGAAAGAAATCTCAAATCAACGAGTTTTTTTTTTTTTAAATGCACCATTTTGCATCCCCAGTAGGATATAATTAAACTTCCATTGATGTTTTAAAAAAAGCCTATACTATATCCGATATACATAAATGAGCTCATATAAAGTATGTTAGTGAAAACCTTTGATTTAAGTAGACTTTGCATACTTTTTGTTCTTTTTTGTTGTTGTTGAAAATGTGGATTATGCATTTATATGAAATATGCACCATTTGGTAGGTGTATGTGTCAGTGCATATGCTGCAGGTGTGTACGAGTAACACATTTCATAAGACAACATACAAAACTGAATCTGCAGTACGGTCAGCGGTTGTGAAAAGGGGATGCAAAATGGTGCTTTGAGACATAACATGTTTGCAACGAGACCCGATTAACCCGTCAATCATCCAGATGAACTCTGATTTGGACTTTTGAGACCTTGTCAGGCGACATAAAGGGTTTACGATGTCAGAGTCCACAACACTGCATCCTCACGCTGTCGCCAATCAATCAATCAATCAATCAATCCTCTGGCACGTCTGTGAGGAAGTTAGTTCTCACTTTCCCAGTTTTACTTTGAAAATTTCCAACATCTCCTCGGATAAAAGGGTCGTCAGAATAAAAGCTCTCCAAAAAAAACAAAACAAACAAAGCTCTTGGAAAGAAACAAAATGGACGGCATCAAATCCCGTTTCTACGAGCGTGTGTGTGTGTGTGTGTGTGTGTGTTTCCTACGTACGTCTGGCTATGTGTGTGAGTGTGTTCGTATGGCTCTTCTGGGTGTGTGTTGGTGTGATTTGGCATCCTCTCCGTCAGTACTGATGGTAGTAGTCAGGCGCGTCCACGCCGTACAGCTCGGCCAGGGTCCTGAACCTCGGGCCCCATTCGTTCAGGAAGTCGTAATCCAAGTTCGAGCCCGTGGAGGAGCTCCCCAGGGAGCTGAGGCTCCCGGCTAAGGACTCGGGGCCCTCGTAGCCGTAGATGTGGAGGGTGTCGTACGGGAAGCCGTCCCGGTCGTGGTCCGCCTCGTCCTTCTTCACCTCGATCATCACGGCCATGTCGCCCTTGCAGGCGGTGGGCGGGGCCAGGTGGGCGGGCTTCTGCACCATGGCGTAGAGCGAAGGGTGGGCGTGGCCGTGGGGGTGGGCGTGGCCGTGGCGGAGCAGGGAGCCGTCGTGGCAGGCGGAGGAGAGGATCGAGACGTCGTAGCTGAAGAGAGAGAGAGAGAGAGAGAGAGAGAGACTGACTGTTAGCTGGTGAACTGAGCATGGTCATGTGATATGAGAAGTTAAATCATATTGATATGTCATATACACGTCTGCTGTCAAATGCAAACTCATATTAGTGCCAGATATGACAAATAAAAAGCAAAATAAACAGTGGAAAAGTGACATAACCTTCGATAATCTGATATAATATTCAATCCTATCTTTTAAAAACAGTCATTCAGATGTTATATTATGGGAACAGAAATATAATAATATTTTTGCTTATGCATTCTTGACTGAATTTGCTTATGTTCACTTTTCTTTAACTTATCTGGCGTGTACGGTGCAGTTATTATGGATAGTGTGCAGGGATTATGTATGGTTTTAATACTATTAAAATATAGATAAGATTAGATCCGGATAAGATTAAACTTTAATCGTTTCTTTTTGGCAAAACTGGGTCATCAAATTGACACGATACAGCAAAGGAAATAAATATTGCAAATGGGGAGAGTTAATAGACTTTAAGGTTTTCTTCGCAAAATATAAAGTGCAATAAATAATAAAAGTAGAGCAGCAATAAAAATACATTATTTTAAGGCATGCATACAAAGAAAATGCGTAATAACATTTTAAATATAACTATCAACATGCATGCAACATAAAGTATTGAACAAAATGTTTTATTATTTGACATAAAATTAATTTAAACGTATTTTAAACTGAAAATAAAAGGAGAATGGAGCTCCTGGAGGTACCCTGAGAGTTTCTTCTTCTCCTCCTCTTTTCTACGTACCCGTTGGTGTCCATCTCTCCTCCTCCCTCCTCGTCGTACGTGACCAGCTGCTCGTGGATCTCGCCGCTGTTCTTCAGGTTGGCCAGAGAGTCCTTCTGGTATCGCTTCCTCATCACGAACAGGATCACGATGACTGGAGTGTGAGAAACATTTACACACAAGATCAGGATCAGAACCGAATCAGAACCATTTATGTCCATGTTTGTTTTCACATTCAAGGAATTTGTCCTGAAGGAAGGTGCAAAACATTTAACAGTAAACAAAGTGCAATAAATGGAAATGAATGAATATTTACAATTGAACAGTAGAGTATAAAAATAAGATAAAGTGCATGGTATGTAAGTTTTGTGTGAAAGTGGCTTTAAAGTGTATTTAAATATGAGGCATGAGGGAGTGTCCAGTGGGAAATTGTCTGGGGGTGACAGTCAACATATAACGTCATCATTTGCTCATTTTAAGGGGAGAAAGCTGAGAGTTTTTAAAAAAAAATTGGGAATAAAATGAATGTATAGGACATAATATAAAAGAGGAACAGTGTGAAACCCTTTTTAATGCCACTTGAAAACATCCACAGTTTGCTCTGCATTCACATCTTTCCTGCTGGACCATCAGTGTGAATATTAAAATAAAAAACGAGAGAGAATTAGGCCAGAGAAATGGAAACGGGTAGAAGAAAGAATGGGGGCAAGAAACGAGTGAGGGAAGTGGAACACTAACGAGGGATTGAGACGAGAAAACAGGAATGAGGGGAGCGAATGAGGTTGAGGAGCGCTGGTTTTAGGGAGCAGGAAAACCTCAGAGAGACGGAAACAGAGGGAATGAGAAGCAGGAAGAGAGGCACTGCAGATACGAGAGAGGAAGTGGGAATGAACGAAGGGGGGAGGAGAAGAAAGGGAAGTCTGCCAGGTGATGAAGAAGTAAACAATTGAGAAAGAAAGAGGGGAAAAAAAAGGGGAAACAGGAAACGGTAAAGAAAGTAAACTCAAGAAAATAAAAGCATCAGAAGCTGCAGGAATTATGACTCCCATGAGTCGTAATTAACTCGGGGCGTGAAGGTGGGTGTGTCTTTATTGGAGGTGGGTGTGTCTTTATTTATGGTGGGTGTGTCTTTATTGATGTGGATGTGCCATTATTGAAGGTGGGCGTGTCTCTATTGAAGGCGGGTGTGTCTTTATTGAATATGGGCATGTCTTTGTTGAATGTGGGCGTGTATTTGTTGGATGTGGGCGTGTCTCTGCTCCAATCCCTGGTTGTTTCAACCTTCACCTGACGTTTACCTGTTTTTAGTTTTATGAGAAGTTCGATTGTGTAAAATAAAAGAAGAATACTTTAATCTGCCTTGTATTGTTGTATTTTAATATATTTTGACGTTAGTGATGTTAGTACTATTCATAACGTTAGTGTTCAGGGTTAAAGAAGTGAATCGGGTTAACACCTTTGCTGCATTTCTTTTGATCTCAATGTGCTTGTCCTCATAAGACAAGAAAGTGGGCTTAACGGCATAAAGTCCTTCCTTGTTCTTGCCTTCACGCCGTAGCGATGAGGTAACGAGGACGAGGAAGCAGGAGGGAGGAGGAGGACGAGTGAGGAGAGCTGTCAGCGATTTGAGAGGAAACGCAAAGAACCGGGGAGAAGTCGTGACTGAGGACATCAAGAGGAGGGAAGGAGGCTACGTTTGACATTAGATTAGACCCCGAGCCGCCGGCCCGATATCAACCGCTTTCTCTCCCGGCGGACGGGCGGCATTAGCCGTGCCTTTTAGTGGAGGGCGAGCGGGATTAATTTAAGTTTGCCTGGGAAACCAACAGATTAATCTTTTACAACACATGCTCTGCAGTTTAATAAGCTCTGGAGATATCAGACTTAAGAGGGAGGGGGGGGTGGGGGGGGGAGGGAAGCCATTTCTTTTGTAGGAAAACGACTGAGAAAGAAATGATTTCTCTCCGTCTGTCAAACCCGAGTTCTTGTGAGAAGAAATGCGTCTGAGAACGGGGAGTAAATTGCTTTGGGCCCGGGCAGATAATGACAAGTGCATTAAATAGTTAATCTGGCCTGCGTTGAGGATGTTTGATAAAGAGAAAGAGAGAGAGACCCAGAGGGGGGAAGACAGAGGAAGAGAGAGAGAGATGAAGGGAAAGAAAACAGAGGGGAAAAGGCGCGATAGTGAAGGAGTATATTAATAGTTAATAGGTTGAGTGTTTGGCTCTGTTTGATAAGCAGACGGCACCTAAAGACCTGATAAACTCTCCTCATTACCGCTCCCATTCTTCTGCTGCGCTTTTTTTTTTCCCACAATCCTCCTCTTTCGGCATCTGTCTTCTTTAACCTCTTTCTGTCTCTCTCCGTCACTCAGCTCCCCGTCTCACTCGCCTCTCATCCGCCTGCCTGTCTCACCCTCTCTCCACCTCCCTTATCTCAGTGGAGATATATTCGTTTTTTCATTTCTTTTTTCTTCCGCCTGTCACTCCGCCTCCATCCCTCTTTATCTTTAACTTCTTCTTCTCCTTCTTCGTCTCATCCCGGCTCCCCTCTTGTTTGGCCAACGTTCTCCGACTTGCCTCTCATCCAACATGACAAGTGTCTCTTTTTTCCCCCAGAAAAAAAAAAAAGAAAAGAAAAGGAGCAGGGGCGAAGGTATCAAAGAGAATACTGAGCTCACAACCGCAGGCTTTATTTCCACATCCGTCGCTGCATTATTCATAAAATCAACAACAAATGGGGGAGGCCACAAAACACAAACCTTAGTTACGGCAAAGCCAGGGCAAGAGGATGTGTGCCGATGCCCCGATCACATGATCACACGATCACATGATCACACAATCACATGATCACACAATCACATGATCACACAATCACAAGATAACACAATCACATGATCACACAATCACACGATCACACGATCACATGATCACACAATCACATAATCACATCACACGATCACACAATCACATAATCACATCACACGATCACACAATCACATAATCACATCACACGATCACACGATCACATGATCACACAATCACATGATCACACAATCACATGATCACACAATCACACGATCACATGATCACACAATCACATAATCACATCACACGATCACACAATCACACGATCACACGATCACATGATCACACAATCACATGATCACACAATCACATAATCACATCACACAATCACATAATCACATCACACGATCACACAATCACACGATCACACGATCACATGATCACACGATCACACGATCACACAATCACACGATCACACGATCACATGATCACACAATCACACGATCACACGATCACATGATCACACAATCACATGATCACATGATCACACAATCACATGATCACACAATCACATGTCACTTTCCGCTCGTTACGTGCACACGGTCTTTTCAAAGTAAACTTCCATCTTGCATACTTTAGCATTTTTCATGCTGGACGCATTAATGTTAGTTAAACCTGAACATTTACTTTTTTGCTTTTTAACGGCATCCACACGTTTTTGTTTTTTTACAGGCGCCTTTGATTTTCCCACTTTAACGTGGAAGTGATGTGGACAAACAAGCACAAGTATGAAAAGACTGAAGATATTTAGCGTGCAAAGAAATGCTGTGGCCAGTCAAAGAGTTATTCTACGGTGGCCCAGAGCGGACAAACCAAAGTCTAACTCTAGAGAGAGCCGTTTACGTTCCCTAGAGGCCACCGTAGTTCTCTGGTGAGCGGAGTGGTATGCAGGTGGATATAGTATAGTATAGACAAATCTATAGAGCAGAACCAGAGATATCACTTTCTTATTCCTGGCGGCATTACCCACAATGCAACTTGAACACTTACAGGTCTTTTGAAGATTCAGGTGCATGGCATCTAGCCTCGAGCAGAGATGAGGTCTGACGAAATCACTTCTTTCTAGCTAAACTACTTTGTTTGTTTTTTTTATTTCCGAACGAAGTCCTCAACCCCAACTGACGTGGACTCAAGTGACATCACTTGAGGCAATATACCAACTTCAACGCAGCTGTCACAAAAGGATTTGTACAACTTTTTCCACCCCCCTCAAGACACGTGAAAGACTTTGATGTGCAGAAATGTTCGCGTCAGCCTTCAAGGTGCTCTTGGAGATGAAACAATGGCCACCGGAAACAAAAGTTTCTCCAGGCACTCTTCAGGATTATCTCCCCGACCCTGACAGATGATCTCTGAGCAACGAGCGAAGAGGAGGAGAAGAAGGGAAGGAGCGAAGCAAGAAAGACGAGGAAGGAAAAGAAGAACGTACCCAGTATGGTGAGGATGCAGAGCAGGATGGCGATCAGGGCATGAACGCTCACTCCCATCCTCCGAGCGCCGGCTTTGCACTGCGTGGGGATCCGCCTGGCGTCACAGCGGCACGACTGCGAGGCACGACACACGAATAATTAGTGAAACACGACTTTTCCAGGACTTTAAACCAAATTCCCTAACCCTAACCCACGACACGATCAGTGAATAATCGATGAAACCCAAACTACACACTGCATGGGACCAATGGATGTCCAGGACTTTTCCAGGACTTTTCCAGGACTTTTCCAGGACTTTAAACCAAATTCCCATGAGCAAACATTTAGTGAAATCTGGGCGTGTCCATGAAAAAGTGATAAAATGTAGTATTTAAACTAACAATGAGGATTCCAAAGCATACAGTATTCCTTAAAGGACACAAATGAATGAGAGACAATAGTTTGATTAAAAGAATAAACATTTATAGATATACTCAGCGTATGCCTGCTTATATTTTGAGTCTTTCTTTTAAAAGCATATTCATTATTTCAAACTCAGCGTAAATGAACCACATGAACACATGAATATAACACATTTACATGACTTTTACAAAAAAATTGAGATTTTTCCAGGCCTGAAAATAACCATTTCCAAATTCCATGACTTTTCCAGGTTTTCCATGACCGTATGAACCCTGAATTTTTTTTTCTTCAATATTTGTGTTGAAAAGCTCATTACATCCTGACAGCAATTAATGAATGAAAAATGCTCAGACAAAAAATAATCCAGATAACCAGCCAATCATTTCATTCGATTGGACGCTCTACCTACCTGTCTAAATATGGTCATTTAAGGGGCGTGGCTTTGCAGGGAGGAGGGGACGAATTGTCAGAGTTGCCGATTTGGCGACTATCTCGGACGCTCTATCGAACTTTTGCAAGTTTCTCAACATTACCAGCCCTGCTTTTAAATAAACAACGTGCAACAAACTACATGGTTAGCTTTAAGACAACATGTTTGTTATGTCACGTAAACTCAAAGGTTGTGTAACAAACTACAGTCAAATAAGTAAAAGTTGACTTCTTTAGAGGCAGAGCTGCATGTCTCGATTCAGTATTACTAGGGTTGTATAGAAGTAGACGCTCCAGGTATAAATACGACAGGAGAGTGAGAACAGCCTGTACAAAACACACACACACACACACACACCTTGATTGACAGCTTGGTGACGCTGGTCTGGGCGGGCCGCCCTCCGTCGCTGATGCTTACGTCCACGCTGTAATCTTTGGGGTCGTCCAGGCTGAACGGGCCCTGTTTCACCGTGATGTCGGCTGTGCTGTCTTTATAGAGAGAGAGGCGTATAAACAAATACACACTGAGTGTACACACACACACACATTTACGTTTTTCCTTTCCCAAAATCCATGTCTTAATTTGTCTGACTCATCACTTTGTCTCACTGGAGCGGATCTAATGTTCACCTGCTTGTATCTGGTCTTTAAAGTCTATTTAGACGAAGAAGAAGAAGAAGAAGAAGAAGAAGAAGAAGATTATTTAGTAATTTCTCAACATACTTGTATCTCCTTTGCAGAGGAGATTATTGTTGACAATATAATCATATTAATATATTGTGGTTATTAATTGGTGGCCAGACGGGTTTTCTCAAAAATACACAATGAGCTTAAAGTCGAGAAAGCAGCAAAAGGGAATCGAACATGTGTAGCAGAACAGAGCAGCGTCTCCTTGCAGGTCCGACCAACAATACAGACTCGAACCCCCGGCAGGCGGGCGCTTCCTGCCGAGACCACCGGGACAACCTTTTCTGCACAATGTCGCGCCGCTGGAGGAATTTCAGGAACACAATGGCAGGAAAGACGCTCGCGGACGCTGAAACATTCCAAGACGCTGAACTTCAGACGGAGAAGCAGCTTGAATAACAACAACCTGGCTGTTGCTGACATGAGCACTTATTTTACTTTATTTAATTATATCTGTCTTGTGAAAGGAGGAAATCCAATGGTTTCATCCCTCCTGAGATATTTGTAATCTCAGCTCTTACTTTTTTAAACTTTTTTGTTTGTTTACTGAGGTAATAAATCAAGATAGAAGTAGAGTCATTTTATATAGACTTCTATAAAACCAAGTCAAGTGGTCAGGAGAGAAAATGCAGCTTTAATGCATGAAGCATAGACTTCTATACAACCAGAGGAGTCGCCCCCTGGTGGTCAGGAGAGAGAATGCAGCTTTAACGCATGAAGTATAGACTTCTATACAACCATAAGAGTCACCCCCTGGTGGTCAGGAGAGAGAATGCAGCTTTAACACATGAAGCATAGACTTCTATACAACCAGAGGAGTCACCCCCTGGTGGTCAGGAGAGAGAATGCAGCTTTAACACATGAAGCATAGACTTCTATACAACCAGAGCACATTTTAAGCATCATGCCTTTAGTTGGCTGGAAACATACTCGTCAAAGTCCCGGCTTCCCGAGCCAGCAGGCTTTGTCTGCCAGTCGGTGATCTCATTAGCTCGGGTCGCCTACGGCACACAACAGTTCCCGCATCTCACAGATGGATTTCTCAAATCCTGCACCTCAAGCTATTTGCATTGTGGGATTCCACGGGAGATAAAAGCAAACTGACCCATTTAGTGAAAGTTCAACATGTCTGACTCTCCAAAAAAAGACGATTCATGCAACCGCCTCGCTGTGTTCAAGTTTCCATTGTTGTCCTGGAGACAACACGGTGTGGGAGGACATGCGGGCAGAAGCAGCCTTAACGAACTGAATAAAAGATGAAAACAGCTCCTGTCCTCCCTTCATCTCGTCCCTCTTCCCCGTCTCGTCTCCTTTGTTTGAATCCGTCCCTCCGGATTTCTGTATATTTCTCACTGTCCTCTATTTGTTTTTTGTTTGTTCTCTCCATGCCTCCCTCTCTCCCCGCATCCCATTAGTCCCTCTTCCTCTCCTCCTCCTCCTCTTCCTCTCGCCTGTATGAAAGCAGAGGGCTCGGGGAGGCTGCCGGTCTGAACACCGAGTCCTTGTCACTTCGCTGTGCAGCTACACCGACTGTTGTGTCTTTCAGGGTCCCGGTAATGAAAGCAAGTCTTAAAGAGCTGGTAGTGGATAAATATTTAAAAAGCCTTCACTTTGCAGCTCTTGTTGCATGTGTGTGTGTGTGTGTATGTGTGTGTGTGTGTGTATGTGTTAAGTGGTGTGAGGTGAGGTGCTGTCAGATGTTTTTTGGGGTCGCACAGGGGAGAACAGAGGTTCACATGAACAACCAGCACTTATCAACCGATCCGTCTCCCTTTTTTTTTTCCCGGCTGTTGGCTTTCTGTTCCTCATTCTTATGAGTTCACTTCCCCCCTTCTCGTTTATCAACATCTCTCTTATCCACAGGCTGTATGTAAGAAGTGACCTGTCAATCACTCTGTAGCCCCGCCCCTAAAGCGTCCCCTGCTTTATGGTCTGTTTGACTCTAAATGAGCATAATTTACTAAATGAACATCATGCTGTATTGAAGAAGACTTGAAACTAGAGATTGAGACATAAACTCATGTTTACAATGTTTACTGAGGGAATACATCAAGAGAGAAGTAGAGTCATTTATATAGACTTCTATACAACCAGAGGAGTCGCCCCCTGGTGGTCAGGAGAGAGAATGCAGCTTTAACACATGAAGCATATACTTCTATACAACCAGAGGAGTCGCCCCCTGGTGGTCAGGAGAGAGAATGCAGCTTTAACACATGGAGCATAGACTTCTATACAACCAGAGGAGTCGCCCCCTGGTGGTCAGGAGAGAGAATGCAGCTTTAACACATGAAGCATAGACTTCTATACAACCAGAGGAGTCTCCCCCTGGTGGTCAGGAGAGAGAATGCAGCTTTAACACATGGAGCATAGACTTCTATACAACCAGAGGAGTCGCCCCCTGGTGGTCAGGAGAGAGAATGCAGCTTTAACACATGAAGCATAGACTTCTATCCAACCAGAGGAGTCGCCCCCTGGTGGTCAGGAGAGAGAATGCAGCTTTAACACATGGAGCATAGACTTCTATACAACCAGAGAAGTCGTCCTGTTTTTTCCCTTTCTTTTAATGATGTTTCCTACTTTCCTCATCTCCTCTCCTTTCCATTCTTCCTCCTCATTCTACTCTCCTCTCCTCTCCTTCTCTAACGGTATTTCTCGTTTCATATTTGCCTGCATTTCAACACGGTCTCGCTTTAATATCACCCATCTGCCTGAATCCCGATCTCTCCGTCTCGCCTCCTTTCATCTTTTTCTTCCACCTCTGCCTCATCTGTCTTTCCTTTTGCTCCCCCCGTCTCCCTCTTCCTCCCTCTTCCTCCCTCTTCCTCCCTCTCCATCGGTTCAACATGTCAACCCCTCCAGGCGTGAGCAGAGAGGAAATGGATGAGTTCATACTTCTGTTTATCTTCCTTTCAGTGCGTTTCAAGTTTCACTTAAATTAAATAGTAACACTTCACCTGAATCTTTCATCTGACTACCTAAGGCTTTCATCTATTCAGACTTTTAATATTTGACTAGAACAGTTGGTAACTCTTTTCCTGGGGCTTTCATGTTTTATAACGCTATACGTGATGATCAAAAATGATGAGAACTGTTTTACTTGTGCCATTTTGTGTCCTAAGCTGAGTAACCCAAATAGGCATTTTGGATGTCTGACGTAACGGAGCACCAACCTTTTACCTAAATATCAACGTCTGGATCAAAGCGAATGCCTCCGTCAGGGTTTCACACCGTCGTCTGTGTCACGGTCTGTTTATTTGAGCTGACATTTTCTAACTTGCATATTTATATCTACACATTTTTACTCCCAAATGGCAGCGGATCTACTGACTGGAGACGGCGCTTTGAATTCGGAGTAATCTTTTGGTAACAGGAAGCTCTCTTTTCATGCAGGTTGTGATGGAGCAGATATAATATGTAATATATGTACATCAACGGATCCTCGCACGACGGTCTCACCGAAACGTTTTAATGCGGTTAGCTACAAGAGCCAGAAGCACGTTTCAATTTCCACTCGTTTCAAAATAAAATTCCTTCGTCACAGAAAACAAGTTTGTTATGTTTTAGGCAACAAAACTGTTTCGGTGACGAATGAATTACCGTTGAAAAAATACACATCTGCTCTGTGTGTGTGTGTGTTTTGTGGTCGTTATACTTCCTGATGCATGGTCATTCATTTTTCTTTTACCACATTATGGGATGCCGGTTTGTTGCCATTCTTTTAATCATCATTGATCATTCAATGAAATAGTACCTATATCTACCAGATGCATCGGCCCTTGTGTGTGAACACATATGTCCAGCATGTTTAAGTTTCAATACAGGGTTTGTATTTAAGCTGTAGCTGTAACATCTCTGAGAAATCAATTAGAGAATCAATTAAAACAATAAGTCACGCCCCTTTCATGCACGAGGCTCCGCCTACTGGTGCAGTTTCCCCTCTACTCTCCGTGACGGTATTGAAGGAAACCTTTGCTCGTCCCTTTAACATCCTCCCCGTCCGGCTGGGAGAACCCAAAGTACGCTTTGAGAAGTTTAATTTCAACTTTAAAGTAACAAAGATGGAGATTCGGTTGTTGCATAGCAACGTGCCAAGGCCGGCTCTTCTGGAGAGCCCGGTTCAGAGCGCCGCTCAAGAGGAGATGAAGGTGAATGACTCACTGCCGTGGTCTCTGATGGAGAAGTTGGAGCTCTCGCCGGCCATGCTGAAGCTGAAGGAGGCCGGCTGGTCGTCTCTATCTGTGGCTCGCAGGCTTCCGATCACCTGAGGAGAGACGACAACATTCATTCATCTGTACACAAACGTCTTGTTGTTCGGGGGAAATTAGCACAATTACCACAATGCAATGCACATATTACACTTCAGTAACAACGGTAGTTAAATAACCACCCTGAGCAGACGTTTTTCTTAAAGAAGAACAAGAACAGTGGTCTCCTGGGTGAAAGTCCTGTGTTGGTTTGATCCATCTGTCCTTAGTGGACCTCCTTGTTCCTTAGTGCTCATTATTATACCGCGTAACCTTCAATGAAATCCTCTCTTTATTCTATATTTGCAAAAGCACATGCAAAAACTTTACATTTAATGAATTTGTGGTTTGCAGAAACGTCCAATGCCAACATTTCTGAACCCTAATCCTAGTCTTCAGGTGGTGACACTGCTATTGGTGAACTTCCTGTTTGACAAAGTACAACTGAAAAGAAAGTGACTGTAAATGTCTAATAACATAAAAACAAGTGTTTTCCATAAATACTGTGAATTCTGTGTTTCTCACCGTGTCGGTGCGGTCGTTCTCACAAACAAAGATCTCGTCCACGGTGAGCTCCGGCTTGTTGTCGTTGATGTCCTCAACGATAATGTTGACTTTCACGAACGACTGCAGACCTGCGGAGGACGACGGCGGCACGGGATTAACAGCAGCGGTGTGTGGAACGATATGGAAGTTATCACAGGGTTCATACACATTGTGACCAATGGAGTTCCAGGACTTTTTCCAGGACTTTTCCATGATTTTTCCATGACTTTTAACCAAATTTCCATGACTTTTCCTTGACTTTTAACCAAATTTCCATGACTTTTCCATGACTTTTAACCAAATTTCCATGACTTTTAACCACATTTCCATGACTTTTAACCACATTGATCGTTGATCGCTGGGAAAACCGATGTATTTATTCATTCATCAATTTATTGATGCAGGGAGAGCTCGGGAATTATGATTCCTTTATTTTAGATGGTTTGTTTTCCACCATTTTTCCACCATTTTCATAATTATCAGGATAAAATTGTGAATTATTTTGTTCTGGATCTTGAAATCGTCACCATATATCGCTCAATGATGGATGTTAGCTGCAGAAGCTAATTCTGTCATTTTGTTCCCTTTTAAAGTCGCTCACAGCGACAATGGAAACATCCGTGAGTGCCTGCAGGGATTCTCCAGAGCAAACGTTTGCTGCCGGATAAAAAGAATCGGCTGACATGTAACATAATAATGTCTCATGATGAAACGTAAGCTTATTTAACGCTTACGTAAAATCACCCTGTTAAGATTGAAGGACACAGGTGTGCAGCAGCAGAAACTATTAAACTAAAAAATGGCGAATTATTTGTGTAATTTTCTCAACGTTTTTGGAGCATTTCTTCTTTATTTTCCTACTTTAATCTCCGTGGCTCACTTCAGTGTTCGTCATTCACCTGAACGAGCTGATGCGACAGCGTCTCTGTCTCTGATGCAGATGATTAAGGTCAAGCGCCTGAAAGGATTTCTATTCGTGAGCTCTTTGTTTTGGGTTTTTTGGTCACATTAAAGCAGCTTTTACTCTTATTTTACAGCACTGACGTTTTCTTTTGATAAATGTGTTGGGCCTCTTTCCTGCCTCTTGTTCAGAGATTTAGAAACTATCTTTAGTACAGTACATGTACTGTATATATATATATATTTATATATATATATATATCGAGGACCTTGTCACGCTCGTTGTGTTCCTTAAACGTCGTGACAAGCCTCTAAAATAGATCTCTAGATTTCATTCATTTGCCGCTCTATAAATACATAGTTTGGCTTCGGAGGCTGCGAGTGAACAAAGAGAGCCACTAATGTGATTTCTCCTGCTCCTTCCTCCCGTGTGGGTCGACCAGGTGTTGAGGCAATGTGTTAAATCTACACACAAAAAAACCCCCATCCCCGTTAATGCGTGAGACTCCCATCCCTCGACGCATCCAGAGAGAACACGGCGTCTTCTCTGTGGCCTTTCCCCCGCCTTCCCCGCATGCACATTAATAACAATGTTGGAGAACACACGTGGTTTCCATTGTTGTATCTGAGGCTCTTTTGTTTAAAAGAAACAGGATTAATACAATTGTGCAATCCGTGTGTGTGTGTGTGTGCGTGTGTGTGTGTGTGTGTGTGTGTGTGTGTGTGTGTGACGCACCACTTGGCTCCTCCTGCGCTTTAACTTGAAACATGTGTGTGGCCTCCAGCTCTCGGTCCAGCTTCCTCAGGGTGGACAGCTGACCGGTTAACGGGTTGATACTGAGAGGACAGTCCTTCTCCAAGATGGAGTATCTAACCAGAGAGACCAGTGTTTAGTTGCATCGTCATCATTATTATTATTATTATTATTGTTATTATTCTTTTCTCTGCTCAGCAGCGTACCGGATGCTCTTGTTGGCTCTGTCCGGATCTCTGGCGGTGACCGTCCCCACGTTGCTCACCTGCCGCTCCTCCACCACGGTGAACGTGTAGATGGGCTGCGAGAAGACCGGCGCCTCGTCCACGTCCAGCACCTTGATGTTCACCTGTCAATCAAATTCAGTTAAAGGGACGGCTTGGTGTCCAGATGAAAGACTTACATCGACTGAAAGTCTTTGTTCTTTGTCCTCTCCGATGCATGCGGTAAGAAATGGATGGAGAGCAAGGTGACGGCTTACATAGAAGTATATGTCGTTTACACCTGTGGGTTATTTACCTGCACGTGTGCACCTGTGGGTTATTTACCTGCATGTGTACACCTGTGGGATATTTACCTGCACGTGTGCACCTGTGGGTTATTTACCTGCATGTGTGCACCTGTGGGATATTTACCTGCACGTGTGCACCTGTGGGATATTTACCTGCACGTGTGCACCTGTGGGATATTTACCTGCGCGGTGGTGACGGCACTGTGCACGTTGTCGGCGGGGAAACGCAGGTTTTTCAGGTTTTCTCGCACCTGGACGGTGAAAGTGTAGCTGCTCGTGGTCTCGTAGTCCAGAGCCTGAGGGTCCAGAGAGAGTTCAGTCCACAGTCAGCAATGAGTACTGATTAAATCAGGATTTCATGTCATTTTGAGCATATATTTTCTCATCTTTGTGCATATGGCCAACACGTTGTGTCCCCATGCTGAGAAATATGAACCCTGAAGAGTTCATAAGGGGCCAAGACCACTCCTCCTTAATATGCATACGTTGTTTTATTGGTTTTAACCAATGCTGCCAACAGTTGTAGGTCCACTTGCCTTCTAAGATGCTTATTTGTTTCCTGAGGTTTGAAACCTGCTCAGCTCATTTCTTTTATGCACCTGGAAATCCTAAATGATTCAGTTCTCTGATCAAAATGCAGTAAACTCCCTCAATGTCATGTTCCCTCTTCAACACAAAGTTTTTGACACTTAACTTGAATGTCTCCCTGCTTCAGTAAAAACGTAATATCCATACACGAAGTGAAAATCCTGCTCAGAAGTGTATATTTCCTTATATATCTTGCGCTTATTTTTAGACTGGGGATAAGTGCATTTGCACATTTTCTTACGCGCTCAAATGCACCGCCCATCTTCATCCTGGGTGCATTCACACCTGCGTCTGTGCAGCGAGGACATCTGTCGACGCCAGGTGTGAAAAGGCTCTAAATGTCACAACCTGCTTCGGCTCAAACTCTGGATTCGAGAAACACAGCAAAGTGCCGTGTTTCCTCCTCCGTGTTAAACATGTTGCCATGCATGAAAAGCACCTCGTTCCTTTCCCTTCTTCAAAGTCTGCACAAACTGAAGACTTGCACAGTGTTACGAATGCTCTTTCATGTCAACAGATACGCGGCGGCGAGCTCTGCTACCGGCACATGGCTGCTTATCGTTTCTTTCCCCCGTGCAAGCGAGAGCCCACTGTTCAGTGGAATGTTGTTTCTTTCTTTATCTGTGCATGGGACACCAGGTAGGCAGGAATGTTCTGTTAACTGGATTATTCACGCTAACAGGAATACTCCGTCGCGGGGTATGAAAGGCGTGTGTAAACAGCTTAACAAGAATAAGACCTTAACCGCGGTGAGGATAGCTGGCTTTACTCCGTGCTACGGTAAACACAGCCGGAGGGGGAAGATGAGAGAGGGGCTGCAGAGCCGAGGGCCGGCTCGAGCGGGGAGGAGATTGCGTCTGCGATTCGATTCCAGGTCGAGCTATTACACAGCGCGGTTCATTATAATGCATTTCCAGCTCTCTGATGTCCCGAGTACTTTATCTGAGGAGCACAATCCAGGGAGGTAAAGCTGTTAGAAAACCCACCGAGCATAAATAGGTCTTCATTCACCGGGAGGAGGCCGGCGCCGCTGGGTTTAAATTCTAGCATTGTGCAAAAAAAAAAGAAATCTCACATTTGAAATTGCAATTTCCATTTCTCAGGTAAATGGTTGACATGTGTTGGACAATGTTTAAGGAGTTGAAGTCATGGAAATCCTGTCAACCGTGGGATGTTTGTAAAGGCGATGCTGCCGAGCACGCTGAGCAAAAGCACCACTTAAAATACTTCAAATGTAAAATTAGCAGGAAGTGTGAGTAGGAAACACGATACCACTTTCATTTCATTTTGGATTAACTAAAGAACATGGAGCTACCAATGTGTTATTTTTGGGGGACCTTCTACAGTTGCCAATGGGTCCATGGATTTCAAAAAGAGTTTACGTAGGATAACAAATCCCTAATGATAAAGAATATCACATGGATTGTGTCAACCAACAACAGTTATGCACTGACCTGAGTCGGTAGCAAAAAAGTCAACAACAAAGTGAACAATAATCCATAAATATAATGTCCAGTTTTCGCTATTTCAAGTGGTAGCAACATGAACCCAAACCCGAAAGAAACACCTAAACCTCAACAAAGGATGGAGTATAGATATGAAATACTATCGTAGAAAAGATCTCCGCCAGGTGTGTCTCACTCGACTGTTCAGCTCATTCACAAATGCAGACAGCAAACATGGCAGAAAAGGTAAAAAAAAGTTAAATAAATGATCCCTGAGATATCGTCTCTTCCTTCGTTGCCTCCTACCTGTCTGAGCATGAGGTTTCCGTCCTTGTTGGGGCTACTGAGCTCAACGCTGAACACTTTGCTGTTTTCATTAGGAATGGTGAAGATGGGCTCTTTGTTCTGGAGCTCGTCTCGATCCTCCAACTGCAGAGTGCCTATCTTCTCATTCAGCTTGTGGTCCTCTGGAACCAGCAGT
The DNA here is from genome assembly GCA_023566465.1 of Cottus gobio. Taxonomy (NCBI): domain Eukaryota; kingdom Metazoa; phylum Chordata; class Actinopteri; order Perciformes; family Cottidae; genus Cottus; species Cottus gobio. The sequence goes on from CM042225.1 coordinate 2,294,107, forward strand.
TCATACGTCTCTGCAGAGAACAAACCCAACAGATAATGCTGTGAATAAAAGTAACCTACTCTAAATATGTTCATAACCCTGATTTTTAAAATACAAGAATGAAGTATTGTGTCCAGAAGGGCATCGGATTGGAACCTTCCCTTCTGAAACGTCCCTTACTTCGGGTGAAAGAAGCCACGTTGTCGTTGGTGTCGGCGACGGTGATGGAGACAGAGGTGGTGGATGTGCTGCCGGAGGCCATTCCTCTCATGTCCTGAGCTTTGACCACCACCACATACTGGCTCTTGGCTTCCCGGTCCAGAGTGTTTGTCTTGCAGCTGATCACACCTGCAGAGAGACAGTGAGGTAGATAGACAGACGGAGGAGAGGGTGTTATCTTCCGAGGTCAGCGCTGACGCATATTCAGGTAAAAATAGCTGGCATCATCTGCACCTCCGCTTTCATTAACTTGTGAAGGAAAACGAGGCGGCTGCTGCAGCATGAAACCGTCATGTCGGACGCCAGCCTACCTGTGATGCTGTCGATTTGGAAGGTAGACATGTCTCCGTTTGGTATCAGCGAGTACCTGAGCTCTCCGTTAGCAGTGGTGGGGTCGTCCGCATCGGTCGCCCTCACCTCCACTACTTTAGTTCCTGGATGAAGAACATGAATGTTAGATACAAAATTGTATCAGCAATAAGGCAAACATTTTCAAATTGCTCTCGTATTGAACGCTGCTGAACTGATTATCACGACATGATTATGTTCTAAGATCGTGTTATTTCAGTCACCAATGTGGCATGATTTTTTTTCCCCAGCAGAACGTATTAATGATTGTGACAGGTGTTGACATTATGGTTCATTTTTTTCCCTGACTTTTCACAGTTCTCTCTATTTTAATTAGTTTAATTAAATCACTGGAAGTTAAAGGTCAAATACTTTGTAGCAAAAGAAACTTTTTTTTTCTGCAATAATTTTCTTCACTTATGGTGTGGGCACATGGTCTCCAATGAAGTTTAGAACCCAGTCCTTTCACCAGAAAAACATTGTTGGCATTATTCTTTTTATATCAGCATTGTATCACGCTTAAAATGCACAATGTCACATGATTAACATGATGTGAAACAATTGGTTAGGTTTAAGCAACAACCCTACTTGGTTACAGTTAAGGTTAGAAACAATATCATGCTTTGTGTTGAAATAATAACGTAACAATGTCACGTAACAACTGTAACTTGTGTAGTTTCTTACAAAAGGTGATGTGACAAGCATTCAAGCAATGTTAACTTGGTTTCACAAGGGACACAGATAGGTCTATCTGGGTGAAAGTCCTGTGTTTGTTTGACACCCCCAACCTCCTTTGAGACGACTTTCACGCCTGTCTCTATGCCACGGAACTTTCAATAAATTGTTACTATGCCACGGAACTTTCAATAAATTGTTACTATGCCACGGAACTTTCAATAACTTGTTACTATGCCACGGAACTTTCAATAACTTGCTACTATGCCACGGAACTTTCAATAACTTGCTACTATGCCACGGAACTTTCAATAACTTGCTACTATGCCACGGAACTTTCAATAACTTGCTCCTATACCACTGAACTTTCTATAACTTGTTACTATATCACGGAACTTTCAGTAACTTTCAAAAACGTCCACTTTCAACTTATTCGTGGTTTGCAGAAAAGCACAATGCCAACATTCTTCCCTGGCAACTGTGAAGGAACATATTGTGGGCCAATAAAACTCATTTAAAAATAATATTTATATAATTTTATACAAATAAAAGTTGACTTCCATCTCCCCTATTCTATCACAAGTTGAAAAACTAAAATTGTGAGCAACTTTTTAACCAACTGAAGATGTTTTTTTTTTCTCCAGTAACTGAACTCACCTATTGTGGACCTCTCCATTATGGATCCATTATATGTTCTTGGGAAAACTGGGGTGTTGTCATTGATATCCGTAACCTGGACAAGGAATTCTCCGGAATCCTCGATCAACCTGTTGTTCCCATCATACATCGTGGCGGTCAAATGGTACGCGTTCTTCTCCTCTCGGTCCAGAGATCTGGTGACGAACAGGTCACCTTTGCGATCCACAGTGAAGATGGTGTTTGCTCCTTCACCTTCTATTTTGAAGCTCTTCACATCCACTCTCTGGCTCGACTTCAGCTGCAAAATGAAAAAAACACATTAATACGGTTGACTGACTCATAGTTTTCAGCCCTTCGGTTTTTTTTTTTATGCCCCAGCTGGAGTGAGGACTCAAATCAACAACCTTCCAGCAAAATTTCCCACAAATAAACTGAGTATTCCAGCAAAGATCGCTCAAATATTCATCAAAGAGCTTGTGAAAATACTCAAGTAGATTACTAAGAAGTAGAGGAGGATCCTTTGGGTTTGGATGGGCTTCCTACCTGTCCTATCTTGTAGGCGACGGGCGCCGGTTTCTCCTCTTCCACGTAAAGAGAGTTCCAGATCCAATCTCTCTTCTGCCTGAACAGGACCGGGTGGGACTCCTTCTTCACGATCTCAACCTGGCCTTCCGCCGCAGGAAGGCCTGAATCTCCGGCGACAGCGAGCGAGACGGACATAATGGCCATAAGCCCCGTGGTCCACAGCTGGAGCCAAGCCATCATCTAGGACAGGAAGTAATAGGAAGGGATGAGGAATAAAAGAGGATAGAGAGAGAGCAGAGAGGGGTAAAAGAACGAATAAGGGTGACGGCAGGATGCGGAGAGGAATATGGAAGCAGAGGAAATGTGAGAGGAGAGAGGGAGCAAAAAGAAGAAGAGGGGAGGAGATCACATTAAAACCACTTATCAGCTGTGGACAGACCCCTTCAGTGTGCCAGGGTGAGACTCGGAGTGAAGGCCAAGGACTCGCGGTCCCCTCACAGGCCACCGCTGAGCTCGAGGTCTAGCTATCATTTAGGACCAGGGCTCTTAAACCTTTTCAGCCCGGGACCCAAATGAAACATTTAGCCCCTCATCATGGGACCCGGGCTGAGGCAGGATCACTAATGTGGCCGTATGGGGATCTATTAAACATAGGCCTGTGACCCATTTTAGGTCCTGACCCACTGGCGTAGCACGAGGCCGAGACAGAAACAGGAAGAGACAGTCGGGACGGAGAGACGGAGAGAGGAGCTGACATTAAAACCACTTAGGATGTCCGTCTTTATCAGCCATTGGAAAAGGCCATTTAGCGCGAAGGGACTGTTTGACATTTTGAATTTTTGATCTTTTTTTATTACGCTCCCCTTTTTTAATGCAGCACATCAAATTGTCGGATAAAAAGAGAGTTTGGGTGCAGCACGGTGAAGGCTTTGTTGCTGATACCGGTTATTGATTAGAATCTAGGATTATAAGAGAAGGAGGAGCCGGTTTATCACGTTTATTACGACAGACATTAGAGGCCGAAGGTGTCAACACGATGGGCTTCGGCAAATTAAATGCAAGCTTTTGTTTGGCAAAAAGAAAAATGTAAATCTTGCCCAACCTTTGCTGTGATGTAATGCAGCGGCATTGGCCAAAACAAAAAAAAGCCAGTCCGCATTCCTGCAGGATTATGTCATTAAATAAACAACGTAATTCTAATGTTTACCTTGAGATCATGGAGGATAATTTATTTTTGAAATCCTCATCGTATATGAGGTGTTTTGGCACCACATAAATCTGGGTGGTGTCTTCTTACCTTTTGAAGAGACCCAGGCTTTCTTTTGAGGCCATTTTCTCAACATCCACATTAACGGTTCTGTGAGGTCATAAAATAATCCAACGAGATCAACCAAAGTATTGGAAGACGTTGATGTGGCCCTTATGACGAGGCGATCACCGAAGGTCTCAAAACCACGAGCGTCTGCATTGAAATGTGACGGCAATCCACCGAACAGAGACAAAGCCGCCTGCAGGTGGCGCTGTAGGGAAAGTGAGGGATCCCCAAAGTCTTTAGGACTTCATCCTCTGGGGAACATGAATGTCTGTATAAAATAAAAAGTATTTCAGTCTGGACCAAAGTGTGTTTTGGACACCGATCTGTGGATTTGTATATTCTGGTGTGATGTATTATACAAAGACTGAAGCAGCTTAAAAAAACATGCATCCAAACAAAATATCAGCAAGTCGTTGCAGGAACATGAAGCCTAAAGAAAAATAATAAATTATTCAAAAACCTAAACAAATAAAAATCTATTTATCATAATAGCCCAATATTTGTCTGCTTCCTATTGAAGTCTAAATCTGGTGAAGTCACTTCTGAAATCTAAAATCCAAACTTGCACCTCATCTGATTAATGGCTTTCGATTGATTACGTTTCGATGCCTTGCATCAGCGGGTTCGAGCCTGCGGGCCGTCCTCGCACGATTTAACCAAAATAAAAGCGCACGAGTCCCACAAACACCGTCTAGCCAACACTAGCTTCTCCCTCTCATTCCTTTCTCGCTATCTCACCCACTCTTGGCCGCCATACTTTGTCTCCCCCGTGGTCCCGGCCTCCCCCACTGGGCTCTATCTAATAAAGCAGAAATGCCAGGGAAATAATCTTCAAAACATTTTAGTCTATATATATATATGCTCTGCACTCCAGCAGATATCTCCGCACAGCCCCTCGTTATCCCCGTAGACAGATTAGCGCAACAATAACATCTTATTGTCTTCCAGCCATTAGCGGCCGGGAGGCAGTGGGAGAGATTATGATGAGGGGATTATACCGGCACAAAGTCTTCTCCCTCTAATGGCCTAATCTGGTATTCTGCTGACCTCCCGTGACCTCTTCACACGGCTCCCCACAAATCAGCTCAAACAAAGACCCAACAGTGGTTGGTTGGCCTTTGGGTTCTCATCCTTTTGTTGGGGTTTTATTTTCCCCTCTCGTGTTTTGTCTTTGTTTAGCAGCCTTTTCAAGGCAAAATTAATTAAACAGAAGAGCATCTTTTATTGCAGTTTACTGAGGACCTCTGAATGGAAGAGCCAGTGTGTGTGTAGTGCCAGTTAATATCGACTATAACTCTGAATTTAACAAAGTACTTGGCCTTGTAATGTCTGAATCTCACTCACTAACAACCTTCTCACAGCTCTTCTTCTTACTCAATAACTTTACTACATTTTAGACCTTCATTATTTCAAAACGAGCAGAATCTGTGATTTATATTTGAACACCTTTAATAAAGTTGTCAATAAGCCTCGCGGGCTATGAAAAGATTGAGAGGCAAAACATATTTTACATGCAAACGAAGGGACGTTTTTATCTGACGGTGTTATGCTAACGGCATGTGTTACAACGATAACCCACAATCCAGATTATTATAGCCAACATGAGGAGGAGGTATGAGATTATGTTTAGTGGATGAATAGTTAACTAATCTAACTTTTACTGAAACGTAACCCAAGCTGTCGACTTTTAAACTTGAGCATGACGACCTTTTTAAGAAATCCGATATTGAGGATGTTGAGTCAAAAGTCTTGATGTTGTAACCTCGATTCAAACTTAAGTTATTTAAGATGCTTGTTATTTGAACCAATTCTTACTATTTATATATTTATTGAAATAAGTGTTTCTTTTTAGCTTTATATTACTGTATCATACTGTTATATACTGCATTTTACTGTAATATACTGTAATATACTGTATTTTACTGTAATATACTGTATTTTACTGTATCATAATGTAACATATTGTATATTACTGTAACATATTGTATATTACTGTAACATATTGTATATTACTGCATCTAATGTGAGCAAGGTTGTGGCAAAAAGTAACCACGTAAGAAGATCAAAGGATGAAAGATTTATCAAACATTAGCGTGTGTGTGTGTGTGTGTGTGTGAGAGTCTGGAATCTCCATTGGATTCCTGTCTGTGGTTTATAGTTGTATTAGTGACCATGTTGGATGTACAAATGTAAAAGTACGAAGAAAGAAAAGACCGATGGGAAAATAAACGTCTTCCTCCGACATAATGAAGTTACGAAGAAAGAAATTAAAATTACAATATATTAACTCGTCATCCATCATAAATATGAATTTGTCATTTCTGAACACGTCACCACTCTGTCATAACTGTCCCGGGACTTTAAAGAACAATTGATGTACAGCTTGACTTGGCTATCACATAAAGCATCTTACTCACATGTATACAACAACATCCTACTACACACACACACACACACACACACACACACACACACACACACACACACACACACAGTTATTTCTATGAGGACAAACCCATTGGGGGCCATTTTTCCCTAAAAGGGCATTTTTTAAAAAGTGCTTTTTCCTCTCCAGTGATCGGCGTGTTGCTGCTTCCCTTTTATCAGAAGCAGGAAGTGTAAACACAATGCCCTCTGGGAAATGTCCGTTAATGAGGGGTCATGATAGGGAGCGGACGCACCCTTCCTGGCATTCAGCCGCTGACGGCATGTCTCTCACTTCTCGTCCTCCGTCTCCTTCTTTCAATCGTTTCTTTCTCCTCTTCAAGTCCTCCAGTGGAATCACTCGAGGTGAAAACTCAAACTTAGTTTCCTCCTCGCCGTCTATTTCCGTTCCGTGTCTGTCATTCCTTTTCTCACCTTCTCCTCTTCACCTCTTTCTTTTTCATCACTCTCTCCGCCTCACCTCAAAAGCTCAGCAACTTAGAAGATGGTGCGAAGGATAAAACAATTTAACACCTTTTTTTTTAGTCGCAATTAAACTTTTCCTCATACTTTTACAAGTCCTTTAATGTGACTTGTAAAAGTCTCCAGTTTGATCAAGACGCATGTAAAGTTTAGATTTTTCTTCAAACATCTGTTAATACCTGTCATCTTTTATTTATGCAACTCGACTGCAAGTGTCACGCATGCAAATCTTACACCGTTATTTATGGCATCATTTATCAAAGGCATCTTCCAGAAGGTGCGAAGAATAAATAACAGCCAGGAAATATCTGTAATTACATCTGTACATTGTCCGCGGGCAGAGTGTGTGTGTGTGTGTGTGTGTGTGTGTGTGTGTGTGTGTGTGTGTGTGTGTGTGTGTGTGTGTGTGTGTGTGTGTGACGGCAGCAGCAGACAGACGCTGAGATACAGTTGTCATTCTCCAGGATGTTTTGTGACTGGCAGACAGGTCTGACCTAGTTTCTCTCGACCGAAGGCTGAAGCAGAGAAACGAGTCCCGGAGTCCATCCACGGAAATGCAGCTCGTGCAATTCTTTATTATTTAAACATTTGACGTTTTGTGGTTCCGTGTCGTCGTCTGACGTCCCGTCATCCCCTGTGGCGAGAAGCCGACGCCGAAATAATGAGAATTTGAGCGTAAAGAGAGCGAATCTAGATTGAACCATTGGAACAGGTCTGGTATCGATCAGAGGGATCATGATGGAAATGAAGACCTCGTCCTCCCACGAGGATGAGCATGAATGTCGATTTACACGAATTAAAACTGACATTTTTCTCTGATTGAAATGAAAGGGCTCCAGTAAATGATACGCTACATGATTTAATGGAGTAAAAAGACAACCCCTAAAGACCCCTTGACCTCTATCAGCGAGCTGAGGCCATGCAATGTTCAAAAGGAATATCAAATTCTATGCAGATAATCTATGTTATATATTGAGCACATTCATGCTCCCAGGAGGAGGATCTTCTTGTGTCACTCTTGTACTAAAATATTAACGTTTTAAATGAAACACCTACACGACGGACTGCCCTGAAGTTTCTTTTGAGGCTACTCGTGGTCCCCAGAGGACGAACCCTGTGGACTTTAATGATCACATGACTCATTTTTTCTCTAGCACCACCCTTACATGCTCTTAAAACACACTTAAATGTGTACTTTGCACACTGTTGCATAATGGAACAGGCTGAGGAAGAACCTGTACCTTCTACAGTCGTGTGACAAACTTATATATGTACATATATATATATATATATATATATATATATATATATACATATGTGTGTGTGTGTGGGGGGGTTTTCTGTACAATTCTAAGTATATTTTAGGCAAACGTTGGTGCATAAACAATGTGAAATACGAATTAGCCGCGTTTCCATCAACTGGTTTAACGTAAATAAACTCATCTGCGGCGTAGTTTGGTCAGAAGGTGGCGCTATAGGCTACGCATGGCGGGGATCTGCCATTAAAGAGCGTAGAAGAAGAAGAGGTCGCCTCCGCGGCCGTCTACGAGAGATACATGGAGAGAGGTCTGCAGGGAACGTTTTGAATAGTTATTTTTCATGTCAGCTAGTATTGGCCATGCTGGAGACAAATATATATATATTTATATATATATATATATTTATATATATATATATATGGAAGAAACAGCTGATCATTCATGTGAAATAACGTCAGAATTTACTCTGAAAAGTTGTTTTAATTTACAATAAAACACCTCGACCGAGCATGAAAACCTTTCTTTTGCAACTTAAAACAAATTAAATGTAACTTTCATCAAATTGCACATAAATAAAATAAAGTCTGAAGGAAACCCGGCTCACAGGAAGTGATTCCACGGCTTCAGACCTGTGGCGGCCGCCTGCTGCAGAGTGTCTGCTGCTGAGATTAAAACATGTTTAATCACAAAGCAGCTTCTCACAATCTGTCTGCCAGCAAGTCACACCAGGAAGGGCTCACACACACACACACACACACACACACACACACACACACACACACACACACACACACACACACACACACACACACACACACACAGAGTTTATTCGTGCTCTGATTGGTGTTCGAGCGTCTTCCAGTTAATTCTATTTTCTTTTCACAATCAAGACGAATCAGGTTTCATTGCAGCGAGGAGTGTTATGAATGATGTGTGCCGGCTTTGGATCCGACAGTAATAACCGATAGCCATCTGAAAATAATTTAAAGCCTCGCCGTGTTATCCTCATTGGTTTCGGCTCAGCTGTCGGCCTGAGGCTCCGAGCGCGAAACACGTTGGAGGAGCCCAAACTGGGAGGCCGTTGGACTCAACCCCCCCCATCCTCCCTCACCCCGAGCACAAAGTGACTGATCTTATAAATCATAAATATTGTCAAAGTAGTTACACGATTATTTCTCTCTTTTTTTCCAATTTTTTCTGATTGGGTCAGTTTAAAAAAAAGAAAAGAAAATCCGCCTCTTGAGGTGGAGCCGTGGGCCAATCAGGGAAACGTCCAAGTGCATCACGTTTAAACGTCTAAAGCGTAGAAACCCGGTCATATAGGAGGTGATGTGCGTTGCCTGTGTGTGTGTGTAGCGCAGCACACACACACACAGGTCGGGCGCTGGAAATAAACCCTGACCGGGTCTTTCAGGCGCAATCAGCGACTTCAGCTGCGCTGACATCGCCACAGCTGGACAGCCAGCCTGACATGTATCTGAATGAATGGCTCTAATCATGGATCGTGTGTGTGTGTGTGTGTGAGTGTGTGTGTGTGTGTGTGTGTGTGTGTGTGTGTGTGTGTGTGTGTGTGTGTGTGTGTGTGTGTGTGTGTGTGTGTGTGTGTGTGTGTGTGAGGGAGGGTGAGGTCTCCCAGATGGCACCCAAAGGATTTCCACTGATAGTTCCCTCTCCAGGAATTAGACCACTGGGTTTAGTTGCATCAAAGGCTTTTCGACGTAACAACCAAATCAAATCACCTCCGTCGCTCTCTGGGGGCCGTGGATCCAGATCCCACGAAGAAGAAGAAGAAGAAGAAGAGAAAACAACAGGATTCTCACACACAGGGTGGACAGAATAACAGAAACACTGCGTTCATGTTATAAACACCACCAACCGAAGCACCGATGATCTGATCGCCTCTCAAATATCGTCTTGACAAACATCTCCTCGTGAGATTTCTTCTTTTTTTATTATCATTTTGTCAACACCTTCACAGGCAACTCCACTTTGGACATATTAAATCATCATCAATACTTCACAGATGCTCCCGCCCGACAGCAAGTTGACGCAACTCTTCAAAATGAGCAGCTGAAGAACTCCTGGTGGATTTACGTTCTTTATTTATTTCCTTTATTCCCTGCTCTTCCCGGATCACCCGGCATCGTCCTAATGGCCTGACAGTCCGGCCTCTGGGCGGCACGGCGCTCAATTACAGCATTCAAATCTCCACCGAGCCGTCCGAGGCCATCGGCCGGACATATGTGAGCGCCGGCGTCCTTGAAAGGGCTGCGACCGTCGCTTCGAGTTATTTCGGTTCCCGTCTTCCTCGACAGTTTGACCGGTGCCCGTGAGCGCCTCACGCTGGGGGGACTGGGAAAGCAGCCCGGGGCGGTTTATAAAGGATCGGGTTACAGTCGCTGCCTTTCAATCACACGCTCTGGATATATTGATCAGCAAACTGTACTCTAATACTTGTTCCTGTATCTGGGTGCACACACACACACACACATACTGGTTTTTACCACCCCATGGGATCCACTGACTGGCACCAGCCCAGTGGGATCCAGACTTTCTGAAGGGTCTAGAGTCACACACACACACACACACACACACACACACACACACACACACACACACACACACACACACACACACACACACACACACACACACATTTAGCTGACACTTTCATCCAAAGCGACTTACATGCTATGAGCAATGAGGGTTAAGTGTCTTGCTCAAGGACACATCGACATGGACTAGCGGAGCAGGGGATCGAACCACCGATCCTCTGATTGAAAGACAGACCTGCTAACCACTGAGCCACAACAAAAATGCACAATCAGTGTTTCCCAAGATCTAAAAAAAAAGGAAACTCACCACACAGACAGATGGTCCAAGCCAAGTAGAATCAGACCTCTTCTTCTTTTTTTTTATTTTGGTACAAGATGAAGCTCAAATCCTTCAAGGTGCTCTCTCTCTCTCTCTCTCTCTCTCTCTCTCTCTCTCTCTCTCTCTCTCTCTCGCTCAAAACTGAGAGATGAGAGGCTGGTAGGTGGTCGGGTGCTCAGCGGGGAGGAAACCCACCACGTCTTTATTCTGATGTTGAAACGAGAGCAGCAGGTTTTCTCTCCGCTCGGCTTCTTTCACCGGGTTTCTGTACAAATCCTCAGAAAACAACAACAACACGAGTCTGTGCGGTTTGATTCCTCTTGAATCCACTCAGGAGGTAATTGCTCTTCTTCTGCTGGTTTTCCCTTCTCTCAAACAGGTAGCCGCTCCGGCTTTTTAAAGTTTTCTATTCAAAGAGATGTCTTTACAGCAGGTTGTTGAGGTTATCCTCTCTTTGGCTCTTTCTCACCCGGTGTCCAACCACAGCTGTCCCGACCGCAGACCCCTCTCAGGCAGGTCGCTGCCCACTTCCTCTCCCTGTCATTGTGGTCAGTTTCCGCTGGTGCACCCTGCTACCGTTCCTTTTCCTGTCCTGGAAGGGAGGGGGGAAAAGAGAGAGAGAGAGAGAGAGAGGTATGGGGATCGGTGGGAAGACGGGAGAGTAAAAAAAAAAAAAAATGAAAGGGAGAGGGAGCGCATATGTCAGAACAGCTCAAAGACGCTCGGAGAGGCAGAGGAAGCAGCCGGCTCATGTTCATGAAGCAGATGGAGTGAGTGTGTGAGGAGGGAGACGGAGGGAGGGAGGGTGATGGAGAGGGAGGTGAGAGAGGCGTTACTTCTCGGAGGGAGAGACGGAGAGTGTGTGTGTATGTGTGTGTGTGTGTGTGTGTGTGTGTGTGTGTGTGTGTGTGTGTGTGTGTGGGGGGGGTGGGGGGGAGAGATTTATTATTCATGTGTGAGAGATAAGGATTAAGTTAAACAGGTTATTGGGGATAATCCTTAGAGATTCCCCCACATGAGGCTCGTAAATATTTCACAGGGCTGAGTGTGTGTGTGTGTGTGTATCTGACAGAGAGATCTTGTCACCACACAGAACACACACACACACTTCTCACCCCCCCCAGCCCCCTCTTCTCTTCAGGGGCAGTCGGCCGTCGGTAATTTGGGCGAATTGGACAGGAGAGCCATCGAGTGTGTTTTTACATGAAACCTCTCCTGTGGCAACAGCAGTCCTGTCTTTCTTTTTCCCTTCCTCCCTCCCTCCCTCTCTTTCTCCCTCTCTCTTTCTCTCTCTTTCTACTCCCTCTCTCGTGTTATTTGCCTTTCCACTCTACACAGAATATTCCCGACACAGCTGGGAGCAGCGCTGCCTATCATCAACATGACAAAAATCAACATTTACTTTGACTCCTCCCCCTTATTGCAGCAGTTGTGGATGTAGAGACTCTCAACAATTCGAACAAACCGAAGGACAATAAAGGTTGTTTTGTGCCGTTACAGTGAAGGTTGATCACTACTTGATTGGAGGGAGTTTTCCCCACTATTGGTGTTGTAAAGCAGCATTTTCAGAGTTGGTTCCAATTCTGTTTGTTTTGGGCATTTGCAACTGGACGACCCCATTCTCACTCCCAGCTCTTAAAATACGACAGCTCGGTCAGTGCCCCTTTGTAAAGTTACCCCATGTTTTCATGCGTCCAGCAACAATGTCAGTATTCGCTCGATACGTGCAAACCGTCTTTTAGAATAAACTTCTGTGTTTACAGGAAACAACTCAAAACTACTCAGTTAGGTTTAGTAAAATATCGTTGTTTGGGTTCAAACAGCAATACGGAAGTGTTGAATACTGAAGTTGCGCAACAAATAAATCAAAGTTTACTTCTCGTTTCACATGGGAAAGGAAGCGTGGTCTCTGCCTGAAATATGTGTTTGTTGGACCCGTCTGGAGGAGAACTCTGACGTTCATGACCACTTATCCTATTCAGGGTCACGGGCCAAGGCAGGGTTCACCTGGATGGGTCAACCAGTCTATCTTATAGGGCACATAGAGACAGACAAGCACTCACAGTCCATTTAACCTGAATTGACTGTTGGAGGAAGCCGGGTCACCCGGAGAGAACCCACTCTGACACAGTGAGAACATACAAACACAGAAGGACCACCCAGACCGGGAACCGGACCGCCCAGACCGGGAACCGAACCCTGGCCCCTCTTGCTGTGGGGCGACAGTGCTAGCTGCTATGCAGTTAGGTTGTATTTAATAAACACTTTTTTTGTTTTATGACCCCATTTTTAGTTTCTGCTTCCCCAGTGAACTATACTTTTTTTTCTTTGAAGTGTCATCTTCTTTTTGACAGATAACTAATATCTAACTTCATGGAAAAACTCTCTGTCTGAAAGTGTGTGTGCAAATGTGTGTGTGTGTGTGAGAGTCAGTTTAGACAGATAAGGGACAAACTATTGACTTTGATGGCAGTTACACACCAGAGAGAAAAAGAAAAGCCTGAAGGAAAGTGTCAGAAAATGTTCTTTTCTATCCATCACCCAACATTATTCTCATCAATTTACTGAACCATCATTATTAATAATAAGTGGTTTATGTATGTCTTCTTCATTGCACATGCAACCATAACTTTAAGTATTGATCGTTTTTGACTAGCGTGCCTTTAAACGTGATCAAACTGAATCGGGCAGGAGGCTGAATGTAGAGATGAGGAAGAAGAGAGGAAGCAGCAAAGAGGAAGAGTTTGTCCTGGTGTCGTTGTCTGTTTTCTTTCGACGTGAACAACAGTGATGGTTGTCCCACAAACAAGCAACCAAAACGTCACAAATATGATGGAAACTTGTTTACACGTCTTTTTTCTCCTCTCCTCCTCTGAGTCTCTCTGTCATTCCGTCTTTTCAAAAAATCCTCATGCTCTTGGCCTACTTTTTCTTTATATATATATATATATATATTAAAAAATAACTCTTTGGCACTAAAAATTGCATCCTCGCTCCGCTCATGACATGTAAGGAAACGGGTGATATCCCCCACTGGTGGTTTGACTGGAAGAAGACCGCTGGGAGTCGAACATCAAGGATGGGAGGACTGAGAGACAGACAGAGAGAGAGAGAAACGTCTAACATGCCAGATCTTTTTTAACGGCGCTGCATCTGCATAAAGAGGCCTGCTTTCATCATTAACACCTACAATGCTTTTATATATATTTTTAGACGCATATTCAGAGGGTAGACGAAAGAACACGGAGCAGGTGGGCGGGTTGTGTCTGAGAACCCACACATCAAAGTGTTGATTGACGGAGACATATTTACAAGCTATAAGTCCTTTTTCACAGTTATTTTGTCCATATGGGCGACTGTGGCTCAGTGGTTAGCAAGTCCGTCTTTCAATCAGAGGGTCGGTGGTTCGATCCCAGCCTCCGGTAGTCCATGTCGTTGTGTCCTTGAGCAAGACACTTAACCCTCATTGCTCACCGTTGCTGTGTCTACGGTCTACTGTATATCATGTAAGTCACTTTGGATAAAAGCGTCAGCTAAATGAAATGTAATGCTTCTGATCCTTAAAGGGCCAGTTCACCCAAATCTGTGTCCCGCTCTGGTTTCAGAAATCATAATCGTAAATGGTTTTTGGTCAAGTATCTTCGCACACACACAAAGACATTGGCTTGGTGGTTGGTGCATGACAATAAACATATATATAATATGTATAATATATATATATATATATATATATATATATATATGAACTATTAAAAACCTTCCCAACTAAAACAAATCCCTGAAGAGCTCTCTCCATGTATCTCTCGTAGATGGTAATGGAAATAAATATACAATAGAATATGTTAAAATAAGTGTGTTATTAAAGTGTTACTCAGGATACTACAGTCTCAATACTTTTTCTTTATAGGATATGTTTTCAATCATCAGTTGCTTTGACTGGCATTGACCTTAACAATATATGGCCCTTTAAAGCTACTTTTGATCATTGATTTAAAATCTAAATATTAGGTTTGTATTGCAAATGATGTCTGTAGGAGGTAACAAAGGATTTAGCTGAAACAAAACCATTCAGAATACAGAAATGCTAGTATTTTTTATGAAGAAAGTATTTTGAGAACTTGCTGCAACTCAGCCGGCATTGAAAGCTCCATAACTTCTCCGGGGGTACTCGAATGCGTCTCGTTTCACAACATCTGGTTGCTACACGGCCGGAGCTATCGGTAGGTAGCAGGAAGGGCCGGATTATTCATATTTCAGCCATAAGTAAGTACATTTTCATCTTTTTTTGCTGGACAAAAATGACATTCTCGTGGGTATCTTTGCGACAGCGGATTTGACAGTATTGGCGAACTCTGTAGGTTTTGTGGGCTCTGGGGTGCATCTTTTGCCACATAGCTACTACATAGGTATTATATCTAATTACCACATGGAGCTATAAAGAAACAAAGACGTGTGGTCACAGTTTTTACTGTACCTTAATCGATTTCTCAGAGACTAATCCAAGACGGCATCGACACCAAAACATTTAGCTCCTACAGTCAAATATGTCTTTCCCCTCTCATCCTCTATCCGTTCAGACAGTCGGAGGGGGAGGAATACCCACAAAAAGCTCCGGTTTTCCTGCTTTAGCTCCCTTTCTTTTCAAAATCTCTCAGTGGTATCTGGTAAAGAGAGCGATTACATGTCTCTGGGTCTGGAATGAGTCGCTCTTGCTGCCGTTTGGCCCGTGCTTGCATCAGCAGGTGTAGGGTTTTTGGTGGTGAGCGGCGCTGTATACAACATACGGAGCCGTATCGACGAGTGAAGTGGAGTTTAAAGGCATGTCATCAGACCACAAAAGCAGAGATAAGGTTGAAAAACTGTGAAGTGGATCCAAAGTCCTCCACGTGTCCTTGGGCGAAGCACTTGATTCCAAAGCATCCAAAGAGAACATGCACTCACGAGGGCGAAATTTATCAAAAGGAATTAAAAAATAATAATTTTAATTACACGATTCGAAAGGAAGGCAGAAAAAAAAGGTGTCTGAAGATGAGTGGATTAAAAACTGAAAGTTAATTAGAGCGAGACAAAATGGGAGCAGTTCTCATTCGGTGCACTCCTCCCAACTTCAGTGTTATGAGCAAAGAGATGGTGCATGGAAGAGGAGGCGGAACCGCTCATAATTCCTTCCAGTACAAGCAGATGTCTTGGAAATTCATGCTTCTTTTGATGTTGAGATGTATTTGCAGGCCTAAAATGTTGTGCACACTTTATTGAATTAAGTATACGAACTGTTTATCATCGGCATATACTTTAACATTAAAGTCATTGTTGGGTATTTTGACATGAGTGTTAAAAACCCACCAGAACAGCAGCATGAAGAGCTGTGTTTTATTCTGCATGATCGTGGAATCATCACTGAAAACACCAGCGAGTCAGTCATTAAGGATTCATCCTCCACGCCCACTGTCGTCTCTTGGGTCTCGGGTCAACGGTCATGTTTCCATTCAAGAAATTATATATATATATATATATATATATATATATATATATATATACAATGATATATATATATATTTATTTTATTTAATATATACAGTTAGGTCCATAAATATTTGGACATTGACACATTTTTCATTATTTTGGCTCTGTACACCACAACAATGGAGTTGAAATGAAAAAATCAAGATGTGCTTTAAGCTCAGACTTTCAGCTTTAATTTGAGGGTATTTACATCCAAATCAGGTGAACGGTGTAGGAATTACAACAAATTAAAATGTGGCCACCCTCTTTTTAAGGGACCAAAAGTAATTGGACAAATTAATATAATCATAAATCTAATTGTCACTTTTAATACTTTGTTGAAAATCCTTTGCAGTCAATGACAGCCTGAAGTCTGGATTCCATAGACATCACCAGACGCTGGGTTTCGTCCCTGGTGATGCTCTGCCAGGCCTCTACTGCAACCGTCTTCAGTTCCTGCTGGTTCTGGGGGCATTTTCCCTTCAGTTTTGTCTTCAGCAAGTGAAATGCATGCTCAATTGGATTCAGGTTAGGTGATTGACTTGGCCATTGCAGAACATTCCACTTCTTTGCCTTAAAAAACTCCTTGGTTGCTTTCGCAGTATGCTTCGGGTCATTGTCCATCTGCACTGTGAAGCGCCGTCCAATGAGTTCTGAAGCATTTGGCTGAATATGAGCAGATAATATTGCCCGAAACACTTCCGAATTCATCCTGCTACTTTTGTCAGCAGTCACATCATCAATAAATACGAGGGAACCAGTCCCATTGGCAGCCATACATGCCCACGCCATAACACTACCTCCACCATGCTTCACTGATGAGGTGGTATGCTTTGGATCATGAGCAGTTCCTTTCCTTCTCCATACTCTTCTCTTCCCATCATTCTGGTACAAGTTTATCTTCGTCTCATCTGTCCATAGGATGTTCTTCCAGAACTGTACAGGCTCTTTTAGATGTTTTTTGGCAAACTCTAATCTGGTCTTCCTGTTTTTGAGGCTCACCAATGGTTTACATCTTGTGGTGAACCCTCTGTATTTACTCTGGTGAAGTCTTCACTTGATTTTCGACTTTGACACAGATACACCTACCTCCTGGAGAGTGTTCTTGATCTGGCCAACTGTTGTGAAGGGGTTTTTCTTCACCAGGGAAATGATTCTTCTGTCATCCACCACAGTTGTCTTCTGTGGTCTTCCAGGTCTTTTGGTGTAGCTGAGCTCACCAGTGCGTTCTTTCTTCTTCAGAATGTACCAAACAGTTGATTTGGCCACACCTAATGTGTCTGCTATCTCTCTGATGGTTTTGTTTTGATTTTTCAGCCTAATGATGGCTTGCTTCACTGATAGTGACAGCTCTTTGGACTTAATATTGAAAGTTGACCGCAACAGATTCCAAACACAAATACCACACCTGAAATGAACCCAAGACCCTTTTATCTACTCCTTGTAAATGAAATATCGAGGGAATTACACACACCTGACCTTGAAACAGCTGATCAGCCAATTGTCCAATTACTTTTGGTCCCTTAAAAAGAGGGTGGTGTTGAGAAATATCAAATGCTCTATGATAATGTTTTATATTCATTTGCTTTGTGCGGTTTTTATATTCATTTACTTATGCAAGACCTCTTACACAAGCAGAACTATGTCTGTTGGGCAGGGGGCCCACCAGAGAAAAAACCTTCATAGAGGCAAATAAGGAGATGAACAAACACATCTGAAATTCCTCTTATGTTGAGCAATTCCTCTTGTTATGTTGAAATGGAATTTTGCAAAGTTCAAGGACTAAAAACCATCTTGCTGAATAACAGAATGTGCGAAGGGGGAGAACTATGCTTCCCCTAGAGTAAACAAAGAGCGGCGGTTAAGGGTGTTCAACGTCTAAATAAATGTATTTTCATTTCTGAGTGGACAATAAGAATTATTGTTATTATTGTTGAAAAAGGTCAGGGACCTGACGGTCTGGGACCGGTAAAAAAGGTCTGGGACCTGGTGATTACTGAATCACTAAAGAGGTCTGGGACCTCAGCGGTCTGGGACCGTGTAAAGTCTGAGTTTGGCAACTCCGCCTATTTCCTGACGAGGGATAAGGTTTTGCTGGGTCGTAAAACCCAAGAATTAGGGCACCTTTAAAACAACCCTAACCCTAACCCTAACCTGATGGTCTGGGACCGGTCATAAATAGAAAAGGTCTGGGACCTAACGGTCTGGGACCGGTCATAAATAAAAAGTAAAAAGCATGAATGAGATGTATATGATTGCTTAATAACAACAATTGAAGCAGCAGTACTGCCCGAAACCTCACGGTGTCAACAAAAAGCAGTAGTCTGTTGAAGTAGATTGTGGCCATTCAGATAATAAAGCTCTGCTGATAACCATAAAAGTGTTCTTGGCAATCTGATAACATTCTTAGAAAGTTGTGGCAGTTTAATAAAGAAGTTGTGGCAGTTTAATAAAGTCCCTTAAAATAGTTTTGCAATTCAATAAAATCCCTGGCAGTTTGATAAAATTAAAAGTTGTATAATGGACGGGGAATTTGATAGGGAAATAGATGATGGAGGCTGGGGAGGAACTGGAGGCTGGGGAGGAACTGAAGACGGTTGCAGTAGAGGCCTGGCAGAGCATCACCAGGGACGAAACCCAGCGTCTGGTGATGTCTATGGAATCCAGACTTCAGGCTGTCATTGACTGCAAAGGATTTTCAACAAAGTATTAAAAGTGACAATTAGATTTATGATTATATTAATTTGTCCAATTACTTTTGGTCCCTTAAAAAGAGGGTGGCCACATTTGAATTTGTTGTAATTCCTACACCGTTCACCTGATTTGGATGTAAATACCCTCAAATTAAAGCTGAAAGTCTGCACTTAAAGCACATCTTGATTTTTTCATTACAACTCCGTTGTTGTGGTGTACAGAGCCAAAATAATGTAAAATGTGTCAATGTCCAAATATTTATGGACCTAACTGTATATATATATATATATATATTTAGGTTATATACATTTTAAAAAAATATATATGTATGTCTCTATCCATTTTCATCCGCTTATTGGGTCTTGGTGGCAGCAGGTCCAGCAGGCTTCTCCAGGCTTCTCCAGGCTTCTCCAGGCTTCTCTCTCTCCCGCTACATCTACCAGCTCATCCTGGGGGATCTCGAGGCGTTCCCAGCCCAGCTGGGAGATATAATCCCTCCAGCGTGTCCTGTGTCTTCCTCGAGGCCTCCTACCAGTGGCTGGAAAACCTCTAAAGGGAGGCATCCTGGAGGCGTCCTAATTAGATCCTAACCACCTCAGCTGACTCCTTTTGACACATATATTATTTTTACTTTTTTTAACATACTATGACTATTTTCATACTTTTTTTGACAAATTATATCTTTTTACTTTTTTGACATACTATGACTTTTTTGACATACTATGACTTTTTCATACTTTTTTTGACAAATGATATCTTTTAATTTTTTTGACATACTATGACTTTTTTCATACTTTTATCACAAATCATGTTTTTTGACTTTTTTGACATACTATGACTTTTTGACATACTATGACTTTTTTCATACTTTGTTTGACAAATGATATTTTTTTCCTTTTTTGACATTCTATGACTTTTTTTGACATACTATGACTTTTTCATACTTTCTTCACAAATCATGTTTTTTGACTTTTTTGACATACTATGACTTTTTTCATACTTTGTTTGACAAATGATATTTGTTTACTTTTTTGACATACTATGACTTTTTTTGACATACTATGACTTTCTTCATACCTTTTTTGACAAATGATATTTTTTTACCTTTTTGACATATCACGACTTTCTTTGACATACTATGACTTTTTTCATACTTTTTTCACAAATCATGTTTTTTTACTTTTTTGACACACTATGACTTCTTTGACATACTATGACTTTTTTCATACTTTTTTTGACAAATGATATTTTTTACTGTTTTGACATACTTTGACTTCTTTGACATACTATGACTTTTTTCATACTTTGTTTGACAAATGATATTTTTTTACTTTTTTGACATACTTTGACTTCTTTGACATACTATGACTTTTTTCATACTTTTTTCACAAATCATGTTTTTTGACTTTTTTGACATACTATGACTTTTTTCATACTTTGTTTGACAAATGATATTTTTTTTTCTTTTTTGACATACTATGACTTTTTTTGACATACTATGACTTTTTCATACTTTTTTCACAAATCATGTTTTTTTTACTTTTTTGACATACTATGACTTTTTTGACATACTATGACTTTTTTCATACTTCGTTTGACAAATGATATTTTTTTACTTTTTTGACATACTATGACTTTTTTGACATACTATGACTTTTTTCATACTTTGTTTGACAAATGATATTTTTTTACTTTTTTGACATAATATGACTTTTTTGACATACTATGACTTTTTTCATACTTTTTTGACAAATGATATCTTTTTACTTTTTTGACATACTATGACTTTTTCATACTTTTTTTGACAAATTATATTTTTTATACTTTTTTGACATACTGTGACTTTTTTGATCTACTATGACTTTTTTGACATACTATGACTTTTTTCATATTTTTTTTTGACAAATTATATTTTTTTACTAAGGTTACACTTCCTACATGCACAATTCTACTGGAATCTCTCATGTGCCATAAGAACAATGTCCTCTATTACCATACAAGCAAATCCACTTTCTTTCTCAAAAATTCAGAATGTTTTTGCATACCCATAATAAATACAGATTATCTCCTCAACCACAAGGGATATTTGAATAATTAAAAAGGTATAATAATCAGAAAACACTTGTGAGAACGCCGGCTTCATCACCGGCTTCATCACCGGCTTCATCACAACAAACAGATCAGATCAGATCAGGCTGAGAGAAGGATGTGTGCTTTTTGCTTTTGGTAGCAGAACTACCCAGAATCCTCTCCTGCTGCCTGGTGCTGAATGTAACTACTTAAGTACAATTTTGAGGTACTTTGTTTTGAACTGCGAACCAACAGCTCAGGTCTTTCACTGTTGATGCTGTTCTGTTTCGCTACATTGTATTCTCATTTAGTGTTAAAGTAAAAATAGAATGTGACGTCTTCTTTATTGCATCAAAGTCTATAAACAAAACGAGGATGAAGCAAATCGTTTGATGCAGGTGGCTGTTTATGTTCTATTAACTTCATTATTTAACATTTAAAGTAAAAATTTAAATTCTGTAAAAAATGTATTCATGGAGAACAAAGAAAGTCTCCTTTGACCTAAGTGGAAAAAAAACACGTCATTTCAGTTTTTACCAGCTTGAATCGTTCCGACAGACGATCCGGAGAGATGGGACATTAACCCCTACTGTGTGCATGTGTGTGTGCATACTTTTGTGTGACTATACAATGCTTGCATGTATGTGTGTGTGTGTCTACCATTTGTGTGCATGTGTGTGTGTGTGTGTGTTGTGTAAATAGACAAAGATCCCTGAGGACAAATGATGAGGAGATGATATCTTGTGAAGTGTGCCCTTTAAAAATAGCAGGGTCGCTGTCAACATTACTCGGCTCTGGGTGAGCTTTCTGTTTCTGTGTGTGTGTGTGTGTGTGTGTGTGTACACACTCCTGCATGCCACCATGATCTATGTGTGCATTATTGCGCGCATGTGTTCGCGACCCCTTCCTCCACTGCATTTGTCTGGTTTTTCTGCCTGTGTGTAGACAAGTAACAGCTATTAGGATCTGTCATCATGCATGACTGAGTTCTACATGACCTGTGTGTGTGTGTGTGTGTGTGAGTGAGTGTTTGTGTGGTGTGTGTGTGTGTGTGTGTGTGTGTGTGTGTGTGTGTGTGTGTGTGAGTGAGTGTTTGTGTGGTGTGTGTGTGTGTGTGTGTGTGTGGTGTGTGTGTGTGTGCTAATAAACGTGTGTGCCCGCCGCAGAGAGGTACTGTATGAGATGCATTTAACCAGAGCTCCTATGACTGATGTACATGGTAATGTGAAATATCGCCTCAGGGTGACACAGACAGAGAGAGAGAGAGGGAGAGAGAGAGAGAGAAAGAGAGAGAGAGAGAAAGAGAGAGAGAGAGAGAGAGAGAGAGATATATGGGGGTTGGGGGGGATGATGAAACAAAGAAGCAGTATAAAACTAATATTGTAACGAACACATTTACCTGTTCACAGTTGACAAATTCAAATCTTGTATCTTTGGGAACTGAGGAAACATAATAATTCACATTATATTTACACTGAATGGGTGTTTTAGTTCACACCTCTTTATTCACCCTTCTAGCTTATTTGATTTCTTTGGAGGCGGGAGATGGTTTTTCTCTCACGTGCATGAGTAGAAACAATGGACCCCTTCATGGGTACTGCAAGGGTATATCAGTTTAGCCTCTTTATGTTGTGATTTTGTGTCTAATTTTGAGTCTCTTTGTAGTTGTTTCGAATCTCTTTGTAGTTGTTTTGAGTCTCTCTGTAGTTGTTTTGAGTTCCTTTGTAGTTGTTTTGAGTCTCTGTAGTTGTTTTGAGTAATTCTGAGTCTCTTTGGTGATTTAAAGTCTCATTGTAGTTGTTTTGAGTCTCTTTGAAGTGGTTTTGTAATTGATAACATTGACGATGGCTGCATTTTTTTTGAGGTGATCTGATTCCAGCGCAAATACAACTATCCACAGTCAAAGTTGGAAAAGTGATTATCAATTCAGAGGTCAGCTATCAAGCTATGACTTTGCTTTTTTAAAATATATATAATTCAAAGGGCTTGACAAATTTAACCTGATGGAGGATAATTTATTTGTGTATGAAATTTCATGGCAATCCGTTCAAAGGCCGTTACACAAAAAAAAAACTAATGTCGACCTCATGGTGGCACAAGGTCTTCAAAGTGAGCATGCTTCATCCTCTGGGGACCAGGAATGAATGTGCAGGATTCATTGAAAGTGGTCGACTGACTGAGATTTGCTGACATGGCTGAAAATCCGGTTGTTTTCCACTTGGAAAGATAAATGCCGTCTAAAGGCAGTTTTCAGATTTTATTAGAAAGGAGTTGAGTAGGTGTTGAACATTTGAGAGAAATATGAGCAAAAGGAGGGAGGAGGGAGGAGGAAGGATAGTCAGTCTCATGCACGCACACAATTCATATGCAACATTCCCATTAAAACCCAAAGATAAGGACCTACAAATGTCTCCCAAACCAGCTCCCCTCCCTGCTGCCTCCTCTTGTTTCACTCCCCCATCCCTCCATGTGTCTCCCACCTGTCTGTCTCTTATTGCGCCTGTCTTTCATCACTCCCCCTCCGCTCCGTGGCCGAAACCTATCAGAGGTTGAATCAATGACGAGACGTCGAAGGATATCTCTGTGTGTGTGTCTGTGTGTGTGTGTAGATCTGAGGTCTGAGCGAGAATAAATGTGTGTTTTCACATTGTGAGCCAAAATCTGTGCATATGTGTATTTCTGCCTCATTACGGAGACATTGTGTGATTGTGTGGTTTTAATGTGCTCTGCCGAGCTCTCATCTCCGTATTTTTCATGTATCAAAAAGTGTGAAAAACACATTTACAAGTGTGCGAGTGAGAGTGTGAGTGTGTGTGTGTGCTTGTGTTTCTTTGAGGACGCTAACTAGTGGATGCTAAATAATGCAGCGTTCTGCCGAATGCCTCTCCTCCCCAACAACATCCCCATTACTGATTCGGGGGTTTGAAAATGTTAATGCTTTTAACGGAGTCACTCCTCGTTCACGTCAAACTGGAGGAGATAGCAGGATCGCACACGCGGCGTACACAAACATGGACGGAGGCGGAGCCTCGTTGACAGACTTGTGCACACACAGCACAAGCAAAGCAGGAGGAGAAAAGTGATATTTCTTGGCACATGCACTCGATGAGTCATTTTCATAGGAATGATTGTCCGCCTTCTGGGATTCCAGTATCAGTTCCCGTAATACACCAGAGTTTTACGTGATGGAAACATCTGCTTTCATTCCATCTTTATGGGAAATGCGGACACAGTTTTTGAAAATCTCTGAAGTGCTTAACAACGGTTTCGGATGCCAATCATCACCATCCACCGTTGTTGGGAATAAACTTCTACTGTCAACGTTTTCCTGAAATGTTTCAAAAAAACATTTAGAAATTCTTTACATGGCACTTGCAGCATCTTACAGCGGCGGCAGCGAGCGGCGCTGTGTTGAAGTGAGGCAATAGAAAACCAACTCGGATGCAAAACCGTGAAAAACTGGCGCTTCATTCCCCGTCGTTTGAATTTCGGGCAGCGCTCGGAAAACAAAGGTGATAAGAATGAGCGCCGGATTTTTGAATCAAGGTTAAAAAAGAAATATAAAAAAAAGGCGACAGAGAAATACTTTATCTTTTTTTTTTTTTTTTTTAAATGACTGAATTCATATGAACTCGCAGTGCAACAGAAAATGTGTTCAGTTTAAACGGCCCGAGGCGGAAAAGGGGAGAAATAAACATGCTCAGCACGCTTCCTTTTGTTATTCCTGCCTCTCCTTTTGGTCGGAAAATGGAGCATCTTTAGAGGAATTCTACGTTTGTGCGACATTTCAGTTTCACAGAAGAAGAAAAAAACAACAACACATGAAACACATATTTTATTATTTATCCCCCGCGCTATTTAAAAAAAAAAAAAAAACACAGTGATTGCGTTTGCCGTCTTTAATATTCAACAGATGCCTCGTGTGTGTTCCCCTTCCACCTCACTATTTAACTTCTGATTTATTTATTCTCTGTTTTCTTTTTAATCATTTGTGTACAGGCGCGGCAGGCACATTGTGCTCTCGACTATCTAGGAAGCCGCTGCAGGGATCACCTGCAGGGAACGTGTTGGAAATGGAAATGACTTCAGTTTCAAGGTCAGCGCGCTGTGAGATTCCCTTTGACGGCCGCACAGCTGTGATGCGCAGAGCATCAAGGTTAAACTGTTGTGAGGTGATCTCCCGCTCCCCGTCTCTCTGATGATGCAACCTCTCCTCACTCCTTGCCAAACGGCGCTAACCACTGCCCGGGCTCTAGGACCCCTTTTTTCCCTCCCCCCCAGCACGCCATCCGAATGCCCTCCCTAGAAGCAGGCCGGGCCGAACACATCTGACTGAGTTGTTTATCACCAGCGCTTTGAATGTCAACTTGGAGAAACCTGCAGCTATAGCTGTTGTGTGGAGAGGAATGAGAGTAATTACACAGACTGGCAGACATAAACACACACAATGAGCGCGCAGCAGTGCAATCAGACACACACACACGCACACACACACACACACACACACAAACACACACACACACACACACACACACACTGTGTTTTTTTTTCTCTAATGATAAATAGGCTGAGGCGATGCTTTCATGTTGTCTCTTAGTTTACTGTATGATGAAGCCATTAATTCTCCCTACGTTTCTCTCTCTTTACTTTATTCCTCTTGTTTGCTCTCACCCATCTCCCTTCACTCTCTCTCCTCCCACCTATGCCCCTCTTCCCCCCCTCCCCCCCTCCGCCCCCCCCCCCCCCTTTTCCCCCTATTTTTCTCACTTTCTGGTTCAATGATTGGAGACTTCAAATTGCCACTGAATTTCATCATAAAACCCCACTCTGCTCCTACTGCCCTTGTTGCCTCCTGCCAAACACACAAAGGATACGCACACACACACACACACACACGCACGCAAGCTCATGCTAACGTGTCAAGCTTATTATTCAGCGGTGCTATCGACATGTCAAAAAGCCGTTCTCTCCGCTCTGAAACGGAAAAACAACAGAAAGGAGAATTGGAAGTTCCTTGTTTGCAAAGAGCGGAGAAATATTTGTTGGAGCGTCTGAGAGTGCACAAATCAACAAAAAGCACGCGGCGGCGAGGCGGGAAGATAAGAGGGACTGGAACACAACATGCAAATGGAGAGGCGAACCGTTTCCAGCTCAGCGCTCTCCCTCCGGCTGCATCCAGCCTCTTCTCACGCAGACGATCGACATGCAGGTGCACGGCCGCTAAACGCTGCTGGATGGTCCGGGTTGTCGAAAATATATAATGTCGCACCCCATGTTGTAACACAAATAATCGATTTAAATTGCAACACACAAAAAATCTCCTGCATGAGTTTGACGGATCAGAAACAAGAAGAAGATCTGAGTTGTTCATATTCTAAAAGATCGTGGTTTGGATTAAAGAACTACGGGGGTGTCGTAACTTAATAAGTACAATAGTCTCAAATTACTCGGAGGGCGACCTGCAGCCTCGTGGGTGAGAGACCAGTTTTTTTGTACACTCCACTTCCTGCCAACCCCATGTGGGTTTCTGAGGTGTCCGTACTTCCTGTTTCATGATAATTTGGATTACATACAAATTGATTTGTATGGGATACAAAATGTGCCCCATAAGTTTCCAAGGTGATGTAGCGGCTATCAATGTCACCTCACAACAAGAGGGGCCGGGGTTCGGTTCCCGGTCTGGGCGTTCCTTCTGTGTGGAGTTTGCATGTTCTCACTGTGTCAGTGTGGGTTCGTGTTTATTTATGCAACTGTGTCCCGTTTCAGGGGCTTTAGATCTGTATGACCTCGTTATCCTTATGACCTCGTTATCCTTATGACCTCGTTATCCTTATGACCTCGTTATCCTTATGACCTCGTTGCAACGTGCTTTCTCAGTTCTTTGGAGATAATTGTGTGGCTGTGTTCTGAAAATATTTTTGCAACAGAAGTGAGATCTTTTGTGTCGTGAAGTCAGAATTTTCAATTGCTTCTAAACTCTGAAGAAGATTCTAAATACCTTCAAGATTGTTTGTTCCTCTCACATTTGTGCTACACACACATGCTACACCGTTGTGGGGAATCTTTAATTGACATAATGCATTTAACCTTCAGCTATCTGTTTGTTGATATCTTTTATTGCAATTTTTTAATTCATTTTTTTATATAACATATACATTATTTTTTTGATTTTGTAAAAATATTTTTATTGTTCATTTTAATTTGATATATTTGTTATTATTTTTTTATGTATTTATTTATACTTTTTTAAATTTTAATTTATGTCTAGATTTATTGTTATGAACCTTACAGAGTCAAATTGCTTGTATATGCAACACAATTCTGATTCCCCATTAGAATCATAAATAATAAAAAACATTTACTTTCCACAAACTTGAGCCACTCAGATCCAAAAAACTTCTCTCCCACACATAAACACACACACACACATTAACACACACACACACACACACACACACACACACACACGTGCACACACACCGTCGCACAAAGTGGGCAGAGGTCTATAAAAAGCCCAAATGATGCTAACTACCCAGATCCTCTTAATGATGCTAATGTCATTATTTCTATGGGTGATTAATGAGAGCTATTTATAGCTCATTAATACCATATTGAGTAGGACTGCAGATTAATTTGTTAATCACGCATCAAATACAACCGCTGCCCCCAGCCGCTGACTAAAGCCTTATCCCTGTGTGTGTGTGTGTGTGTGTGTGTGAGACCAGATATCCCTGCCTCCGGCTCTTGCTTCTTTCTCTGTCTCACTTTAGTTTTCTTTTCAATGGTCTACCTTCTCATCACCGAGGGTCTCACTAGTCCGATTAGCCTTCGGCCCCGGAGCCACCGGGGGCCAATCCCTCGGTGCTGAAATCCAATCCCTCCGCCTCCTCCGTGAGCCACTTTTGGCGGAAATAACGACTCGGCGAGCTCGGCTAAGTCAACGTGGCCTCTCCTCTTCTAACCTTTATTTTTTTTTAAATATTGTTCAGGTACGTCTCTGGTGTGTTCAAGTACGTCTCTGGTGTGTTCAGGTACGTCTCTGGTGTGTTCAGGTACGTCTCTGGTACGTCTCTGGTGTGTTCAGGTACGTCTCTGGTACGTCTCTGGTGTGTTCAGGTACGTCTCTGGTGTGTTCAGGTACATCTCTGGTGTGTTCAGGTACATCTCTGGTTGGTGTGTTCAGGTACATCTCTGGTTGGTGTGTTCAGGTACATCTCTGGTGTGTTCAGGTATGTCTCTGGTGTATTCAGGTACATCTCTGGTGTGTTCAGGTACATCTCTGGTGTGTTCAGGTACGTCTCTGGTGTGTTCAGGTACGTCTCTGGTGTGTTCAGGTACATATCTGGTATGTTCAGGTACGTCTAACCTGCAGACTTAAGTCTCTTTGACCCAATATGTAACAAATAAACCAACACTACCTATTTTTCGGAATTTCTGCATCGTGCAATATGCATCTGGCTCGAACAACAAAAAATAAAAGCTGGACTTTAACCGTAAAATCTCTCCACTCTCGTGGTTTTAAGAACCCTTTTGTCCGTATGAGGAACAGAGCGCAGGTCTTACAGCACTTTATTATAATCTCATTCCTCTGGACCGGGAGTGTTTTTTTTTCTTCTTCTTTCCATGTGGACGTTAGCGCTAGCTTAACCCTATCACAATCAATTTGCTTTCTGGGAAACACTGCTTATAGTCGGAGGGGTGGAGGGCGATAGATTGGAGGGGGAGGGGGGGGGGGCACAGACTCCAAATCCACAGAGAGATGGAGAGACCATGACAGAGACTGAGAGGGATTTCAAGTCCCTCTCCAGAGAACCGGACTGGTGTTCCTAATAACAAGCTTACCCCCCCTCCCCCTCCTCCCCTCCCCAATATGAGGGCAGATCATCCCACTCCGCTTTAAACACACACTCTGCTCAGATTAACACACACAAACACGCACACTCCAGATGCTGTTGTCGCCTGGGGTAAAGCCAAAGCCATGCTAACATGCTAATGTTTAGCATTATCACCTCTTAGCATGTTAGCACCCATTCAACATGTACTGATTAGCTCAACACAAACGATGCCATTCGTATTTGTCGATAAACCAAATTATATGAACAATTTGAAATTTTGACAAAAAGGTTTTAGGATCGTCAATCATCTAAAAAATATATTTCAAAAACATCAACTGAAATAGGGCCGGATGATACGACTAAAATTGGGATTTTCAGGCGTCCGCCAGAACTGGACCAAAATGTAGAAGCTAACGGAATATCTGGACAGTATTTGACCATTTATTGAACTATGAGTAAATAAACTGTTAAAAGGGTAATTAATAAACAAACAGTCGAGGGCAGCTTCGTTATTCTTGAAGGATTTTGCCGTAAAAATAGTGCAAGATCTGCCCTGAACTGAGGCGCTGATTAATAAAAACACGACACAATAACACCTTCAGAGGTTTTTTGCCAGCTCCACGTTTCTATTTGCTCTGGGAAAGTGAAACCCGGGTGGTGGGTTCAGAGGTGACCCCTGACCTGTGCCAATCACTTGCTAAATGCCCTTTGCGACCCGCTAAGCCCGCCCACTCGTCAAAACCAGACCAAAAAAACAAGAAAGAGAAAATATTACAACTGAAAATATTTGGATAAAGAAACAAAGTCAGCAAAGAGACATTTTTTATGGCTCTTGCTTGCAGTCATTTCACATATATATAAATTCACATATATTTCAATACAAATATGTCCAAGAAATCGTGTCTAAAGTTAAGATGTGTAAAAAAACAAACAAATAATAATAAAAAAATGCATCAAATATGTGAAGATGACTTTGCTGCACCTCTTCACTGCTTTACAACTTCTCCAGCTGGTCTGTTACATATTCACGTTTTTTTATTTTTTTGTCCAACAAATGGATTGTTAAGATAGCGTGGATGTAAAGCCTCTCTAACAAGTATTAGCTGTAGGGGAGGGGCGGAGCCAGAGGTGAGGATTTGTGTAAATGGGGGCGGAGACAGAGGATTTATGTAAAGGTTCTCTCAGCTCTCCGATCCGAATATGTTTTTGGGACAGAAATTCCACGTAATGGAGTCTCAATATCGTGTGTGTGTGTGTGTGTGTGTGTGTCCACCATTTAATGATCCACTGATTCATTGACTTTAGCTGAACAAATAAAGGACAGTAAAGTGTGATGTGAAGTAAAAATGCAAAATGCAAGATATAAAAAATAAACAATCCATCTCGATTTGGCATAGCAGGAAAAATATTGATCCCAGATGAGATCATAAAGATGTGATTATGAGAGGAATGTGGATCATACGTGGTTGTGTCGTCCTGTTGGTTCATCCTGATGTGATGAGGAGCGTGGGAACAACGGACTGAGAGGGAAAAGTCAGCGTTTCCGTTTGAATCAAGTTCACCGAACAAAGAAGAGGAACCGCAAGTGATGGGAAATGGAGAGAGAGAGAGGGGGGGGGGAGAGAGAGAGGGAGAGGGGGAGAGAGAGAGAGGGAGGGGGAGAGAGGGAGAAGGAGAGGGAGAGAGAGAGAATAGACAGAGAGAGGGGGAGAAGGAGATGGAGAGAGACAGAGAGCGAGAGGGAGAGAGGGAGAGAGGGAGAGAGAGAGAGAGAGAGAGAGAGGGAGAGAGAGCGAGAGAAAGAGAAAGAGGGAGAGAGAGAGAGAGGGAGAGAGAGAGAGAGATAGGGGGTAATGCGTGTCACAAGGGCACTGAAGGACGAGACAGATAGAAAGAAAAGTGAGATAAGAAATTAGTTTTTCATTCAGACAGCAATTATTTTTTTTCCTGCACTCAAATTTTGTTTTAGGGGCATTTCTTCTTCTTTTTTTTATTTTATCACTTTCACGGCGGTTTTATTTAATCGTCACATTATTATTCCTCCGGATCACATCTTGGTAATTCAATTCTAAATTTATACTAATAACACTTGCTTAATATAAAACATTATAATGTGCACATTCCCTTCTTCTTTGACTGGCAGCAGCGTCGGAGAACTGCCCGGGTCACGAAACCCCAAAAGTTCACCCGACAAGCAAAGAGAATGCAGCTTTAACACATGAAGCATAGACTTCTATACAACCAGAGGAGTCTCCCCCTGGTGGTCAGGAAAGAGAATGCAGCTTTAACACATGAAGCATAGACTTCTATACAACCAGAGGAGTCGCCCCCTGGTGGTCAGGAGAGAGAATGCAGCTTTAACACATGAAGCATAGACTTCTA
The DNA here is from genome assembly GCA_023566465.1 of Cottus gobio. Classification (NCBI taxonomy): domain Eukaryota; kingdom Metazoa; phylum Chordata; class Actinopteri; order Perciformes; family Cottidae; genus Cottus; species Cottus gobio. Next base: position 2,325,330 of record CM042225.1, read on the forward strand.
TACAACCAGAGGAGTCGCCCCCTGGTGGTCAGTAGAGAGAATGCAGCTTTAACACATGAAGCATAGACTTCTATACAACCAGAGGAGTCGCCCCCTGGTGGTCAGGAGAGAGAATGCAGCTTTAACACATGAAGCATAGACTTCTATACAACCAGAGGAGTCGCCCCCCTGGAGGTCAGGAGAGAGAATGCAGCTTTAACACATGAAGCATAGACTTCTATACAACCAGAGGAGTCGCCCCCTGGTGGTCAGGAGAGAGAATGCAGCTTTAACACATGAAGCATAGACTTCTATACAACCAGAGGAGTCGCCCCCTGGTGGTCAGGAGAGAGAATGCAGCTTTAACACATGAAGCACAGACTTCTATACAACCAGAGGAGTCTCCCCCTGGTGGTCAGTAGAGATAATGCAGCTTTAACACATGAAGCATAGACTTCTATACAACCAGAGGAGTCGCCCCTAGTCACAAATGCACAAACTTAGTTAGTTTAGTTCATGGAATTAAATACATATAGTTGAGCCTATATTTATATAAGCTTATAAAACTTATTTTCAACCTTTAACAAAATGTGCAGATCAGAACCACCCGTCTTGTCTTTACCTTTCACAATAAAAGCCCAAAAGACATATAATATTCACAGGCCAGTGTTTTGCTCAATGTGAGTAAACGTCCACAAAGTGACGCGAGCAGGAATCTTTTTTCTTTCTTCGCAGCTGTGGACCGAGGAATTCTTCTGCTGCGCCGGGTCACACCGACTTCCTGCTATTGAAACAGTAGCAGTGTGTAACACACAGACACACACACACACACACACACACACACACACACTGTGACACCGGCTAACCTCGGCCTTCCTGTAAAAGCCGATGGAAACTTGCGACCAGTCCACAGCTGAACAACAACGATTTAAACTACACAATAAAAACTCTTCAACTACTTCCATCCAGTTCTATGTTTGTTTTTTACATTTAAATTGTCACAAAATTAGTTGCGGATATTTGCGATACACACAAAAATGCGCCACCATGAAGCCAAAAGTCACAATTAAACAGATTTATCTTTTTTTTTTAAACCTGAATAAAAGTCACAACACCAAAGGTAAACATTGAGAGAGACACACACACACACACACACACACACACACATGTCTACAAACACAAATGTCCACACATCGCCAGATTAAGGGACACTCTGAGGAATTACAGGGTTGTTGCTAAGGAAACCAGGGGAAGGACTGGAGAGCCCTGATTAAGGATTGGCTCGATGAGATTAAGTGTCTCTTACACACACACACACACACACACACACACACCCTACTCTATCTCAGTGGTCTTCCACATGCGAGCAGGGGAGGAAATCCTTTTATGGACGTTTTATTTGATGTTTCCCCTCAGAAGTAAAAAATCAAACGTTGCGTGTTCCAGATAGCAGACGGCCGGCTGACCACCAGTGTGTGACCAGTGTGTGACCAGTGTGTGACCAGTGTGTGACCAGTGTGTGACCAGTGAGTCACCAGTGTGTGACCAGTGAGTCACCAGTGTGTGACCAGTGTGTGACCAGTGTGTGACTAGTGTGTGACCAGTGTGTGACTAGTGTGTGACCAGTATATGACTAGTGTGTGACCAGTGTGTAACCAGTGAGTCACCAGTGTGTGACCAGTGTGTGACCAGTGAGTCACCAGTGTGTGACCAGTGTGTGACCAGTGAGTCACCAGTGTGTGACCAGTGTGTGACCAGTGTGTGACTAGTGTGTGACCAGTATATGACTAGTGTGTGACCAGTATATGACTAGTGTGTGACCAGTGTGTAACCAGTGAGTCACCAGTGTGTGACCAGTGTGTGACTAGTGTGTGACCAGTATATGACTAGTGTGTGACCAGTGTGTAACCAGTGAGTCACCAGTGTGTGACCAGTGTGTGACTAGTGTGTGACCAGTATATGACTAGTGTGTGACCAGTGTGTAACCAGTGAGTCACCAGTGTGTGACCAGTGTGTGACCAGTGTGTGACTAGTGTGTGACCAGTATATGACTAGTGTGTGACCAGTGTGTAACCAGTGAGTCACCAGTGTGTGACCAGTGTGTGACTAGTGTGTGACCAGTATATGACTAGTGTGTGACCAGTGTGTAACCAGTGAGTCACCAGTGTGTGACCAGTGTGTGACCAGTGTGTGACTAGTGTGTGACCAGTATATGACTAGTGTGTGACCAGTGTGTAACCAGTGAGTCACCAGTGTGTGACCAGTGTGTGACTAGTGTGTGACCAGTATATGACTAGTGTGTGACCAGTGTGTAACCAGTGAGTCACCAGTGTGTGACCAGTGTGTGACCAGTGTGTGCGACCGTAAATGCCTCAACAATGAACTCAGGTGTCTGCGTCGGGTCTGTGACCAATTTCCTGTTTGTACGCAGCTCACAATGCAGTGACCTCACTCTTTTAGAGAAACAATAGAAAAAAAGAACACAGGACTTTCACCTAGGAGACATCTGTTCGTGTCCTGTGTGAAACAAAAAGTCTTGTTGACTTACTTGAAGTGACTCGTGACGTGTTTTCAGGACTTCAGTTACGTTTTATACTTATTTATGTTAGGTTATTTACATACTTATGTTTCATTGTGTACATAACTATGTTACATTGTTTACGTACTTATGTTTCAATGTTTACATAACTATGTTACATTGTTTACGTACTTATATTTCATTGTTTTCATAATTATGTTACATTGTTTTCATAATTATGTTACATTGTTAACGTACTTATGTTTTAATGTTTACATAACTATGTTACATTGTTTACGTACTTATGTTTAAATGTTTACATAATTATGTTACATTGTTTATGTACTTGTTTCAATGTTTACATAATTATGTTACATTGTTTACGTACTTACTTTTCATTGTTTACATAATTATGTTACATTGTTTACGTACTTACTTTTCATTGTTTACATAATTATGTTTGTTTGTTTGCATACGTATGTTTCATTAAAGTTTTTCTAACCCTAACTACGTCGTTTTTGTTGCCTAAACTTAACTGCAAACGTTTCTGCAACTTTGTTGCCCCATCATAACCACGCCCCTTTTCACGATAATGCGAGAAAATCTCAAAGTGCGCATCGTGAGGCATTATGTTCCCAAACCGCTGGAGTAGGAAATGCTCGCCAGGCGATAAACGACAGAACTGACCCCAATAACTCAAAGAGCATCGCTGACAGCTAACAGGTCTGAGGGTGCAACACGGAGAAAGAAGATGAAAGGATGGACGGAAGAAAAGAGGGAAAGAGAACAAGAGGGACGTCAGAGAGCTGTACAATATGTGAACATGACAAGTACACGAGAAACACCTTCCACACACTGCCATCAACATCTCTCTCTCTCTCGCCCTCTCCCCTCTCTCTCTGCCTCTCCCTCTCTCTCTCTTTCTCTCTCTCTCACTCTCTCTCTGCCACACACACACATTGTTGTTCCAGCTGTGCTGAACACACACATGAATAACACTGAAACACAAAAGAGGCACAGCGTCCATTTCCATCTACAAAAATCAAGATAATAACCTCAGTGGGACATTTACATTTATTTATTTATCCCAAAGCCAGAATCCAGAAATGAGAGACGACCAGATGAAATGTCTCGTTATCAGGATTCAAAACCAGACATTTCTTTCCCGAACACAGAAAACATTTAGTAACAGCATCTGATTTTTTTGGTGTGTGTGTGTGTGTGTGTGTGTAAGCAAGTGTGAGAAAGATGAAAAGTGAATAAAAAGAAACGTACCGTACGAACAAAATTGCAACAACAGCATTGAGTGTGTTCTGCTTCGTGCAGACTGGATCTGAGTTTTACATGGACCCATGATGTGTGTGTGTGTGTGTGTGTGTGTGTGTGTGTGTGTGTGTGTGTGTGTGTGTGTGTGTGTGTGTGTGTGTGAGAGAGAACATGTATGTGTGTGTGTATTTAAGGCCTGATGTTAATAGGTCTCATTATGAACAGCCTCTAATCAGTAGAAATAGCAATGTAGGTCAGTGTTTAGTCTGCACACACAAACACACACACACACACACACACACACACACACACACACACACACACACACACACACACACATGTAGCACACACACATTCTTCACATGATCATTCAATTTCAAGGCACACACGTGTGTGTGTGTGTGTGTGTGTGGTTACACATGGTGAGGTCTCTGAGGCCACTTAAGCCCCCTGGTCATAGAGGGCCTCACACACACACACACACACACACACACACACACACACACACACACACACACACACACACACACACACACACACACACTCGCACACGCACTCGCACACGCACACGCGCACGCGCACGCACACACACACACACACACACGCACACACACACGCACGCACGCACGCACGCATGCACGCACACACACACACACACACACACACACACACACACACCCACAGTGAGGTCACTGGAGAAAGAGTGACAGCTTCAGGAAATGAAACACACCTCAGATTACGGCTCCACAACATGAACTCACATTTAAAACATTTGGCTCCGCCCCCCGGCGGCCGCTCTGAACACAAACAACCAAGTGTGACGCCGTCACCCGGAGAACACCCACAACTTTATATTTGTAGTTTCTCCTTCTTCACATTCTTCCTGTTGCTGTCTGCACACACTCCGAGGCTTGAGTTCAGCCATCTGCTGCTGTTTAATATGAATTAAAATCATATTTCAGAGTCACACGAGCTGCTCTTTGCTTTGCTGTCCAGCAGCATTACAGGACGGGTTCTGCACCAGGAAGCATCACCTGGTTTGAGGGTTTGAAGCCTCGAGGCCGGCGCCATCTTGGTTTTTTAGAACCAGAAGTGAAGCCAGAAGTACAACGCTGAATAAATGAAGAGGAGAGTCATTAAACATAAACGTCTATACATCAGACTTCTTATTGGAACAGAGGAGTCGCCCCCTGCTGGTCAGTAGAGAGAATGCATGTTTTAAAACACATCGGCTTCGGCTACACGTTTCAGAACCGGAGGAAACTGCCAGTAAAATCATCTTACAAAAATATGATTTTTGTTGCCTCACAAACTTTGGTGTGACATGTTTGAACTAAGAGATAAAAGATGAAAGATCTGGTTTTTAGTCTTCAGAATTATTTAGATTGTTTAAAAGCTATACAATAAATCAAATAAAAACAATAAGAACATAAAGCACACAGTCACACATTAAAAGCAGTTCTGAAAGGAAGTCCCGAGGCTCTGAAGGTCCCGAGGCTCTGGAGGACCCGAGGCTCTGGAGGACCTGAGGCTGTGGAGGACCCGAGACTCTCTTCCGGACCAGAACTCATCAGGATGCTCTCTCTCTCCGGGTGACGACAGCTCACCACTAAACGGGTTTGAAGTGTTTCTGGAGCTTCGGAGGGAGATTTAGAGTCTGGACTCAGTCTGCTTTTTATTCTTCTTTTCTTTTGGTCTCTAATTTGAACATTTCATATTCTGGTGAGAGATTGATTTACAATCTCATTAATGTTGATGAAATGATCACTTTACTCTCTCTCTCTCAAATGACCTCTCCCTCCACCTGACTGCTTCTTTCCTTCCTTGCCACCTGGATGCATTTGATGTGTTTTCCTTAAGAACCGCTTGTCGTCTGTTGCAGAGAGAAGCAGCCAGCAGGTGATCTGTATGTAGAACTGTGAGAACCCTCTGAAGGCTTTAAGCCTTTTGGAGTAAACAGAAACCTTCACTGAGACAAATCTGACTCTGGGCTGTTTTAGGTTGTGTTTTTTTCAACATGTAAATCGAGTTTGCTGCAGCAAAGAAAGTTTATCAGCTGTGAAGGATGAGAAACAACACGGACGATTTAGAAAAGACGTGAGAGCGGCGAAGGAGGGTGATATGTTGAGGTGTGTGTGTGTGTGTGTGTGTGTGTGTGAGAGGGAGAGAAAAGAGGAAAGGATTATCAACACACAGCTAATCTCTTTATTCCACTCAAATCTACATCGCCTCAACAAAAAATGCTTCCTAACACACTTATAGAGTAAGACACACACACACACACACACACAAACACACACACACACACACACACACACACACACACACACACACACACACACAGGAATATAGCAGAATATAGGAGTGATACGTTTGTTTTCTTTAGTGTATAATCGCCTGAAAACAAATGAGTTGTTGTGTTTTTTTCCTTCACATCTGCTCGAGTCCCCCATGTTTTCTACAGGAGCCCAGAAAGGACAAACACTGGCTCTACAAAGAGCCATTCACAATTTTGTGTTTTCTTGTTTCGCTTCGCCACAGTTTTGTTTGGTTGCAACCTGTAGTTTCACCGCTAGATGGCGCCAGATCCTGCACACACGGCCCTTTGAGAGAAGAGCGAACCTTCAGGGATTCAATGTTGTGTTTTTTATGAAGTTGTGCGACTGATCTAAAGAGGGGGAGGGGATCTGACTGGTAAGTTTAAGACTTTCCCACAATGCAACTCGATGGCATCTCCTGATGACATCAGGGTTGTTTTCTCAGAGAAACAGAAGACTTTTCCAACCGTTTCTGGAGGATAAATGAAAACACATATATACTATATAATATACCTCACGTGTCAAATCCGTCTGTTTTAAGATGCTTAACGTGTTCTTGCCTCTTCTTCTTCTGAACTGAGTGAAGGTTGTTCAACATGCACCCAAAACCCTCATCTGGCTCATCTGGCTTTGTTCGCTGCCTGCAAACTGTTTTTTTTGGGGGGCTTTTTCCTTGCCATGAGTGTGTGTAACGCGAGGTGGAGGAGGGCCGGGCCTTGGCAGGGTGGTGTGTGTGTGTGTGTGTGTGTGTGTGTGTGTGTGTGTGTGTGTGTGTGACGATGACGTTCTTCTAGAGTAGAAATGATTTGTATAAATACCTCCGCCTAAGTCTCCCCCTCGGGCCCTCAGCTCAGCCTCTGAACCGCCTCGAGCTCCGACACCTGAGACCTGATCCTGTTTACGGGAACCAGATTACAGATTTTCTGGCTCGGCGCCGCAGAAGACTTATTGAATTGATTTTATCAAATTAAATAAAAAAACACACTGCAATTAGCGAATCTCACCCACACTCACTGGGGCACAATAAAAACAATCTTCTGCTCCTCGCCCTCCGGGGAATAGAGGAATAAATAATAAAAAGTCCAGATTATGTATTATGGCTCACTCTGATAATCAGGCGCTGTAATTATCAGCCTCCAGTCGTAACCGGATAATCTGACACGTCAGCTCACGTGTTGTTACGGGAGAGTCGCTCAGCCTTGTGTTGTCGCTGTTGTGCGTCTCTTTGCAGCCGCTACGCCTTCGGAGTTGTTTTTTATTTGTGGTTTTGTATTTCTTTGCACGGACATTTTGTTGCACATTTATGTTTTTTTGTAGTTCCTTTTGAGGATGAATGTTTTGCTTCATGTCTTTTTGTGTCTTTGTGGGTCTTTTATGTCTCTTTTAAGTCATTGTGAGTCTCTTTGTGAGTCTCTTTGTGAGTCTTTTATGTCTCTTTTAAGTCATTGTGAGTCTCTTTGTGAGTCTCTTTGTGAGTCTCTTTGTGAGTCTTTTATGTCTCTTTTAAGTCATTGTGAGTCTCTTTGTGGTTGTTTTATGTCTGTTGTATGTCATTGTGAGTCTCTTTGAGGTTGTTGTGTGTCTCTTTTAAGTTGTTGTGAGTCTCTTTGTGGTTGTTGTATGTCTCTTTTAAGTCTTTGTGGGTCTCTTTGTGGTTGTTTTATGTCTCTTTTAAGTCATTGTGAGTCTCTTTGTGGTTGTTGTATGTCTCTTTTAAGTCATTGTGAGTCTCTTTGTGGTTGTTGTATGTCTCTTTAAAGTTATTGTGAGTCTCTTTGTGGTTGTTTGGTGTCTCTTTGTGGTCATTTGGAGTCTGTTTGAAGTCGCTCTGCCTCACTTTGCAACTGTTTTGTTCTTTTAGTTGTTATTGTTTGTGCAAAGAGTTGTTTTGCTTCTTTTCGTTGTTGATATGTGTCTCTTTGATGTAATTTTGTGTCGCTTTGCAATTATTTTGTTCTTTTGTCTTCGATTGTTGTTCATCCCCTTGTTGTTGTTTCTTCGAGGTCATTTTAAGTGTCTTCCTGCTGTGAGTTCCTGTTCTTGGTGCGTTTCCGTCTCTTTGAGTGATATTTTGCAGGTGAAGGCTGAGGAACCCTGACACTCTGTACCCGGTGATCAACTGGTTTTAATAAATGTATAATTATCTCTATAATTGTAAAGGCTGAGCCGTAAAAGAAAAGCAAATCCTGTTTGTTGTTCACTAATAAGAGTAATAAAGCTCCTACATGAGCTAAAAGGAGCTGAAATAATTATTTCAGTACATCAGACTCTGCGGCTCCACCCTTTCAAATGCCTTGTGGTTGTTGTTGTTGTTGTTCTTTTACATTTAGTTGCATCATGGCCCAGCATGCATCAAGAAGCAGAATCATAACCAGTGCAACCAGTACATGCTGGTCAGTGGCGCAATGAAAACAGAGCTGAGGCCAATCCGCCCATTAAGTGACACATTGAGCAAAGGCTTTTTATTTTTTTTATGTTGTAACAAATGAAACCAACAACAGTATATTAAAAACACAGAATATAATATATACGTATTATACAGGCCAACACAGCCGAAGCCTCTTCTGTCCTCTGCTGCCCCCTCCTGGAAGAAGTCTGTCATTACAACACGTGCATTTGATACATCTGCTGTGCCCATGATAAATAAACCATCCCTGCCCCCCTCCTGGACCCCGATGCAACTGGTCTGGAGACGAGGGGGTCAACTGGTCTGGCTGGCAGGCCCCGCCCACCCTCTGGAGGCTGCAATCCATCAGGACCGAATGTGCAGCTGATGTGACCTCGACTGACCCGCTGGCCCCGCCCACAGAGACGCCACTCAGGTCTTCACATCTGGACGGGTGATACATTAACACACATATTATTATTTCTATATACTTTAATTAATGTGAACATTTTGCACGTTCCTCAGGTCATTTAATACATTTCTGCAGAAAATGTCCACTTTGTAATAATACAGATACATTGTGTATTTTAGTATTTTTATATTGTAATTTTCTTCTTTTCTATATTTATGTGGAAATACTTGTTTTTATTTTTCAGTTCAATGCATTTTAGTTAAAAATTAAGTCTTGAGTATTTATTTTTTATGCTACTTCATACGTATTCATTATAATCCAGCGATTTAATATGTTTATGATTATAAAATGGGCCATTATGCATGCATAATAAATACTTTTATTCTATGGTATATCAATTTATTGCAAATACATTTTGTGCTTTATCTTAAGAGTTTGAATGCACACACACACACACACACACACACACACACACAAGCTGCATTGACAATATGTTGAACCAATTATCTTCCAGAATGTGACAAATACACAAAAAACTGGTCCTGAAATATGATGTTTTTAATCTTTGTGGGTGACCTTTGACAGTTGACCTGTGAATAAACATTATTATTATTATTATTATTATGGGGTCGTGTGGTTCTCGGTGGTCTGAGGTTCAACTTTGGATGAGATGTCTGGCCGATGACCTCGATCGGCCGCTGCAGGACATCACTCATGATGTCACAGCTCTGGAAGTTCAAAGGTCACACGGTGACCTCACAGGAAGCCAGGAAGACGTCTGGAGGGCAATCGGAGGTGACGAGACATCGTGAACCTGCAGCGACGTCTGAGGCCCGAAAGCAGAATTCAGGAGGCGCTCGGGTCCACGGAGGCGGAGCTTCAATGTTCTTTCATTTTGTAGAATTTATTAAAGTTTGGTTCCAGCAGCTCTGTTATCATTTATCAATAGAAAGATTATTACACACAAAATGTTAAACATCTGTACCTTTTTCAGAATTTGACCAAACGAGGGGTTTATTGTGTGATTCACGCAATAAAATAGACAAAACGACTCAAATATATGATTAAAAAAACTAAAACATCAGCAGGTTGAATTTAATATCTTTTATTCTGTAGGCACTTTAAATTCACAGAAAGAAAAAAACAAAACAATGGTGGAAAAACTAAGGATTAAGTCACATCCTTTTTATCATTATGTTCACGTCTTTTTTTGCACGGAAGAAATTTCTGACAAGCGTCTAAAAAGTTCACGGATTGAAAAAAAGAAAAAATATAAACATCTGCATCGTGACACGTCGGAGTGAACAGCGATCCTGAGGAACAAACAATAAGAGCATATTAATTAATCTGAGGCTTCAAGCTGCAGCTCAACGAGCTCAATCATCTTTTTAAGATCGCAAACGTGTGTGTGTCTGAAAGAGGAGCTCTCCTGTGATTTTAGGGTACTTTTTTAATATATAATATATTTATCTGAATCCATAACTGGCTCTTCTGGTCTATCAGCAGCATGCAAAAAGGGAAAAGAGGAAGCAAGAATCACGAATGTGAGCCGGCGTGTGAACAGAAGCAGACGTGAGCTTCTCAGTGCTACAGCGAGGGAATGAGAGGAGGAGGGGCCGGAAGGACGACATAATAATATTAATAACAACAATAATAATAATAATAATAATACACGTGGTGAGCGGTTTCAGTCCCCTTCAAGAGCTCTTGTCTTCAAAGTAGCTCTGCTCGATGCGCCGGCAGAAGGACAGCAGGTTGCTGTAGCTCTTGATCCGCTCGGCCAGCTCAGTGCTGGTCAGCCTGGTGGTCAGGATGGTGAAGAGGTGGCCGAAGACCAGCGCGTCCAGCTCCGTGGGCCTGCAACACACACACACACACACACACACACACACACACACACACACACACACACACACACACACACACACACACACACACACACACACACACACACACACACACACACACACACACACACACACACACACACACACAGTTTGTAACTAGTGCAGAAATTGTGTGGAAAGCCTCACAAGTCTCCCCGTTTTGTGGCTTTTTGTTTAAAAAACATCTGGAATGACTGACTTCTCTATATGGCTGCATGATTATGAGCTGAAGAAGAACTTTACTGTACATTAAATATACAAGCGTTACTCTTCTACTCTGGACTGCAGCCGCAACACTAAAGACATATTTTCACATGCTGCTGCTGAGATAAAACATCTGGATCGCCCCCTGGTGGCCGGCTGTTAGTTCAGGAAGCGCTTGATTTGATATGCATGGGAAGTTTTCTCATAATTGTTTTTTTAATATCAACATTGCAGTTTATCATGTCACAATTAATTATGGGAAGCCAGAAGCGTGCTCGGTTAACGGTTATGCTTGTTTCTACCAATCACTCCATTCACTGATGAATGAGAACTGAAAGGTTAATATTTGGTATGTAGACATAAAAATATAAAGTGGCTGCGTTATTTTACCCTTAAGTTTAAAAGCATCGATACATAACTAAATGTTCTCAGGAGTTACAGAAAGAAGTTCCACTTTCAGAAAAGTCGGACGTAGTTGCAATATTACACCACAAGGTGGTGCTAAAGAACAGAAATCAGCTAAAGCGCTAAATCTGCATCACTGTGCCATGTTCTGTTATTAAGCTGCTAACAGAGAAACACACACACCTATCAGACGCACAACACACTGAAAGAGATACATACTGCTTATTGAAGAAGTACGGTTGTGTTCCCAGCCGCTGGGAGAGAGCCTGGCAGCACTGATTCACATCCTCATAAACCTGAATCGCAGGAGAGGACAGAAAGGTGGTTTTTATGTCAGCATTGTCTATAAAACCATAAATAAAAGCTATAAATATGAGAGCGTGACAACAATCAGACCTGCTCCAGGGTTTTCCCTCCCCAGCCGACGGCGTTCATCTTCCGGCGAACCTCCCACTGCTTCTGATAGGCGAGGATGTTACTGAGAGGCCACGAGTAAGGACTGCTGTACCTGGGGCGGGAGATCTACACAAAACACACACACACACACACACACACACACGATTAAAAGGCAATGAATGATCACTCTCAAATATTTTTTCTTTTCATTTAAAGGTGAATACGCGCACCTCGGAAGCCGTGGCGTCGTCACACCACTGGATGTACAACTGTAGGGACGAGGTGAGATATTGTGTTTAGTTACCTGGCAGTGTGTGTGTGTGTGTGTGTGTGTGTGTGTGTGTGTGTGTGTGTGTGTGTGTGTGTACCTCAGCGGTAAGCAGCATGTTGTTGACCAGCTCCATGTACGCTTTCATCTCAGCTCTCTGAACATCATCCAAGCCGTCGCTCAGAGAATTTCCCTGAGAACCCGAATCACATGCGTCTCATCTTAAATTAAATCAGATTTCTCCTCACAGATAACACAATAAAAACCAACGTGAGGAATATGACAAGGAAAAACTTCAGATGATTTCAAAAGTCTCAACGTGCTGTGATGATAATCGGTAACTTGCACACCTTGGCTTTAGTGAACTGCACTATTGGCCCGAGTTCGGACACCACCTGGTTCCCGACGTGGATGAAGGGAATCTTACCTGCAGAGACACAAAAGGTAACACAGGTTACAAAGCACGGCCAATAAGAACCAAATAAAAAGAAAACAATGGGGAGCACTTGGGTTTTAACTGGATTTGAAAAGGTCCCGACAGCGACATAAAGTCATTAAGACTGCAGCAGCATGGCACTGACCAGAAGGCGACATGTATTCGGCGTTTGCTCTGCAGACCACCTGCACCGGCAGGCCGCACATCCTGAGGTAGGCCTGCAGGGGGGAGACGGGAGAGGCGGGTTAGAGGGAAGTAACGGATGAGCAAAAGATGTTGACGGTCTATCAAATGTCTGAGTTTCACCTGAACGGCAAGAGATGAGGCACAGTCTGACAGCAGAATCTGATCCTCTGTAAATAAAAAACAACATCGAAGTGATGTAAACAATTACACTAATATCCATACGTCTGGAGCAGAAACTTTGTTATTATTTTCTTTATTTCGCTCACCCTTCAGCGGCTGGTACAAGGTGGCAGATTCAGGCCAAGGCTCAGCAGCTGTCAGTGACACACACACACAAACACACACACACACACACAGTTAGCTCATCAACCGCTAATATCATTATAGTCATTATAGAACTGACTCCATCATTGGCTGCAAACTGGACAGTCTGGAGAAAGTGATGGAGAGGAGGTCACTGAAGTAATTATTATCCATATTTAATAACCCATAGCACCCTTTCCACACAGCTGTTTGTTTAGCTACATCTTTGCACTAATGTTTTATTTTTGTTAGTTCATTTAATTTAAAAGTATTGTTATTTTGTATATATTCAGTATGTTTCCTATTTTATTGCTTACTTGTATGTATAAATGGTGCTGTAGCGAAAAAATGTCCCCTTACGGGATAAATAAACTATCCATCTATCTTCTTCATTCCCCATAAAATAGTTTTGCTCTGCAACACTGGCGCTCACTGCTGCCACCGGTGGCTGTAAGTGGTATTACAACACCCTATGGCTCCCGTCACTATGGTAGCAGTACCGCTTCCGACCACCAGCAGCAGCACTGAGCGGACCAGTGGCGAGCAGCACACGAGGTCGAGCGAGGAAGACGTTGTCCGCCATTTTGGATCTTACGGTAACCAGTTGCTCTTCATAAGTCAGAGGTAAAGTCGTGCTTTTGTAACGTCAAACAAGGATGTCATCGAGGTGAATCAACCGAAACTGTTCCCGCTTGAATTTGCCCCCCCTCTGTTTGGGTTTGTACCTTTAACAATGTGATACACACCTTTACTTGCGTTATAAAACCTACAACAAGTGCAGCACTTAGCTAGCCTTCCGGGAGGCGTAGCTTTTGTAACAGTGCTCCCTGAGAGCCAGACTAACCACCAAGAGAGTCTTTGCTTCCACGAATAGTGCACACGGACTGCCATTGTTACAGTTATAACTGAAGAGTCCTGTTAACGCTGTTCACTCTTGTTTTTACCACTGCTAGGTAGCTAGCTAGCTGCTACAAGGCTGTACACTTTAGCTAGGGTGAGCTGGCTAAAAGCTTAAAATAGACAATAATACAAGTCGAGATATTACCTGCCATCTGCGACACGAAAGCCTCTGCCACAAGAGTCATTGCGGCGCGGTAGTGTCCTTATTGCTTAAGTAATAATTAGAGTTAAAGATGAGGTCAATTCCGCTGCATCCAAACGTAAGGGCACGGGCTCGCTCTGCAGTCACAGACCGGTCCGGCTGCGATTAAGGTTCCGGGTAAGTTCGTGCAACTCGTATTGTTTGGTTCCGCTTTACGCCAGAGCCGGACACGACTGTTTGCGCGGGATTTTCCGTCGTAGTAAAAATCCATTTATGTCGTATTAACATTTCTCCAGTCTGTGGTCCTGCGACAATGTATACAGGTTTACAAAATAAATTAAATAACCCATAATAGAGTCAAATTCAACTTATAGCAGTATTGTGTATTGCTGGTTTGTTTGCACGGGTGTGTATATGTCATTGTAATAACGTATCCCACATATAATCGTGTTGGTTGTTTCACCTGATTTGGAACATTTCTATGTGTTTTCCTGACGTTGTCTCCGTGTATTTCTCCTCCAGGCTGCAGTACTCGGCGCCACCAGCAGGGGTCGTTCCTGCTTCACAGGCAGGTTAGTGCGATGACCAGCAGCCCACATGCACAACGTCCAGCAAGCACTAACACACACAGCACAGTGTGATTATAATACAGAGAGTATAGTGCAACGTGCACAATCAATAAGACAATATATGCAGTTTGGTTTTATTTATATCCAGATAAAATATTGCCTTTTTTTCTAATTGGCAATCTCATACGTGGACTTTTGTCAAGTTGATTTGTATTATTTCAGTCGAATTTTAATTTGAAAAAATGTGTCCATATTCATATCCATACAAAATATATAATCAACAAAATATGCACAGCATTGTGTAACTTCATTAGAGCAAAAACAATAAAGAATCTGCCCGTTCCCTGTTTGACATTTAGCGTTTGGTTTTGTGGGTGAATATGGAGGAGGCTCTCCAGCACGTTATAGATATGTCACTCCTCGTGCCTTTCCTGCACATTTAACCACGTCTCGACCGGATGGCACCAATTAATGTCTCTCTGCACTCATTTCCTTCACATCCCACCACACACACACACACACACACACACACACACACACACACACACACACACACACACACACACACACACACACACACACACACACACACACACACAATGTCTTTCACCTCAAGTAGCCTTTCTCTGCGTAAAAGGTGCGTAGGCCTCTGCTTTTCTCTTTCAAAGAGCTGCTGATCTACTATACGTTGTGCTACAATAGTTCTCTCCTGTGAATAAAGCTTATAGCTACTATATCTCTGTCTTCGCTTAAAGCCGACTGCATGTTTTTATAATGATGAAACGTTTTGGTTTCGCCGTTTATCCGCGGAATAATTCGCAGCACAGAAAAGCTTCAGTTGAGACATCATATTTCTCTTGGCTCACTCCAACTGGCTTGACGCTCCGTTAAATTATGAGCGTAACAAAGATCGTCTATAACGCATCGCTCTGTTAAGGTGTCAACCGGCTATTTATATCTTTACTTTTTTACAAATATGAATGTGATTATATATGTTGACAGTAAAACATAGATTATTGTCATCCAAAGCTGTTGCATTATTTGTTTCAGACAAAGATTAAGATTATGTTCTTCCATTCATAAAACTTGTTCGGTGTAATGTTTACGTCACTTGCGTTGTCCCTCTCACCAGTGCGCGTGTGTTTGATTGAAAGAAATGAGAAAAATTAAAGCAGTTTGAAACTTTTTTTATTATTATTTTATCATCTAAGTATTTTATCAAAACATTTCCACATATAAAAAATCTTACACGAATATACCATCTTTTTTTCCCAAAGATAAACGCATAGAAAAAAAGAACAGAGACGTTTGCTACAAAGAATAAAATATGCTACTAAATAATACAAAATAATAAGTACTGGCGTATGGCTACAATATAAATCAATAGCATATTAAACTGGAATCAAAGATGGAACATATTCCTTTTGAAATGTGTCAGAGGATTATTTCAAACCCCTCGTTGCTAAATAAAAACAACAAACACGTCATAAAAAGGTACGTTCGTTAAAACCCTGTAAACCTGAGAAAACACGTTGGATGTCAGCTCGCGCGTTCAAACCTCCAATTTGGCCGTTTTCTTTTATTCTTTATGTATTTCCCCGTGCGTACAAATTAATGTATGACTTTCCCTAAAGTTCATTCATCTTTGGAGATAAAAAAAAAATCTGCACGTTATGGCTACTCATCCTACAGATGCATTGCTTACGGAAGCTCCTTATGTACAAAATAAAAGCATTATTTGTTCAACTGTTTCGCAGCCGCCCAGCCATTTGGCATGTCCGGTCTCCTGTTTATTATTTTTACCCCCCCTTTTTTTTTTTTTTTTTTAAGCGCCAGTTTGTGTGAAACAACGTTTTGGTAATGTGCATATTTCATAAGTTATTTTTTAGGTTGCTATATCATAAAACCCTGTATTATGTTTACCCTGTAGAAATAAAAATAAAAAACCCTGTTTACTCCAAGAGCCACTCACCACCAGCAAGTCTAACCCCGAACCCTCCTAAATGTAAGACCCAAAACATTCACTAATTAAACATCAGAGGATTTAGATTCGACCTCCACACAACAGAACATATTTAAAAAAACATGTAAAAGTTAAGACAAAAGGCAAAATACATCGCGAGTTTATGTCGCCCGTTAGGACCTGTAACGTAAAGCCTGCGATGAGTAAAGCATGTCTGGATCAGGTCTGGATCAGGTCTGGATCAGGTCTGGATCAGGTCTGGATCAGGTCTGGAGCGTGGAGGGGCCACCATGGCGGCCTCCGAGCTCCGCGGGTCTTCAGACGGTCGTCGCCGCCTTCAGGCCGCTGTCGCTGCCGCTGCTGTTGCCGCTGTTGCCGCTGCTGTCCGTTGCCTTTTTGTTTTTGCTCCTTCCTTTGGTGTTTGGCAGCTTGTTGTCCTTCTTCCAGCGCATGCGCCGGTTCTGGAACCACACCTTCACCTGCCGCTCGGACAGGCAGAGCGCGTGGGCCACCTCCACCCGGCGGCGGCGCGTGAGGTAGCGGCTGAAGTGGAACTCCTTCTCGAGCTCCAGGACCTGCGGCCGCGTGTAGGCCGTCCGGAGCCGCTTCGGTTCCGGGCCCAGGTGGTTCGGATTCACTGTAAAATAGAATAAATCATAATATTAATACATACATTGAAACGGATAATTTAATCAAGATATTTCTTATGTTTGTATGCATTTTATTTTCTTTCACTCATATAAATATATATATATATATATATATATATATATATATATTATGTTAAATAATTATATATATATATATTATGTTAAATTTTATATATATATTATGTTAAATATTTATTAAATGTCATAATTTAAATTAAATAATTAAACAGAAATGCAATATATTTGGTCTGCACACTAGCATTTTTTTTTATTGTAAATAACTATTATCACAGTTATTATCACGCGGTCATCTCAAGTGTTACTATGTGGTTGACCGGGAAGAGGTCCAGCTATTTTAACTTGCAGCTTTGTGTTCAGCCGCAACGTCACACACACACACACACACACACACACACACACACACACACACACACACACACACACACACACACACACACACACACAAACGCGCGCGCGCGCGCGCTTCGGCAGGGCCATAAAACTTTATAGGGGTTGTAATTCTTCCTGAGCTTCACTGAGATCATAAATAACTCGACAACAAAAAACGGTGCTCACAAATGGACAAAACACTAGAAAGAGAGAGAGAGAAAGGGGGGAGAGGGGGAGAGAGAGATGGCAGACAAAAAAACAAAAACATAAACATGGGCACCAGGAGCAGTAACATGATGCGGGAACGTGGAGCTCCTCGGGCCGTCTCACCGTGAGCGATGTGCACTTTCTTCATCCACGGGTAGACAACAATGGGCGGCTTGTCTCTGCCCTGGCAGGCCGCTTTCCTCTGCACCTGAGCGGGCTTCGCGCAGGTCATCCAGCCCTGGCCGTGCGGGTCAGCCGCGGGGAACCTCGCCTCCTTCCCGGCGGCCTCCGCCTCCCTGTAGCCGCGGAAGGGCGCCGCCGCTCGGTCCTCTCCATCCTCCCGGCGGGGCCCCTGCGAGGAGCGATACCCGGTTTGTTGTGGTGTGTACGCGGGCGGAGGGGGCTGCACGGGCTGGTAGCCCCCTCCGTAAGGGCCACTGTCCTGGGGGTTGTTGTAATACCCCCCCTGGTCACTGAAATTACTGTAATCTTCTTCACAAGGCGGGAACTGCGGCTCAGCATATTTACAGCTCACCACGTAGGACTCCATGATTGATTTATAGCGAGGCTGGTAGGAGAATACTAATTTTTCTTTCTCTCCCCTCTCTCTGTCTCTTTTTCCCCCTCTGGCATCAAGCCATCCTGCGGCTGTCAAATAGACGGACGGCCGCGCGGGCCACGTGACCCCGCGGCCAGCCAATGAGAGGGCCCACTGCGGGTTGTTTGTCAGACGTAATGGGATAATTTGAAGGAGGGGGAGAGAAATGTTCACGGAGGACTAATGAAGTTTAGAGGGACCGAAACGGTTAAGAAGAGATGCAGATACCATATCTACTTATGTATCATTATCATTCTTTCCATCTTTCTATCCTTCTTTCTCCATCCATCCATCTTTCTATCTTCAACCTCTCTCTATTCTTATATCATATATCCTTCTTTCTCACTGCTTCTTTGTATCCTTCTATCCATCTTTATCCTCCTTTATCTTTCTATCAACCTTTTTATCCTTTTATCTATATATTCATCTGTATATTTCTATCCTATCTATCCTTCCATCTTTATATCCTTCCTTCTCATCATTCTAACTATCCTATATCTTTCTCTCCTTTTATCTTTGCATCTATTATTCTATCCATCTATCACTGCTTCTTTGTATCCTTCTATCTCTGTATCATCATTCCACCTTTATCCTCCTATATCTTTCTATCCACTATGTTATCCTTTCATCTATATTTTTATCATTCTATCCATCTCCATCCTTCTATCTATCCATCTTTCTATATTTCTATTCTATCTTTGCATATATTCTTCCCACCATATCAAATACCAATGCTTCTTTGTATCATTCTATCTTTATATCCATCCTTCCATCTTTATCCTCCTATCTTTATATCTCTATCCTTCTATCTACCCTTCCATCTTTTTTATCCTTCTATATCTTTATCCTTCTATCTATCCTTCCATCTTTTATCCCTCTATATCTTTATATCCTACCATTCCTATCAATCCTATCTTTTTATCCTTCTATATCTTTGCCTCCATCCTTTTACCCATCTATCCATCCATCTATATGTCTATATCATCCATCTATCCTTCTATCCATCCATCCATCCATCCATCCATCTTTAATTGTCCCCTCCCCACCCCCTCCCACACACAGCACCTATTGAAAACGCGCGCGGACAGTAGATTTATGACTTTTCTCTGAGTGGCTTTTACCCCCACACAGATGTCCGGAGCGGAGAAATTAATCTGGCCCATATTGGGGCTCCGCGCGGGGCCATATTTGGCCTTGTGGCGAGTCAAAGGCTGGACAACAAAACCCGGCCGGTCCGAAAGGGGCCTCCATCGAGAGAAAGAGATAAAAGGTTCCCAGACAGTGACTAGTAGTGGGCTTTGTTCGCCGCGGGGTCAGCCCGAGGTGCCCCGTTCAGCGGCCCCGCCAGCGCGCTCTAAGCGAAGCGCTTAAATAAAAAAAATGAACGGGAGAGACGCGACAGGCTGAGAAATGAACGGAGCAGAACCGAGGAGAAAACCCGTGAAGGAGATAAGTGAGAATATGCTAAATGAGAAGCCCTCACACGGAGGGAAGAGGTCACGTAACGCAGGAGGCGGATCACGCGTGAATATGTTGTCTCTGGCGATAAATGACACGAAATGCTTGAAAAATCCAGTTTGTGCCATAAACATGTGTTTGATGTTCCCAGCAGCTGCTGCGGGATGGAGCTCTGATGCTGCAGCCGGAGAGCTAAGAGGTCCTGCGAGGCCTAATGCACCATTTGATACCCTTTAATACCCTTTAATGGCCTTTAATGTCCTAATAAAGAGGAGGGAGCACGTGACTTGGCATTAACGCGGCTCATGTAAATGGTTGGAAGATTCCTCTTTTTTTTTTGGGCCTCAGCCTAATGACTCATTTGTTAGCTCTTAATGAGATGATTTATAAGAACTGATAAAGTGGCTGAACGGCACTTTATTTTGTAGTAGTGGCTCTCCTCAATCATTTCCATTGAGATGTTATTATTACTACGCCACCCTTTGCCGCGAGAACCATATTAATTCATATATTTTACATTATAATCAGCCATTTTTTTCAGCTTATATATAAATTGAACATGTATACCAATATTTATTTGCACTATTTAAGTGGAAAACGTACAGAAGAGTGTAAAAATACATTTTATTTCCTATTTCATTGCTGCTCTTTATATATATTCATAAACTGCATCTGTATTCTGCAGCAGTCCTTTAGATTGATGTATCGATACGTGGCCACGGAAGATGCTTCTGATTCTTAGCCACCGGGTAGTGAACGTGCATGTGCGCGTGCACGTGCGCGTGAGGGGAACACACGGCTAAATGAAGCTGCCTCCGGAGGCCCATCGTCGAGCCGCGTTGCGTTCAAGCGCCGCCGAATCGATGTCTTAATCAAGGCTCGGCTGCAGAGGGCTTTAACGCGCGCAGGGAATCGATCCCACGTGCACGCGCAAACGCGTGAAAGAGAGTGCTTCATTCCAGATGTTGCCGATGCTCGTCCTCGCCCGTAGACTCCCCTAGAACCCAATCTGTGATGAGGCAGCTCCACACATTCGGTTCTACAGGGTATGTACAGGCGAAGGTTTCGGTCCCTGAACGCCTCTTCTCCTCCTGACAGAGATTCACTCTCTTTCTTCTTCTTCTTTTTTTTAAAGATGTGCATGTCTCCGTGGCTCAACACGCACCACGTGGGTGTCATTGTGTAATTTATTGAGTCCATTAATGGCGCTGCAGCGTGAAGTCAATAAATCATTAAGGACACACCACATTTATTCCGATGTGTAATTACTGTAAGAAGTAACACTTGTACACACTTATATACACTTGTACACACTTGTACACACTTATACACATATATACATTTATATACACTTGTATACACTTGTACACACTTGTATACACTTGTATATACTTGTATATACTTGTACGTGGTGAGCTGCATGCTGGGTATGGATATGAGATCCTGGAAAGAAGTCGATTGGTTGACTGATCTGTCGTTTTTGGGCTAAACCGACTAAGATGTATTCATCCAATGAAAAAGGCCAATGAAAGATTACAGTATTTACCCGTAATAAACACCAGCATTCAGCCTCAGCCACAGTGTGTGTGTGTGTGTGTGTGTGTGTGTGTGTGTGTGTGTGTGTGTGTGTGTGTGTGTGTGTGTGTTAAACTAGATCGAGGTGTCAGAAATACTGAAATGCTCTCCATCATGAAACATAATTATGAATAATGTCTAATTGGCTACACAAGAAGGTCTTTATGCTCGTACTGGATGAAGTGCCATGATTATGCATAATGTAAAAACTGTGATTCGCTTCCATATGGAGAACCATTAATGTTTGTTACGCCTCAGTGTTCTTGAACGAGTCTTTATTTAGTTATTTTAAACATTTGATGTCATCATCGGTCCACCTGCTTGTTCTCCTCTCAACTTTATTTTTCTTCTTTTGAGGGTACCATAATAACAATGGCAAGCTTTAATGGCCAAAGTTAGCCAACAACAAGCCACCAGCTTAGTTTACCAGCCGCGCATGCGCAGAAACGTGACCATTTGTTTTGCGATGCCGAATTTCCCCGAACTTGGCTTGAAACTCCAGATCGATGCTTTGAAGGAACACACACACACACACACACACACACACACACACACACACACACACACACACACACAGCCCCTCCAGGTGTTTATTATTCATCGCCTGTCGCCAGTGGAACCAGCGAGGGTTTAAATTGTAAGGTGGCAATCTGCAGTGAAAGATATGATTGATATGATTTATATGATTCATATGAACAGTTGTGTTTGTTGTCTCTTCTTACATCTAGTGTCCATAAAGGGCCAGTATTGATTTCCGTCCCACTCTATTCATCAACGGCAAGGCAGCACTACCACCTCCTCACCTCCTCCTCTCGCTCCTCATGTCTTTATTCTCACACGCACACGTGCGCGCACACACACACACACACACACACACACACACACACACACACACACACACACACACACACACACACGCGCAGTGATTTATATTATCGCTATAACATCGCTGACATTTACTTGGGTTTTGTGCGCATGTGTGTTTACTGTAAGTCTTTTCCTCGCCTCGGGCTCTGATCCTGGACTCACTTCTGCTGTTTACGTTTAGATTCCCATGGAGGGAAGGATGGAAGGATGGAAGGAGGAGAGGAGGAGAGGAAAAGAGGAGAGGAAACAAGGGAGCACCATTCGCTGCCGAGCCGCGGTCCCGATGAGGAACCAGCTCCAGGTTTCAGGGAATAAACACAAAATAGTTTGATGATCATCGATCAGGTCAGGATTATTAATCCTCCACAACAATAACACAAAAAAGGACTTTGACCTAAAACTTTCCTAAGCCCCGCCCCCATCTGCTGAAAGGCCGCCTGAGTACAGGAATCATTAGCCCGCACCTTTTCACGCGCGGGACTGCGCGGACTCCTTTTTAGAGGCAACAACAACAACGTGTTGGGTTTTTTCTTTTTCTTTCTTTCTTTCTTCTTCTTCTCTTTTTCGGTGAAAAGAGCATTCTTCTTTTTAAGAATGTAGCCTAGCTGCCGGCGGGTCGCGAGGGGGTCACGTCAGAATCGGTGACCGCTGGTTCACCGTGCGTGCCCATTAGTCCTCGCGCTGGACAGGCCCGCGCAGGGGCTCGCACGCATGCACGCACGGGGGGACCATCCAGAGTTCACGCGGCCTGCAGGAGCCGCGAGCCCATTGTTTCACCCCCTCCGGGTCTCTCGGCCCGCGTGGATTATTGTCGTGCAAAAGCAGCTTGAAAGTATACAATATAATAAACAATGTGAGAGAATGGACATTTATTAAAAATCAATTTGTTTCATTCGAGCAGAATTAAGTATATATTTGTTTCTGCATCGTAACCTGATTATTCCTGCAGCTGCAGTTTAATCATCCATTTTCAATTATCGGTAAAGTATTGATTACGTCATGCTGTAAAGCACGCGTGTTGGAATCTGAGTGTTTTTACTTCATATTTCATATTTCTGGCAGCCTCCCGGTGCTCGGTGAGCAGCGCGCGCCCCGCGCTCTGGGACGGGACCCCCGGGTGAACCTCTCGGGTCCCCGGGCTGCGACATAAAGCCTTTCAGGCTTTTCTTTCTCTGGGGGTCGTTTCACTTTTTCATCTTAGACAGGCTGACCGCCGGCTCACCCCTCCGCCCCCAGCCCGCTGCCGGGTCAAAGCCGAGCTGGGAGCCGCTTTAACCCGGTTTAGACATTAACTGCGACCTCCAGCTCCCCCCCCCCCCCCTTCACCGTCTCGGGCAGGACCGAGAGCGAAACGAGCTCGAAGCCCGGACCGAGGCGCGATCCTGCGGATTCAGAACGAGTTGTCGTGACGGTTGTGTTTGCAAATGAATCAAATGAATGGCTCTGAAATTAAAATGAATTTTTTGACAAAATCAAAAAATTAACAATGGTGGTATTTACAAAGGGAAAAAAGGAAGATTATTGTCCATTTCGTTGTGTTGCAAAATGACGATAAATTGTATTTGAATACACGAATGATGATTAATAATACAGTTAAAATAATCGAGTAAAAAAAAGTGTATTTATTTATTCAGCCTAGTTCTAATATTAAAAAGAGATTAAATGATCAGAGGATTAAATCCTGCGGGCCTGTCGCCAATAGATCAAAGAGTCTGCAGCTATAGCATCTCAATACATTAGAATTTATTAACATAAACATGAATGTAAAATATCAGACAGTCGTCACTCCGATGAACGAAATATTAAAAATATTACCAGCATTTTAGAAAATGTCTTTCAACCATATTTCCAACATCATTTGTTTTAAAGAGGAGATTGTTTCTGTCTTTGTCCTCAGCTGCCTGGATCAGGTCATAAACCAGAGGCTCCTGTTTATGGCCACACACACACACACACACACACACACACACACACACACACACACACACACACACACACACACACACACACACACACACACACACACACACACACACACACACAAATCTAACACGAGCTTTCTGAAACCACATCAGCTCCAGTTTAGATTTTTTTTAGATCAGTTTCAGATATATATATATATATATATATATATATATATATATATATATATATATATATATATATATATATATATATATATAGCGGCTATTAAAAGACAAACTGTTTGTCCACTGCACACACACACGAAATAATTCAATAGAATAAGCAGATTAATTATCCCTCACTTCTCTGCACTGTGAGAACAACATGACTCTGATCTGAAAAAGTCCTTTAATATATTTAATATAAAAGAGAGAGAAAAATGATGTTTGAGCGAAATTTAAAAACAGAATGTTTTAGGATCTTAAAATAAAACTACAAATATTTTAATCCCCGAGTGATGTAGCAGAATTTATTTTAATTTAAAAGTCAAGATAAAACCGGTGTGAACAAAACGTCTTCACCGTGAAGCTTCGGCTCTAATAATCACATTATTATATTATTATATGATTATATTATGCTGGACTACAGGTCTACAGGTGGATCTGTGGACCCCCTTCGCTCGCGTCAACGAGGGCCTTCAGGGGGCTTCCACACCCCTCCCCCTCCCCTCCTTCCCCTTACAGTCATAACTTCATTTCTGTGCCAAATATGAAAACGAGAAACGAGACGCACTTACTTGTTCCGTTCTAATCTCGCGTTATTACGCGGATCCGTTGGCGGTAAAATCCCGTCGCGGCGGACCGAAGCTGACTCCCGGACCCCGGCCCCGGTGCCCCGGTGCCCCGGTGCTCCTCTCTGCGGCACAAAGAGCATTCTGTTGATTTCGGACAAATATCTCCATCCACCCATCTGGCCGCCTGTCGGCTTTTCTCCCTGAGTTATATTTCGGGGCTTGTCAAACCGCCGGCAATAAAACACACTTTATTACCGTCACGTGCTCGTTTTTTTTTTTTTCTTCCTCCCTTCCTTTTTTTTTTCTTCTTGCAGCTCCCACTCGGGTTCATAAATTATTAGTCCTGCACCGGGAACCACTTTATTCGATAATGGCGCCAAAGAAAAAAAAAAACTTCTTTAATCTCTGGGGGATTCGAGCCGAATGAGAGATTAGAAAATAAAACGTTTTGTGGTCATTTTTAATACACACAATGAATTGTATTCGTTTGTTCCATTATATTTGTATTTTATTTTGTAAATACAGGGGTTTCTTTATTTTTTATATATATAGTTTTCCTTTGTATTTGTGTGTTTGGGTTAGGGTTAGGGTTAGTTACCCCCCCCCCTCCCCCTCCTCATTTCTTTGATATAATTAATGCTACATTATTTATTATTATTTTAATACATTGTGTTAAACCTGCGTGAGCCGGTGTGCATCCGTGCGTACATATCGTCTCTGTCGGAGTCTGATGTCGTCACCGTGAGACCCCCGCGCGCGTTTCTCGCTGCGCGTGCGCGCCTTTCCTCCAAAACAAGCAGAGACTCCGCCGGGTGCATTTTTCCGGATGTTTCTGGAATGCAAGTCGGAGCGTTTGTTTCCTGCTTTGATTTCCGTAAATGGGGAGCAATAAAACCATAAAGTGGCTCTGTGAAAACAGTGCGCGTGTGTGTGTGCGTGTGTCCTCGTGTGTGTGTGTGTATGTGTGTGTGTGTGTGTGTGTGTGTGTGTGTGTCAAAACAAACCAAAGGTTAGGCTGCATCGTGTAGAACATCTTCACAAGAAAATAGATTCTTTGAATTCCTTCATGATGGGTTTATAATAAAAAGCAGCAATAATAATACAAATATAATGAATAATACGTTTAGCTTAATAAAGGCACATTCAGCCATCTGTCTGCAGAAAAATACTTTTTATTTATTTTGATTTCTTCCTATTTTCAATCGGGTTTTAGTTTCGAGTCACTGCTCTTTTCTTGTTCTTTTTTTTAATAATGTTGGAATACATCCCATAATGTTCAGCATACCAGTGATTTACACACAAG
Organism: Cottus gobio; assembly: GCA_023566465.1. Taxonomy (NCBI): domain Eukaryota; kingdom Metazoa; phylum Chordata; class Actinopteri; order Perciformes; family Cottidae; genus Cottus; species Cottus gobio. Next base: position 2,351,613 of record CM042225.1, read on the forward strand.
TCCGCGTGCACTTTATCTCTTCTCCTTTTCATTAACACGGACCCATTTGGACTCGCGTGATTTATCGCCTCCGAGCAGCTGCGGCATAAAAACACGTTCAGATTGAACAGAAAGTGTCCCGGGACAGCGGAGGGGCGTTCAGGGTAACTGGGAGAAGATAACTCCCGTGACGCCATCCCCAAGCCAAATGGTGGTGGCGTTAAGGTAGTACGATGAAGCCAGAACATCACAGCGCTGCCGCGTCAGACCTGAGCCTGCAGCGCCCTCTGGTGTTAGAACAGACTCACTACACACCAGCTGACGTCACTGTGACGTCAGTAAAGGAGGCAGCAGCCGATCTGCAGCTAAAGATGCAGATTTCTTTTTAATTGATGGATTAAGATTCTTTTTATCGAGAATATTTTTTTATTGATCTAAAATATTGGAAATAATTCGTTTCATGAAGTTCTGCGTTTTTGATGCAAAGTAAAACAAAATTAAATTATTTATCATTTAAAAGAAATACAGCTTTTAGAGAGGGTTTGGCTTTTTGAGTGATTCCATCATGTTACACCTTTGTCCTCACTGGCACTGCCCCCTGGTGGCCGGTGATAGCAATGACACTCCTGGCCTCAAATACATTCTTATATTAATAAATCATTTAAAATAGGATGCAATTAACAGTTTTATCCAAAGTACCAGTCCACATTCAAAGCTACAGCAATCTAAATGGGATCAATCGACGAAACATGCGTAATATTTCAATGTGTATTTGTTATAATCTTTGTTTAATCCAAAAGAACATGAGTTCACTACTGCTGATGAAAACAGAACTTAATTTATTCATATATTCTTTAATTGATTGGTTACCTGCATCAGATGCTGATGGCCAACCGCTTCACTTCAGAAGATGCTGGGTCCTGGAGGAGGAGGAGGAGGAGGAAGAGGAGGAGGGAATAAACATGCAATCAGTGA
>CM042225.1:2355066-2495066 GCA_023566465.1 Cottus gobio
ATCTAATTTGAATAATTTCTTCTTTCATTTAACTGGAATTTAAATCTCTGTTGTTAAATGATTGGCCCACTAAACATCCAAGGAAACAGTCAGTTTTGAGACTTTTTCTTTTTTGCTATCATAATAAATATAAAAAGACATCCACATTACATATAGGTGTTTATTATTCTGTCTGTCTGTAGATTTCTCATAAATTACATAATAATAAACACAGCATTTCAGAAACTTGCTTTAATGTAATTACTTAATGAACTGGATAAGTTTCATGGCGATATGAGTTCATTTTTTTGACCCCTATGTATTAATAAACATATGGCCAAAATGGATTTATGGAGTGAAACAAAAACAAAAGAAACAATAATTCTGAGCCTCCTTTATCCAACGTTCAGTTTTCTGTTCCTCCATAAATATGTGAAACGTAACACATATTTACATAATTGATCATTTGATTAAAGATAACATTTTCAGAAAACTTGAAACACAAAAAGAAAAACATAAATTTCCAACCTGGGGAAGTTTCATCGCCTCTTATTAAATCTGAGGAGACATCTGCAGAGTTCTGCTTGTTTAGAGATGACTTTCATAATAATTCACCTGAAGATTAAACCTCAGAGCTCAGACTGTGAATCCTTCCATGTTTTCAAGGATTACTGCATAAAAACAACTGGTGATACGTCTTCTTTGTTTTGGTTTCCTCTATGATTTATGATTCCCCTTCGAGGACACGAGCACAAAGATGTGTCGACAACATTTTAATGTCTCCGTGTGTTTGAAACTCTGTGATTTATGTCCTGAGCCGTGAAGGAGAGGCAGATGCTTTTCTTTCTTTTCTTTCTTTTTTTAATGGCAAGAGGCCTTTTCTGCAATATGCTGTCGTCTTACAATCAATGTTAGAGAATTATTTTCATGCTATTGTAATTCTTCTTCTTTTTTTTTTATCTGCCATTTCCAACTTCTTAGCTCAAAATAAATACAAATGAAATATAATGTATTTAAAAAAAAATAGTATTAGAGAAGAAGGGGTAATGTTGTGAAGTTTTTATTATTATTATTATTATGTATTTATTTTCTATCCAGTTTTACAGAAAAAAAGCTTAACATTGTCAGGTTGCTGGTTTTCCAGGTTGGGGATGATTAGCACGAAGCAATAAGTTAAAGTGACCGCAAAGACGGTTTTATTTTGAAAGGGAAAGCGGAAGTAGAACCGAACGCCCTTCTGACCACAGACGCGCCCCCACGTTTCCTGTGTTTTCGTGACGTCAACGACGGTGAACGTGTTTCTCGTTCACGCAGCTCTGCTGTCTAAATTAAAACGGGATTAATAAAAAAATATCTATCACGCAGTAAATATTATTTATGAATAATAATGAATGTATCCCTTGTCTCCAAAGGAGGGCGTTGTATTTATTTAATCATGTATTAAATAGGCTGAGTATCTAAAAGGCATTGTTCGCTATTTCCTTAAAAGTTATTTTAGACTTTCTATTTTTTCTGACATATCTCATGTTCAACGTGTATATTAATAAGCCATAAAACAGGCTGAATATCATAAAGTATAAATGGTACTCTCATCTGAAAGGACTTAATTTAACCGGATGGATGGAGCTGGATCACTGCGCTCCCTCCCGCAGCTCAGAAGGAGCACCAGCTCCCTCTAGCGGTCCCGGGCCGTCATTACACAGCAGACCGTGTTTTTAGTCGGCTCAGTGTTTTTTGTCACATCTCACGCGCTGTTTTGTTCTGTTTGACCATTTGTTCCTCCTGACATTGTTTTTCTGTTGAAATTAGAAATATATATATATATATATATATATATATATATATATAAAATAAATGTCATAATTTGGGCTCGTGGATCCCAGTAAAAAGCACAGTTTAAATAGAGATAAAATACAACAGATTTTAAAGTACACACACCATCAAAGGGGCCCTCTGAAGACACGATCTGCAAATTAATTAACCTTTATAAAAAGAGAAATTATTTGTGTTTAGTTTAGTTTATTTATTACATAATGAATCCTGCTTTGTGAAGAAATAAGTTAGTTTTTTTTTTTTTGCCAATACTATTTTTTTCTTCCATTATTATTATTTAATCTGTTAAAATGTTGATGGATGAAAGTTGAACGTTTTAATCCGGAATCAGTTTGAGACGTCACAGTTTCTGATTATTTGGATGGAAACAAAACGTTGCTTGTCTCTTCACATTATTTAATGCTGTAACTCCCACAGATGCTTCAGACAATAGCCTTTTAGTTATTTATTATTGTGAAGTCACTTCATGTTGCTGCAGCCGGAACAACTGTCATTTCAAGGTTATTTACTTATTTTTATTTATTTCTGCAGCAGAATAACCGTTTTTTTTTTTAATGTGTTTTGGCATTTAATATATTTCCTAGTTATTATTTATTGTAAATCGACATTTGAATGGTTCTTGTGCAGAAAGAGATGCATGATGAGAGAGAGCAAAAAGAAAAACACGTTTTATGCAAATAATGAAGTACAAATACACATTTCATTTGTAATTTCAAGCTTTCCTGTTGGGCTTCACTTTCATATGAAGATATAATAACATATCTGGGGGGCAATTTTCTACTGATTCATATTAATAGCAATAAGAAAACAAAGAAAGAATAATTAAAAGTGCATTCATTAAAGCAAATAGTATTATTGAGAATGGAGTTTCATTATCATAATTATCCGGAAGTCTCATTAAGATCACCGAGACAACGAAGAAGAGATCCGTGGGTCCAGACTGGACCCGGGTCCGGGTGCGTCTGGCTCTCATCTGCAGACAATGACTTTAACATTTAGAAGGACACTCGAGGCTCCGAGGCAGGAAAGGGGGTCCCAATAAAACCATATAGTCCCGATGGCTGTCTGGGCTAAATGACTTTATGGGGCCTCTCTGTGTCTTGGGTTTGGGGGAGGAGGGAGGGAGGAGGGGGAGAAAGTCACGTTTATTCTCCAAATGCATGCTGTTGGTTTATGACCCTGCAGGAGGATGCGCGCTCTATGGCCGCCATAAACAGGAAGCTGCGAGGCGCGGCGTGACTTTGAAGCTCGGAGGCCGAGCAGCGGCTCTGCGGAGCGGAGGGATACCTGAGAGAGAAGCACCTTGACGTTGTGAATATTCATTATTATTCATAATAAGTCTGTAATCCTATGGAACGTATAGGACATGAGATCCTGGCTTTGCTTTGTGTCGGCTAATTTTAATAATAATAATAATAATAATAATAATAGAAGATAACATTATGAGAGCAAGATAGTTTTACTTTAACAAGTAGTTTAGTGCAGTATAGTGTATAAATATGTAATATTTCATACAACCATATACACATTTAATTAAAACAAATTGGAACTGCCTACAGAGTAAACTTATTTTTTTATATAATTATATATTCTAACGATTGGCTACAAACAAAACGTAGTATTGTGGTAGTATTCTTTGTGTTTCTTTATTGCATACAACATATAAACATTTTAGACGAAAACATATATAAATAGCACGAGAATGGTAGCCTAATTAAATCATAATAATCTAACCAAACTATGGGCTACAAAACATATTATATTATTTATATTATTATAATAACATGTAGTATTGCTATTGGTATTTATATTTATACATTTTTATTATTATAATTATCATAATTATAGTATTTTCTGTTGGTCATGTCCATGCCCATTAAAAATAATAATTAACAATACAACTGTGGTTTTATTACCGCTATAATAATATCATATGTATTAATAATATTAGTTGTAGTAGGTTATGATTCTATTTTCACGTAATTCATCCGCACTAACAAAATACAACCAGTGTCAAAAACCCGACGTGGATCACATGACCAACCCTCCGCGCCACATCAAAGAATGAATGAAAACAAAAACAGAGAAAGCGCTTAATTAACAACGATGACGTCATCATCTTTTATTCCACTGAAGGAAATCCCCCACGAGCCGCATCAGCCTCCACGAGAGCGGAAGGCCGCTGTAGGCTAACATAGCCTGTTGTGTGTCTGCTGTCCGGAGGCTGTGTTCTGATTGAGTCCTCGTGAAAAACAACAACACAGCAACAGCAATAACAACAAATTGGCTCATGGGCGATATACATGCACAGTTTACAAAATAAGAAAACAAACAACAAACAAACAAACAAACAAGGACCATCTTGATGAAGTAAAGGTCGAACCTCCCCTCTGGACTCTGAGGACTATTTGACGACTACCAATCAGGAGCGAGATAGCAAACACAGTGTTTATCTGTTTACAGGCCTCTTTGTTGTCAAGTATTTTTGTTTATTTCATAGTAAAAATGCTGCAGACGCTTCTGTTCCAGTATCACAATTGCAAGCTAAGTAATAATCCGTAAAGTGGTTATGGACAGCAATTGTTATTTTTTATTTTATGAGTGTGTGTGTGTGTGTGTGTGTGTGTGTGTGTGCTCAGCACGAAAAACAATGCCAATGGAAATTAAATTAGAATTGGATTCATTTATTTAATAGTATTAATTAATTGCATGCAGCTCGTAACGTAATAATGAGAAATTCTTCTGGTTGGGCCACGTGACCGTTGGAGTGACGTCATGGTAAACCAGCAGTGTTTTTATTACCTGAACATAACTATATACTTGCATAAGTATATTAACTAACTTTGGTTTAGAAGCTGAATGAGTCCTGGCCAGCGACATTAATACAGAACGTGTTCTTGAACGCATCACCGATACGTTCCATTTCTTTTGATCTGCTGTGGAAAAGTAGCAATACTGCGACGTAAAACTACAAGATTAACGTAAAAGTCCTGCGTTCAAAGTAAACACGTTAGCATCAATATGAATATTTAATCTCTTTAATGTTGCAGCTGGAAAGGAAGAGGTCATTTTAGTGAATACTGCTAGTATATTAATGAAACATTATGACTATTATTGATACTTTGTTTCAATCATCAACGTTTGCAAAGTAGAACGTAACTGAAGCTTTAAATGAAATGTAGCAGAGTAGAAGTAAAGAACCCAAAATGTAAAGTACAATACCTCAGATTTGTACTTAAGTACACAACACTTGGTAAAATGTACTTTACATAGTTACATTCCGCCACTGAGGAGAATTTAAATGCAGTTACATCCATAAATCTCACTATGTTGTTGTTGTTTTCACTTTAGACATCAAACAGGAAAGAAAATGTCCATATTTTATTAACTTGTTTGCTGAAGTTGTTCATTTTCTTCACTATGATGTTTAAGGGGGGAAAAAAAAACCTCATCCAAATTCATCCTATCGCCACGAGGATTTCACATGGAATGACGTCACGTGGTTCACGTCAGAGAGTCCTGCTTTGCGTCCTAAACACGGAAACATGCAGAAAGCAGCTTTAATGTAAAAGATGGGATCTGTTCTTGATTGTAATTTAAAAAAAAAAAAAGTGAAAAAGGATCAATCAAATGCATCAATCGCTCACGTGGCTGGTGACGTCATTATTCTCTCGTCTCTTTTAGGCAACGCATCGATGCTGATGATGATGAAGATGATGAAGGGTCGCGCTTCTTCTTGTTTCAGTTTCTTCTACCACCAAGTGTGTGTGCGTGCTCGTGTGTGTGTGTATGTGTGTGTGTGAGTGTGTGTTTCTCTTTATCCAGCCCACTAACAGATGTACATCACTTCTTCTCACCGAATGCAGTTTTTTTTTTACGAGAACCAAAGTTTTATTATTAAATCATAAACTGTTATTCGTATTTTGGCAGGAAGCACAGACAATTTTTGTGAAGTCAAGTATGTGTCAATTATTATTATTTTTTTTTTTGGCAGCCTCATCAAAAACAGGTGAGAGCAAACTCTTTGATATCAACTATATTTCTTAAAGATTTAATTTATGGATCTTTCTGTCATTTTTTTGAACATTTTATTCTGAGGAATATATCTTGTTACAACAAATCCATCCTCCCCCCCCCCCCGCCCCCCACCCCACCCCCCTCCCCCCACAGACACACACACACACTTGCAGATTTCCCCACTGCAGTTTTCCATGTTATCTTCACAATCCGTTGCTTAGCAACAGCAGCTGGTTAATGATGTCGGGCATCTTGGTGCACTGCGTTTCTTTTATCAGCCGTAATCTCACGTCCTCACCGATTTAGAGGGGGGAGGAAGGGGGAGAGGGGGGGTAAAAATAAGAAGTCCATCATTCATTCCCGCCCCTCCTCTCTCTGATCATCAGCTTCTTCATCTTCATCCTCCGGTTCTGGAACCAGATCTTCACCTGTCTCTCTGTCAGATTCAAGAGGGCCGCCACCTCCAGGCGCCGGTCCCGGGTCAGGTACATGTTGAAGAGGAACTCCTTCTCCAGCTCCAGGGTCTGGTACTTGGTGTACGGGCACCGCTTCTTCCGGGTGGACTTGGCGTAGATCCAATTTGCTGCCGGGTTTTCTGCAGGAGAAGAAGAAGAAGAGGAAGAGGAAGAAGGAGAAGAGGAAGAGACAGGGTGGCTTAGATTGTTTTACTTTAACAGCAAGCCAGATGCTTTTCTCTCTCTCTCTGTCTGAGTGTGTGTTTGTGTGTGTGTGTGTGTGTGTGTGTGTGTGTGTGTGTGTGTGTGTGTGTGTGTGTGTGTGTGTGTGTGTGTGTGTGTGTGTGTCAGGAGTTCAAAGACTGACATAAAAATCTGAAGGAATATTCCCAGGAACACATTTTATGAGCGTGCAAACTTTTGCTCATTAAAGAAACAACATGTTTAAAACACAGATCCATAAATAAAGCCAGCGTTACAAATGTTATTATTATGATTTTAAACTATTTTTATCCTAAACCCGTGCTTCTTTCCAGCATTGGGGTAGTTTATGCCTTCATTTGAATAATTGACCTCAATGTGTCATTATGTGGAAATATATCTGAGGTTTGTGATGTTGCTGAGATGTTTTTTACAGATTAAAATGAGTTTTTGGAAGACAGCTAGCAGCAATAAAACCCAACGAAGTGTAAATCTCTGCGTGAGTTTGGTAAAAAAAAAAAAAAGGCCACTCAGCTATTTTTAGAATGATTAAACTGCAGTTGGTGAACGTATTTGAATCTTTCGACTGACGCTTTACTGCATTTAAAGAAAAGTAAAGGCAGCAGAGAGTTTGACTAGAGAGCAACAAGTTGCAGCAACTCACACATCAGAGGATACGTTGCCCTAAAAAGCTTGTTTTAGCAACAAGAAGGACTCTGAGATGAAACCTGGACATTTAAAATGTTGCTCCGCTGCTTACCAGCAGCGGATATTTACAGAAAGTTGCAAGAGAAACAATGTTGCAAAGAAAAACAGTACAAATCCAATAAAATGCATAATTATTATTTAGATTATTGTTATTATTGGCCCAGACTTTTTTATTTTTCTCCACGTCAAGGTCTTTTTTTTGTGTTTTCAATTTTTGTTTGTTTCAATTCAAGCTTTTTAAAAATACTTTTTGTGCAATTCAAGTAAAGATGAAACAGAAATCATCATTATTATTATTACACAACTATTTCCATGAGGTTGAGGCGTGCAAGCTACAAACAGCAGAGGCCTTATTGATGAAGGTCGTTCTGTATGCTTCTAAACCACATAGTCTAAAGTATGCATGTGCATATATTTATTTTTATGCAAAATAAGCTCGTGCATTAATTGCAAGAATCATTTATTAGTCTACTTCCTGAACAATCTGAGAGAGAAGTCCACGAAGCGCGAGCCTGTTTTCTCTTTAGTGACAAATTGTTAAATAACAGCAATAGCACCTTCATTATTTTAATGGACAATAAAGTTTTATATTTGACCGTTTACAAGACATTTATAGGGCTATAAAAGTCACACACACTTACTTACTTAGGCCACATTCTGCCTCTCGGTCACACACACACTCAACACTCAGCACACACACACACACTCAACACACACACACACCTGTGTATCGCCACCTCTTTACTGCTAATACACACTCCTGAGGTTAGCCTCTCTCTGTCTTTACCCGGGTCAAGCTTGGTCTTTCTCTCCTCGTCCTCCTTTTTGGTCTCCGGCTTCCTCCCCCGGTCCTCCGCGGGCCCCAGCCGCTCAAGGACTACCTCGGTCGGGCTGCCGAAGCTGGAGTCCCCGGGGCTGTCCCGTGGCGGCGGTGGCGGCGGCGAACTCTCGGGCTTAACCGCCTCGTACCTCGGGCTCGGATCGGAGAGGTCCGCCTGGGCGGGCACGCAGCCGGGGAAGCCCGCCGGCGCGTGTGACAGCGGGGTCTCCGCGGCGGGAGTCGCGCCCTCCCAGCAGCGGACGAACCTGCTGTCGGCGGCGACCGCGGACGGCGCGAGGTGCTCGGCGTGGGTCTGCGTCTGCGGGCCGTAGTACGGGTGGTGGTGGTGCTGGTGGTGGTGGTGCTGGCTCAGGAGGTGGTGCGGGTGGAAAAGGCCCGGGATGGAGGCACCGGGGGCGGACTGCAGCTGCGTGGAGGAGGGCGCGGGGGAGGTGTTCGCCCAGGGAGTGAAGCCGTTTAAGCCGGTTTGTTTGTTGGAGAAATGCGAAAAATCCGGAATGTGTGGGCCGGGGGTCCCTTCCTCCTCCTCCTCCTCCTCTTCCTCCTCCACCACCGCTCTCCGGACTGGCTTTGTGCAGCCGGCCGTCGAACCCTGCAAGCCTCCCGGGATGAAATGTGCACCGTACGGCTCCTCGGTCTGGAGCCCCATCATGGAATAATAATTCGTTAGCGACATGTTTATTTTATGATTTCAATAAAAAGACACTTAAGTGCGACTGTAAAACGTTAGATGGGGCCGGTATAGTGGCTTACATCCTCCCCTAAAATGGTAGTATTTTTTTTTCCCGTGCCCATACCTTCTTCTCGGCTGCCCATTGGCTCCACCGCGGATCACATGGGTGGACTGTATTTACCCAGCAGAGGAAATAAATCTAATCATTCTTTTGTGCTCGGAAAACGTGATTATGGGCCCTCGAGCCGGCCAGATGGGCCTGAATGCCGCGCGCACGGGCCAAGCTTTTTAAACCTCTGGACGTGAAACACCGTTTTACAAGTGGAATAAAAAGTAGCAGGGAGTCGTTTACAAGCCCGTTTGAAGTGGGCGCGCGTGCGTGCACGTGCGTGTACGTGTGTGTATGTGTGACATACTTTTGTAGGTGCTTCTGCAAAACCACTTTCTTCATGCAAAACCAGAGCACGTAATTAGTAAGAAAATCAACTCGGTGCTGCCTCGAAGTGTCACGGGTTCGAGACTCGCAGGCGACAGGTGGCTTTTTAAAGATATTTCATCTGGAGAAGCGATTTTCTTGATTTTGAAGTCACGATGGGAATGCTGGGAATTTATTGCAAAATCTTGGATAAAGCTCCCCAATCGAAGTTCATGTTCGGTGGCTTGAGCTTTTAGTTAAAGATAGATTTATACTGTATTCATCCCCAGGGGGCAATTTGTTTGTAGCAGCAGCAGCAAAGTTACAGAGTAAACATACAAATATTAAATGTTCAATATATTCAATACAATGAAACGGCAGAGCAGAACATATTTAAGAAAATTAAATAATAAGGAAAATGCAAAGTACATACAGCGTAGACAGTGTATATAAATTATAAAGTTTTCTTTTAATTGTTGGCTTTAATTGGATCATAGCTGTTATTTGTATTTATTTACTTAGCCTATGCAGCCTATGCTCATTAATTACAAATTTAACAATTATGCTGCCAGCTTTGCAAAGTTGCATAGATTTTATATGCATTTATATGTTGGATAGGCTATTTGTATTATTTTTAAAGTAAAGTATTAATGGCATTTTAATAAAGCTTGATTATCAGTGCCCGTGAGGGGGCGTGGCTTAAAGACACCAGACGAGCTGCTGCAGGTTTTCTAACATAGACCTTGATCGCGGTCTCTTGTGCAGCTGCAGCGCCACCTGCTGGCGGCGTGCAGATGGAGGGAGTCTGCATACTGCAGGATGAGATACCGACGGGCACTTTACATCCTCTTTTATTGTTATTTAGTATTCACTGTCCGCCCTGCCATCGTAAAAGGAAGTAACGCATGAATCAGCGCTTATCATTTAATTTAGTCGGACCTTTGAGGATTGAGGCCAGAGCGCCGTAAAGTCCTCTAATATCATAACTGCTCTATCTATCTATCTATCTATCTATCTATCTATCTATCTATCTATCTATCTATCTATCTATCTATCTATCTATCTATCTATCTATCTATCTATCTATCTATCTATCTATCTATCTATCTATCTATTCATCTATTCTCCTTCTCTCCATACATACATATAGTACTATATATATATATTTATATATACTATCTCACACTATGTTTTTATAAGCAAATATGTATAGATTTGAGGTATTTCTTAATGTAATATACTTGTTTAATTTAGTTCTTTGAAGACATGTTTTACAATATATTATATTTATACAGCTTCTTTCTTAAAGGTTGTGTCTCATGTCTGTTTTAGTTTGACGCAGCGTGTTTTGAATGAAGTGAGCTCCATAAATAAGATTTATAAGATTTATTTTCTGCAACCACGACTTTTGTTAGCGGTGAAATAACGTTTCATTTCATCTGGAACCAATATTACAAATCTATTATAATATTGCTGCGTTCTGCTTTTCCCTCTTTCCAACAATAATGCTGCTAAAATACAATTTATTCTGCTGCATATTAATACTGATGTTAAACTACACGTTGTGTGATTACCGTTACTACATTATCCACTTCTTTAAGATTGTAAACAATTGATAAATAAGATTTAAACTAGCGGCATGCTCGGCAATAATAAGACTATATGAATACAATTTGAAACATGGCAGAGTGGTTAAATACAAATATAAAGTAGTGAGGAACTAAAGGCATTCGAGCAATGGCCGACAATAAACCCAAACACAGCCTCCTTTCATCTCTGTCATTCTTTCTTTTTTCTTTTACGTCACACACACACACACACACACACACACACACACACACACACACACACACACACACACACACACACACACACACACACACACACACACACACACACACACACACACACACACACACACACTCACACAGCCACACTCTCACGCAGACGGAGTGGATGCGTGAGACAAAGAGACGGTCTGCATTGCCCCAATAAAAGCCTTGAAGTGGAGGAAATGGTGGTTGTGCGGTTGTGGTGTGTGTGTGTGTGTGTCTGTGTGTCTGTGTGTGTGTGTGAGTGTGTGTGTGTGTGTGTGTGTGTGTGTGTGTGTGTGTGTGTGTGTGTCTGTGTGTCTGTGTGTGTGTGTGTGTGTGTGTGTGTGTGTCTGTGTGTCTGTGTGTGTGTGTGTGAGTGTGTTGTGGTGGTTTTGCGGTTCAAGGTTCATCTGCAGCCTTGGACTCACTGTCTGGGTCCAGAAAAGCTCGAACAAAAAGAAGCGTTGCTGTTTTCACTGCAGCTTTCTTTGTATGACTAGTTTTATATCAGTGGTACGACATCTTTGTTGTTGTTGTTGTTGTTTATGGGGCATCATCCAACTAAACTGTGAGCTTATTGTGCTCATGGGTATGCTTTTTTATTATTTTGGCGCAGAAGTGATCACACATGTTCATTTCATTTTATTGCCATATAAAAATAAAAAAAAGCATCCGGACAAAATCCTGTGAATTCCCTCACATTAATTTAAAAACAAGCAATAATTGTGTATCTTGTGTGTATTCTCTGATTTCATAAGACATGTTATTGTGTACGTAGAACATTTGGTTTGTGAGGTGGTGTGTGTACTGACTAAATCTGACTTTAAACATGCAATAAGAAATGCATTTAAAACTATAACGACATCATAAAACATCAGATTGACACAAACATTTCTTTATGACGTTGTCTTTTACATTACATTACATTACATTTCATTTAGCTGACGCTTTTATCCAAAGAGACTTACATGCTATACAGTAGACACAGCAACGGTGAGCAATGAGGGTTAAGTGTCTTGCTCAAGGACACAACGACATGGACTGGCAGAGCCGGGGTTTGAACCACCGACCCTCTGATTGAAAGACTGACTTGCTAACCACTGAGCCACTGTCTTCAAGTGTACATGTATTAAAATAGAAAAACATGAATATAATGACATACAAATGTTGCAGTAAAAATGCAAAGAGACGCTGAACAACAAAAGTAGAAGATGGATTGTCTTCGTCACAAAGTAAACAACATATTTGTACTCATATTTCCGTCTTCATGCAGTCTTTAATAACAATATCACGCATCAGGTGTCAGAATATTACATTTAGATTGTCTTCGCTCGCCTAAAGTGATTATATTGATATGCTAAATACATGGTTAAATGAAAAAGAAATATTATGTGAACATTATTTACCTTTAAAAAAAAATCATAAACAAATTTACATGAAGGAAAAACAAAAATCAATATAGATAGAAAAATAGAGAAATAACAGATTGTCAGCAGCTCAACATTAAAACACAGAAATGTGAAAACAAAACACGACGAGCTCCGTCTGTACTGGAAGTTTAGTTTTTCTTTTTTAAAGAAAAGTGTAAAGAATGTTTTTAAAGGAGCGAGAGAGTTCACCTTTCTGAGGAAGACGAGAAGTTGGGTTGAAATGAGGCAAAAAAATCTGAATATTCATAACAGAGAAGTTGCTTTTTACTTACGTCTCTCGGTACGTTTGTGCTTAAGGAACGGGATTTATACTTTTCTTTTTTAAATGGTATGTCTCTACAGGCAAAACTATTCATTTTGAGATTTAGGGTTATTTTGATTTGATAAGTGGAAAGAAAAAAATGCAAAATACACATTTACGTGTTTATTTTACGACTTTTGTCTGTTTCTCTTAAATTCACCAAAGGTTCTAAATACATAACGCCTCATTTGCATATTTAAACATATCATCTCATAAAACTTGTAATACAATAACTCCTCCTCTTAGTGTCAGTGATGAAGTGGTGAAGTTTCATGGTGACATCTATGATGTCATGTTTTGACCCTCTTCACCTGTAGAGTCTCCAGAATGTGTATAATATATATATAATAACTAAACATCTCTTTAAAGGACGTTACACAGCATTCATAACCTCATTTATATAACTTTACTCTTTCATTCATATATTCTGAGGGTTTATGCAGAGGGGTTTGTTCTTTAATCATTCATAACCTGATTTATACAACATTGTATTAATAAAAACATGGACAAAATTTACTTTTAATGGCTGATGACAGTATTTTCTGATTTATGGAGTTGGAGATATCCTAAACTCCCTCAGTGAAAAACCTTTGACTAATATACCAACAAATGAAACAGGAATGTTGAGCCTGGCTTAATGTTCAGCTATCTGTTGCAGAAATGTGTGAGAATTAGCACATATTTAATAATATAATGGATCATTTGCATATTTAACACAGTTTTAGAAAACTTGTACAAAAAACAATTGTTTTAAAGTTAGTAATCAACAGAGGATTTTCATGGCGATATTAACCTCATTCATATTGTCTCCTCTCAGCCGGCACCATGGGAGGGATGCTGTGAAAGAAACTCTCTCTCTCTCTCTTACTTCTTCCTCCCTTCATCCCTCCATCAGAACAAGTGATACCCAGTGTGGTACAGCTCTCTCTCGCTCCTCAGCTTCTTCTCTTTAATCCTCCTGTTCTGGAACCAGATTTTCACCTGTCTGCATCCGGATAGAACAAGAAACACGTTGGATTTTAAAAACATTTCAAAAAGCATCATATTAAGCAGAATATTTATGATGGTCATCATATACATTATCCAGTTATTTTCCTGAATTTAAGGTCAAATGTCCCAAAAAAAAACAACGATATTTCCCGTTGTCCCTCAGGTGTGACGTGTTCCAGCAGATCTTTCACGGATTCATAATTCATAATCAGAGAGATATACAGGGACATGCACGCACCGCTCGCTCAGCCGCAGGAGGCTGGCCAGCTGCAGCCGGCGGCCCTTGTTGATGTAGACGCTGAGCAGGAACTCTCTCTCCAGCTCGCCCAGCTGCTGCCTGGAGTAAGGGCATCGCTTCTTCCTCCTCACATGGGGCTCTGATGGAGGGAGGGAGGGAGGGATGACAGGCTTAGAGGAAATAAATATGACCGTAAAGTTGTAGCAGTTAGGGGAAAAATATAATAAAAAAACTAAATTATAACCCAATTTTAAAGCTCCAACGCCGGCGTGCGTCTCCAGTGTTACAACGTGATGCAACAACTTTTTAAACTGAGATTAATGCATTAATATGTTTTAATTAAAGGTGAATGTGAAGGTCTAAGTCAGAACATTATAGAGTTCAATAAGTTAATGTGACCTTCATGTTTTCATGAAGACAGAGTCTATAAAAAATATAAATGAAGCGGTTTGCCTTCGTGTAGAGCTCGTCAGGCGTTTGCTAGTTCAGCAACCAGCTGGAAGTGCAACAAATGGAGAGAATATTGAATAATATCTACTTTTATTGATGTAAATATATTAATAATAACATGTATCAGCACATATTAAATAATGTTCCATAAGCAAAGGACGGTTTTCAACATGTAAACGTTCCACACGTCTCTCCCTATTCGATTTGAGAGATATTATATTGTTTTATTGGGGACATTAAACATGTTCAGGTAGAGTAGAGAGAAAGTAAATAATACAATAGACTCCACTTCTATTTGGTGATGTGTTAATGCATTTAGTCCCCATGTAGCTTTATTTTGAAAAGACAAACCTGGTCTCATGTTAGACTGAACAAACACATAATATCAGTTTACACAACAAATAAACACACACATAAATATAAGATTTAACTAACAGTCTAGTTTCTTTTTTTAAGTGTCCAAAATTAACTAAATTAATATTCTTTGCTGCTCAATTTGGGCCTTTTCTGGTTCTAGCCAACATTTGCATTCATTTTAGCCCAAAACAATTATATTAAATAAAATAAAGCAGTAGGTTGTAAGATATATGAATTATAATACCTATATTATGCATCCTTATGTTGTTATTGAAACAACTTGATATTAAATAATAGTTTAAGGCCGACACATCTCTCGTGGCCCTGTGAGGGTTTTCAAAACTTTAAAATATCCCAATTAGGGAATTATACTTCCTATTATACAACATATTCCTCCTTGGCAGTCTTAGCGTGGCTTGAGCTCCACTCACCCGGGGAATAGTCTCCTCCACTGCTGCTGAATGACGGCGCCTCCTCCTCGTCCTCCTTGCCGGCCCGGGGGGACTCTGACCCCGCCCTCACCTTGCTGCTCTCCCCGGTGTGACAGCTCGTGCGCCGGGGCCCTGTCGCCTCTTTCTGCCGCTGGCTCCCGGGTTTACTCTTCGCTCTCGGGTCCTCTCTCCGCGCCGCGTGCCCGTAAAACGGGTCGAGACCCGGCGGCTGGACTCCGTGCCGCGCTGCCGGGAAGAGGAGCTCTGAGTCCGGATTGAACGCCGCGTATCGGCCGGGGAAGCTCCGCGGGTCTCCGGCAAACGCCGGCGCGCGACAACCTGGACCGGAGGCTCCGTAGACGGCCCCACCGTACCGAAAGTCCTCAGCGGAGTTGAACATCGCCTCCGACGAGGAGCGGAAGCCCCGGTACTCGTGATAGACGGGCGGCGGCGGGGCAGAGGTGATGGCCCGGGCCCCCCGGTGGAGGGTCCATCTCCACGGAGGAGGGTACGGCCCTCGCGGCTCGCGGGGGCAGCAGGCCCGGCACTCGGAGGCGGTGCCCCGGTCCAGCAGCGCGGCGCCGGAGCCGAAGTCCGAGTTTGACGGGAAGGTGCAGCTCGGTAAATACATGGAGGATTTAAACCACTTTTAAAGCTCTCAGGGTTTATGGTTATGACAAAGAACATGAACCTAGATGGACAAGGGTCTACCCCGTACGGTTCCACATGGGGAAAATTAGGTGTTGCAGCGCTGCAATTATATTTAATAACCTTAATATCTCCGTGGCCTGGAGGGTAAAACAAAGCAACTGGAATATTCTACAAATAAACAAGCCTACTCCCTCATGTCTTCATCCCGGCTCACTGTCTGGAGGTGAGGCCCATCTTTGACCTTGAGCGCTCACGGTCACGTGACCTCTGGCATGTTTCCTCCTCTTAACCACACCCCGGCGTGCAGGAGCCGCTCTTCCTCGAATGAGAAGCTCGAGCGAGCCTCGCTCACAGGAAGCGGCGCCTCAGAGCCCATGTCGGCCGCAGGAGGCCTGCAGGCCCCGGTCCAGGTGCTCCCCTGAGCGCCGGTCTCATCCGGTCTCGTGAGCCCAACAGCACGTCACATCCAACGGGGATGCTGATTGGTGCAGCATCGATCCCTAATTTTGATTTTTGATTTTACGGCGTTGTTGGTAACAGTGACGTCAATGTACAGTATGTAGCATTTATCCCTATCTTTGAAGGGACATTTTTCTTTTTATACACAATATTTTTGAAGGCTCAATAAATCTGACATTTGGCCGGCAGCTGGGTTTTATGACTACATTTGTGCTTTTGCCAAAAACATTAAAATGATTTTTCTACCAATATGTTGCATTTCCATTATCAGCTCAGTATTTTGCAAACTACATCCCTTCAACTGATTTGTTTTCTTCTTAAAAAAATTGGGACACATCCTTGTTCTGCAGGACGGTCACGGCGCCTCACGCCCTGCAGAGATATATTCCCTTCTTGTCTTTTGATGTTTTTTATTGTACAGAGAGCTCATAATGGGTCCGATTCTGACACACCGCTGATCATCAAAGTGCTGCTGAATGTATAAATGCATGTGACGGTAAAATAATTGACTTCTTTATGAGCATGCACATTCATAGAGGCTCAAGTAAAGAGCATTGTGATGCCACACAAACACACTGAGCCTCCAGAGCAGATCTTAAAGCACCACGGCCTTTAAACATGCAAACAGGCCCCGGCCACATCTGAAGTCTCTGCTCTCCATCTTGCAGGGTTCATCCCTTCATGAGGCTCTGGAGACCGAAGACGACCACAGGCGGAGGACGGAGCGAAAGAATAGAAAGTAGAAAACACTTTATCGTCTATTTATTTTATTTTTGCTTGCAAAAATACTTTTTTCCACATATGCAAGATCTGCTATTAAAAATTTAACTTTAAAACAGATTAAAACACATTTACATGAACAATCAAACACACAAAGCAGCTCCTCCAAAAAGAGCCAGTGAGGACTGAATCAAGGTTAAATAAAGAGAAATAAAAGGCCGCGAGCAGAAAGTAGAGCTGCCGTAAAATATCTTAATTAAGGACAATGGGGACGAGCGGGTTCACGGGGACGACACGGAGAAAAGGCAGAGATGTAAATCACGGCCTGAAGGGCCTTTTTCTTTTTTAGAATCTGTTCTCGCCATTGTGGTGAAATATAATGCTAATTATCAGCGTGAAGATGAATGTGTGAATAACAAGCGCATGAGACAAACGTTTTTAGGGTCCCGCTATCGCGAGGTTGAGTCGCACTTTCACGTTTTCGTGGTTTATGGGGACGATTATGAACGGAGCCATCGGCGATGCGTCTGCCGTGAAGAACACGAACAACTCTGATTTGCTGTTTTGTTGGTGAAATAATGCTCGAAAATGCAATTTTGTTTTTGTGTCCCCTGGAACACTTTTGTTTTATGTAAAAACATAAAAGTTATAGGTTTAGGCAACACGACCGTAATTAGGTTTTCAACGACTGTCACGAATGTTTTAGGCTCCGGCAACAAAACCATAAAAACCCACAACATGCTTGTGGTTCAGGGTCCTGTTTGTTGGACTCGTGGTCTTTCTGGAGATGAAAGGGTCTCGTATGGGCTCAGTGGGGCTACAGTTAGGAGGGTGCACGTGCACGTGCACGTTTCTGGACTCCTGGTGGGCCCTCAGGCTGAGGCTCAGGCTCTCTTATCATATGTCGGTTGGGGCGACTGTGGCTCAGTGGTTATCAAGTCGGTCTTTAAATCAGAGGGTCGGTGGTTCGATCCCCGGCTCAGCCAGTCCATGTCGTTGTGTCCTTGAGCAAGACACTTAACCCTCATTGCTCACCGTTGCTGTGTCTACGGTCTACTGTATAGCATGTAAGTCGCTTTGGATAAAAGCGTCAGCTAAATGTAATATAATATGTGGTTTCTCTCTCTGCAGGTGTTCACGGAGGCTTCTCTGACCAGGAGGGTTGTGCATTGAAGGACATTGTTTACAAACTCAGCTGGACCTTGGATACGATTGTTGATGTGAACTTATGTAAATCAGGAAATAATGAACTTTACTGTGAACATTTGAAGTCGTTTTTGAACAAACTGATGTCGCCCTAAAATGTGCATGATGTCCATTGAGTCATCACAGAGAGGCTGAAACTGGAAACTACAATAGACTTCAAACAAAAACCTTAGAGGTGTATGGGGATTATATTGTATCATATTTATTTATGTCTAATTCAGTAATGCTCCACAGCAAATTAAAGTAAATGCAATAGTTTGGAAAACCAAAGTGAGCTTTGTGCTTTTATGTTTGGTTACTGCAACATTATGGTCACAACATCAATAAAAATAATAATAGAGGAAGCTCTTATTTAAGGTGAAACCACGTGTGATGAACTGAAGTCATTTCAGTATTGATCGAAATCGATCAACAAATCGGATTTAGGCAAAATATATTGTGCTGGTAATGTGGTCTAGTTTTGCTTTTAAACATCTGAAATGTCGAAACAGGAACTATAAATATGTAAAATAAATGTTAATATATGTAAAATAACAAATAGTGAGATTTCTTAATCTCACAGCAGCAACATTACCGTTATATTGTTTCCCTATTTTAAAAATAACTTGTTAATTAAAAAAAAAGAATATCATTGAATAAACACATAAAGTAGAATTAATCCAATTTATGCAAATAGCATGCAAACTATTTAGTTTATTAATATTCCTTAACAAACCTTGTTTTGGGCTCCAGGCTGTATAATCATAATATTTATATTTTTAGTCCACTTAACTTCATTACTTTGCACGTGCAGGTTCACAGTGTGAGCACGTGAGGAGCAACGTGTTCAGATTGAACGTGAATTACTGGAAAGAGAAATAAATAAACTAAAAGGGAACGCAGCAGCAGAATTGGAGCTTTACCTCCACGCGGATGAGAGCATCGAACCCACGTCCACTAGGGAGTCCATTAACGGGGCTGGACCCCCTAATACAGCTCGGGTCTCGGTCTTTGAACCGCGGGCCGGTCCGACCACGCATGCGGGACCCTTTCATCCTCACGGGGACGCAAGGGAGGAAATTTAAATGCACAATTAAACCAGAACATGAGGATATTGATTAAGATCACAACGCTCGAACAGCGCAGGGTTTTATTTATTATTTATGCAATATTTTTATCAAATTTCACTTTTCCTGCGGAACCAAACCTGCTGGTATATTACGGTGCGACGTGTATTTTGGACTCATCGAGCGAAATCAACAAACAAATCAGCAAATATGAGGCATGTATCACATAATGTTTTTTTCCCCTTCAAAATAAGATACATGTAAAGTCAATCTGTTCATTAAAACCTCTAAAAAAGAGTAAAACACACAAACCACCTGATTCTCATTGACAAAACACACACACACACACACACACACACACGGGCCTATTTTGTAGAAGAGTTGTAAAAATGTTTTTTAAATTTTTTTAAAGGTCCCTGCTTTTCATTTTCATCTTAGTGTTTAATTAATTTCGGGTTAATGAAACGGAAATAACATCCGCATCAAGATTATCATCAGCTATAATACACATAATGTTTTTGTGTTTGTGTGTGTGAGAGAGCGAGAGAGGGAGGGAGGGAGGGAGAGGGGGAGGAGGAGGGGAGAGAAAGTTTTATTAGGCTCATAACTCTTCGGTCTCCAGAGGAAGCTGAGCATTCAAGCTGAAGGCCAAATCTCTGCTCACTGCAGCCTGATCCCAACCAGCTCAGCGGGAGTTCAGTAAATGCTGCAGAATATTCCGGAGATTCCACGTCTTCAGCATTATAAGTGCAACGGTGGAAACAACATGTGTGTTTAAGGGCCCGAGCTGGGCCTCAGTTTGCATACATTTTATTTTGTAGAATAAGTATTTTACTAGTGGTCATACAATATGTTAGAATAACATATTGACTACAGTTTAGCTGCAGGAAATAATGTTGAATTATTATGTTGCAGATATTTTTGAGATGATCTGATCAAATAAATGAAAATGCACGGTGCCATGCATAATGACAAGGTTACAATTAATTGTTTAATTTAAGATGAGATATCGTCAGTTTAGCTTCAGCTCCCATTGAAGGATGCGTTGAATAATAAGAGCCCAAGTGAAATAATAAAATGTGAGCGACATCTAGTGGTGAAAAAGATGAATCGCATCTTAAAATTACAGTAAAAAAAAAGCCAGAGGCTTTTCATTATTTGCTTTGAATATTTATCAATTGATGAATACATACTCAGAAATTGTTGTTGGTTTAAAGCTGGGCACTATTAATTATTCTCAATAAAACTCCATACAAAAAAATGAATGCATCATATATTTAGAATTATTTATGTATTATTTTGAATTTAATTTAACATTTTATATTTAATATTTTGTTTTTATAAAGTAATTCATTTATATTTTAAATAGTACTTTTTTTTTCTCCATTATATCTCTTAAAAACAGCAACCGTAACTTACAAAAGAAAGAACTACAACGCAAAGCACTCTGGGAAATAAACCAACCTCCACTTCCGGTTGACGTCATCACGCACGACGTCAAGTGACGCTCGCCTCCTCGACAGTACCGCGCTGTAGCGGCGTCAGTGAAGCTAACAGCGATAGCGTAGCTGTTCTGCGTGACTAAATGACTATAATAAGCGCCTGAACGCCGCATAATGTGAGTATTTTAATTTAAATTAAAACCCTGATGAAGACCAGTACCCTTAAACACGGCGTGTTGCGCGCGACGATGCTAACCTGTCATTGTTATTGTCGCGCTAGCTAGCTAGCAGGCAGGTGATCGGTTCACGTCTTGAAGAAAGAAACAGTTTTAATATTAATATAATTTATGTCTGGTGACTATGGCTAACCGCGAGTTTTATATGATATTAGCTTAGAAAGATCACAAAAGTATTGGTCAGCCCTTGTTTTTACTCATAAATGCACTGAAAATAGTGCAAACCATACAAACTTTCTACAAATTATCGAAGCCAATAAACTAAATATAATATTTTGCTATGCACTTGATTGTAAATGTGAAGTCCATGCTGTTGCCTCTTCCTCTGCTTATTGAAACACACTGCTGTGTTTTCTCTTCCTGGAGTGACAGCTGTGACGCAACAGCCACATGAGGACTGAGGTCCTGAATCATGGCCTCTTGTGTCAAAGCTCATTTTTAAAGATCAAAGATAAACATCACACTTGAATGCCATTTTTTTTCTTGGCCATGCAGAATGATTAGCTTGTCAGTGTTGAAGATGTGTCAGAATATGTTTTGATGTTCTATAAGTTATGAGAAAATATTTCCTTAGTAAATCCACGACGACAATGGCACCCATTGTGAGCAGGTTTTCTAGGGTCAGCTTGCTAAACCTGTGATGATGTAAGTTTTGTTTTTGATGTCGATGCAGGGCTTAAATGTGTTGTTGGACACCAGAAGCATAACTAGTTTGTTTGTTTGTTTGTTTGTTGGCAGGATTATGTTTTAACAGCAACTTTCTGTTCCTCAGTGAACCAGAGGAATCAAAGAGGAGACGACTGTGACTTCCAGATATGGGGGCCCTGATATCCCGATGGAAGGTAAGCAGATGAGAGAAATGTTAAAAATAATACTCAGGTTTTAGTACAAAACAATAACATGGCACAATACAAACAGAATGCAAGATATAAACAACATTTACGAGACAGGACTAATACAAGTTTTATGAAATCTTAATGAATGTTTTTTTTCAGAAGATAGCAAATCTGATTGTGTTGGCCTGAGCTTTTCAGGACGAGAGCTGAGGCCGACCTTTATAGAGCTGCCTTTCATTCCAGGGATTTAAGAGGGCTGAAGTCTATCATGGGGCCCAGTTATGCAGAACGTCAGCCAGCATTCATAAAATCTTAACAAGAGTTCCACAATATTCAGGCAAAAATTAAAGATGGACAGAAATCAATAAGACCAACCCTCTGCTCTTTTTATTATTATTATTATTATTTGATCAACTGATGTATTTTACTTCACAAGCCCTGAACAGTGAGAACAAAATATATGTTCTGAGCACTGAATCATAAACGATTGCATCTTCTGTTCTCCTGAAATGATGAAAGTATTTGAGATTATATGGTCGACACAGTGAACCCTGCACCCGAGCCGACCCAAATTCATGAGCTATTTTAAGACATACTGCAGAAGTCAAAGGGAAAGGGAATCTCACCCACATACGGAGCGCCAGAGACATAGAAAGTGAAACCCTTGGTTTTTGAAATCATTCATATTTTCATATGATCAGAGGAATGCACAGATGTAGAAGTTACATTTTATTTTCTTTACATTCAGGCCTTTATTATATAAGTAAATGTGTTTACAGGAACCAGGTTGATTGATTACTGACTCATCAGTCAGTTGTGAATCTGTTGTCTGTGAGCAACACTGACATCTTAATCTGTTATTTCATGCTCAACCCAGACAAAGCCAACCACGGTGGAGCAGCTGGAGAACATCGACAAGGTACCGACCGCCACAGCTGATGTCATCCACTGCACTAAAGTCGGCCGTGTCTTATGTCGTCACTCGGTTTCTCCGGGTTTTCCTTTTGGATTATGAGCGCAGTCAAACGATGCAGTTTGGATTTTAGTTCCTCATAATTAAGATGTACAGTGACTAAGATGAACAGCAGGATGATTTAATTATGGGATGATCCCACTGAACACCGGGATGTCCTCCATCCTGTTTCATGAGGAAGGTCACTATTTAAATGAAGACTTGTATCAACCCGAGCATCCCAAATGAAATCAGAGAGCAAATAGACTGACTTAACAGCCGAGGATTTGAGATTCTTTGCACACTGTTTAAATAACCGTTAACCCTTCGTGTTTCTCTTTCAGGAGATTACAGAGCTGGAGGAGTTCAGAGCCAAAAACCAACGTCTGCAGAAGGTAGAGTCAGCCGAACACCCCAGATGGGCGGAGATATGCTTACATTGCAGTTTCTTCTCTCTCACCGTGTGTGTGTGTGTGTGTGTGTGTGTGTGTGTGTGTGTGTGTGTGTGTGTGTGTGTGTGTGTGTGTGTGTGTGTGTGTGTGTGTGTGTGTGTGTGTGTGTGTGTGTGTGTGTGTGTGTGTGTGTGTGTGTGTGTGTGTGTGTGTGTGTGTGTGTGTGTGTGTGTGTGTGTGTGTGTGTGTGTGTGTGTGTGTGTGTGTGTGTGTGTGTGTGTGTGTGTAGCTGTGGATCGGCCGGTTGCTCCTCTACTCGTCCGTCCTGTACCTGATGACCTCGCTGGTGGTGTACGGCCTCTACCTCCCTGAACAATGGCTGCAGAGGATCGCCATGGCGCTGCCCTTCTTCGTATACCCCGTGCTGTGAGTGCTCGCCTTGTTTCTCAACCAGCTTTTGAAGTCGATTATATCGATTATTAAGAACAGCGTCATGTCCCACCTGGCTTCTCTTCCTCAGGGTGTGGCTCATCAGGAAGTTGTTGGTCTTTCTCTTTTCCAAACGCACTGAGAGAAACAGTAAGTTTCACTTTTCTGTTTCAGGGTTTTGTTCATTCTTATGACTCACAGAAGCTCACTTTGACTGAGCATTTTTATAACCTTGTTTTCCTGTTTCAGACTCACCACACTGATATTATTATTATCATATTTAACTCTCATACATTCTTAACAGTGGTGAAATATTCTGCTATCTCCTACATGGAATAGTAACATATGCTTTGATGTTATAGCCTCTTATAGCCCATCAAAGACAAACATGGCTTTATAATATAGTAAAAGAAACAATCTCTGCAAGCATACAGCACTTCCAGATATGTTTGTGTATATTTCCATCCATCCATTATCCGAACCGCTTATCCTCTTTAGGGTCGCGGGGTTGTGTATATTTCTCGGGAACTAATACAAATTTCTGCTTCTTTTTTTCAGATGATAAATTGGAAGATTTAAAAGTTTCCAAAAAAAGGATCGTAAGTGTCCGAGTCTTTACGATCAACATTACATACGTGTGTCTTTT
This sequence comes from Cottus gobio, assembly GCA_023566465.1. Lineage (NCBI taxonomy): Eukaryota > Metazoa > Chordata > Actinopteri > Perciformes > Cottidae > Cottus > Cottus gobio. The sequence goes on from CM042225.1 coordinate 2,379,215, forward strand.
ACTGACTCCTAATGTTTCACTTCCTGTTTCTTTAATGTCGTTTAGGTTTTGTCTCCCGAGGCTCGTTTGCGTTTGAACTAACGGACCACAATGCACTGCTCGTGTTAAAATGACAGTTTCCCTGGTTTGTGTTTGCAGCTGGAGGAAGTGATGGAAACGGAGACGTACAAAAACGCCAAACTCATCCTGGAGCGCTTCGATCCCGACGCTAAGAAGAAAGCTGTGAGTGACCTTATCTTTTTATTTAGTTTTTTTCCTATGTTCTGTCTCGTTTAATCTTTTTTTATTTGCCGTTGCGTTGTAGGAGCTGGAGTCGACTCCGGTGCGTCCTCAGATGACTCCCAGGCCCGGACAAGGTACGACGCACATCAATACACAACGGAGACGATCGAGCATCACGTTGAAAGGGAGTTGACTTCACCTGACTGACCGAGCTCTCTGATTATCTCCCTCCTCTGTGCAGAGCTGCGACAGAGAGGGATGCCCATGAGGCCCATGCCGATGGGCACCCCGATCCCAATGGCGATGACTCCCCCGCCTGGAGCGCGGCCCCGGCTGGGACCAGGGGGCACACCAGTGGGTAAGGGGGCGCACACGGATACTTAAAGATCACTTCAGATTCGCCCGCCGGACCCACGAGTTGTGGTGTTCATCCCCTCGAGGGTTATTCCAGCTCTCTGTGTCCATCTGAGCAGATTCTGGGTGAAGCACCAAGTCAAAGGCAGCCGGCATGAACAGAAAGCCGGCTGCCTTTTTGACTTTTTGCCGCCCGTGTCTTCATCCCGTGTCGCTCTCCCTCCAGAACCTGTCCCTCTTTCAGCTCCAGGAGGACCGCCAGAGAGATCCGCTCTGTCCGCCTCCGTCCTCCAGGGAGCGATGCCCCGGACCTCCTACTCTCCGATACCAGGAGTCGGTAGGGTGTGTGTGTGTGTGTGTGTGTGTGTGTGTGTGTGTGTGTGTGTGTGTGTGTGTGTGTGTGTGTGTGTGTGTGTGTGTGTGTGTGTGTGTGTGTGTGTGTGTGTGTGTGTGTGTGTGTGTGTGTGTGTGTGTGTGTGTGTGTGTGTGTGTGTGTGTGTGTGTGTGTGTGTGTGTGTGTGTGTGTGTGTGTGTGTGTGTGTGTGTTCATTTCCATTTCCATCTGTTGTCTTCTAAAGGCATGCACCCACCGGGTCCTCCATTAGCCAGACCCATCCTGCCCAAAGAGAGGGGAGCTGTGGACCGAGTCATTGAATACCTGGTCGGGGATGGACCACAGAACAGGTGAAGACATATTATCATGAAGCGGTCTGCAGATCGGGAAGTGAAGGCAGCAGAATGATGGATATGAACATAAGGAAAACAGAAATATTCTGTTGTTGTGCGGAGCCCTGATCACACTCCTAGTGTGATGGTCGGCTGCAACGCTTGAGCTAGGATTGAGAAGTGAAGCTCATGCTGCGGTAAATAAATCTGCCTCCTTCCCTCCCTCCCTCCTTCTCTCCCTCCTTCTCTCCCTCCTTCCCGCCTATAGATACGCGTTGGTCTGCCAGCAGTGTTTTTCTCATAACGGCATGGCTCTGAAAGAAGAGTTTGAATATCTCGGTAAGAACAGAAACGTTACATTAAACGAGAAGGACTCTCAATGAACATCTAATTAGAACGATCTCTCCTCCTCTCCTCTCCTCCTCTCCTCTCTCCTCTCCTCCTTATCGCTCTCCTCTCCTCTCTCCTCTCCTCACTTCTCTCCTCTCCTCCTCACCTCTCTCCTCCTCACCTCTCTCCTCCTCACCTCACCTCTCTCCTCTCCTCCTCTCCTCTCTCCTCCTCTCCTCTCTCCTCTCCTCCTCTCCTCTCCTCTCTCTTCTCCTCTCTCCTCTCCTCTCTCGTCTCCTCTCTCCTCTCCTCTCTCTTCTCCTCTCTCTTCTCCTCTCTCATCTCCTCTCCTCTCTCCTCCTCTCCTCTCTCCTCTCCTCTCTACTCCTCACCTCTCTCCTCTCCTCTCTACTCCTCACCTCTCTCATCTCCTCTCCTCCTCTCCTCTCTCCTCCTCTTCTCTCCCCCCTCAGCTTTCCGTTGTGCGTACTGCTACTTCCTGAACCCGGCCAGGAAGACCCGCCCTCAGGCTCCCCGGCTCCCAGAGTTCAGCTACGAGAGGAGGCTGCGGGCGGAGTCTCGCTCCCCTGGACCGGCGGCTCGATCCGGGACCGACACGGAGGAGAGCCCACCCCCCTCTGGAGGTACTGACACTAATCAACCCGCCGATACTTCCTCTCCACACTCCGTCCTAGTCGACCTTTTCTCATTAGTTTGTGTTTGATTCCCCCTCCTCCCCCCTCATCGTTAACCACATCAGCTTCCACCCTCATGTAGTTGCTAGTGAGCCAGCAGAGGTGAGACCACTCCTCTCAGATAGCTCCTCCCTCTTTGCTGCCCAAAGCAACGGAGAGTTTTTAAGAAATCTCTCAAAGTCTCTTATTCATATTTTTTTAATAAGATGAAATCAGTTGAACTGAATTGGCTCCTTCGAGGTCGTTTGTTGTCATGGCGATGAGCACTGATCACGTGACCAGTGGGTTTAACCCTGTGATCTTGCCTCTAGCTAAGGCTCCGGCTCCGTGGGGCTCGCACCACAATTTCCGGATCCAGCAGAGTCCAAAGGACCCTCAGAACCGACACCTGCAGAGTCCAGGTTCCCCTCCGCTCCCTGCACCTGTCGGACCCGGCTCAGTCTGAACTGATTCACCTCAGACCGGGTCCACTTCCTCTCGCTGTAGAATCCATAACGTTGTAGAACGATCTGCTGCCTCTAATCACGCTGAACGAGATCTCTGTTGGTTTTCACCAGACCTGGGTCCAGCGGTGCCTCCAAATACCTTTTGATCTCATTCAGAGGATTAAAATTAATATTTTAAAGCTTAGAAAATCACAGAAACTAAATAACTGAGAGGTTATTCTCTGATTTGTCCTTCAAATAGAAAAAAACACGTGTTTGACCCAGATCTGGTCTTCAGAATGTATTTCCAAATTGATTGATTTGCTTTCTAATCTACTCATTGAAGAGTTGGTGGTCACTTCATGGGAACATGTCAAATATTTAGTTCATAAGCTTTCATATTGTGTCTGATAATTTAACCCCCATTCAGACGGGATGTATTGGTTTCCGGTATCTCGGGAGATTTGAATACAAAAACTCACATTACGGTTTTAATCCGAAAGTCGGCACATTTCTTTTACTCAATCCCAGTTATAGTTAGAGCGGCCGACACCTTCCTATTATGAACACATTCTCCCCATAATTTAGGTCCCATCTTTACCTTTTTAAAGTCTGCATGTCATGTGATTTCCCGACATTCCCATCTATGACGAGCCGCGTCCTGTAATTGATTTGAGTATCTTCTGATCCTGTAGTGAAACTCTCAGCTTTACATTAACAACCAATGATTCTGGTGCTGATGATTCCTTCATTTTTTATTGAACGCATATTTTTTCGGGTTTAATTATCCTCTTGAATGTTGCCGGATCTAAAGGGAATGCTGTAAATCTTCTTTTGATTTCTTTATAACTCCCAAACAACCAATCATGTTGCATCACACTGTTCCCATCACCTCTTTACCTCCTGGTTACATTACACATCTTACTTGCATGTCTCCTCCTCAGATGAGAGAGAGTTGGTGGAAGACGAAGGACGCACTCAGGAAGTAGAGAGTGGGAGCCGGTCGGAGCAGCAGGAGGCGGAGCAAGAGGAGGAGGCGGAGCCAGAGGAGCAGGAAGAAGTGGTTCAGGAGGCCGAGGAGGAGGTGGAGGAAATGGAGCAGAGTCCCAGCGCCCCCCGTGAGGCGGAGCCTCAGCCTTCGTAGGAAGAGGATCGGGGGCGTCGGCTCCTCCGGTCCCGACAGGAGGCCTCGGTACCGGACGCATTTTAAAGCAATATAACTGGACAAAGGTTGTGAGTTTGATTCTGTTTTTCCTCCAAAAGCTGCATCAGTCTCACTCGTTTCTCTGTAGATCGTCTCCGCGACGAGCTCAGAAAACGCCGAGTCGTCTAAACGCATCAACGCGTCGCCTTCGGGGGCCTCGCTCCACGGCCGTCCAGCGCTATCGCCTCAAAATGACGTCGGATCCGTGATTGTAGTTCTTAAAGCCGCCGAGCAGTCGGCTGCTTGTGACGCTCGATGTGTGGAGGCGGATCTTGTGTTTGCATCATTTAAACTATACGGTCGTTTTAGGTTTGGCTGCTGTATGATTTATGAATGACGAGGCGTGTCCTCCGCTGCTTCAATCTTCATCCCCGATTCCTCACGTTGCAGAATATCACAGGTTATTAATACGCAAATTCTCGTGTGGAACGCGCATGTTATTTGTATTTTTGAGTAACGCACACAACCCTCCCGTTGTGAATCAGGACTTCGAGGTACTTTTAAAACCACTTGGATACGTTTCTTATCCTGACGTTTCACCCGACGCCGCTCCGCTTTAGTCCTCTGACCTCAGACGAGCGAGACCTGGGACGTGAGCCGGTTAACACCCCGTTAGCTGCACTCAGATCAGCGGCTGAAGGCACGAAACTCGCCACAGGAAGTCTCCACTTTGATGCCTTTTTGGTTTCCTCGTCGCCCGGTGAGGAGCGATACTGCAGCGAGACGCCCAGAAACTGACCTCTGATCAGCCCGCCAGACTATTTTAAAATGTAAATGTTGCTTTTTGTCTCAACCCGAGCCGATGGAGTGGATCGTGAGGATCTCATCTGAAACTGAATCTTTTTAAAAACCTCTTGAAGGTTCAGAGCGGAGCTCAAACTGCCAACTTACCTCCTCCTGGTTATCGCGACATCCTCGTCCTCCCGTGGATTATGATAAATAATACGTTTTGCCAAACGCACTCTTGTTTCTCCTGTGTTCCCTGACATCATTTGCACTGTGAGTGTCTCTTTGTATTTATTGTGTTTTAATCTTTTAACCCTTCGAGGTCTGTTTGGTTTTAAACGTCTTGAGGAGTCCTCCCTATTTAAAAGCGGCGTGGTCCACAGAGCAGCGCTCATCGTGACACGAAGGTCATCGGCCAGCACGTCGCAGTGTTCCTGACGGCAATTTCTTCTTCTTCTTCTTAAATAGAAGCAGAAGAAATCACGAGTCTCTATGCAAATGTAAATATGCGTTAAACAAGTCTGGAGCTAGAAACACACTTATAATGTTTATTTTTTAATGTTTAGTTTTCTTTGTGTGTTGTTGAACTCCTCACACTCTCAACAACCCAGACTGTTATTTGAGGAGATGAATTTAAGGACTCCACCTCTTTGACCTTTTGACCTTTTGATGGTTGAAGTGTTTACAAGCTTTTTATCCCGTAAGACCTGCTGGCGATGCACACGTGTGTTAAAATATGACGCCGTCGCTTCTATTTCATATTCACAAACTGTTTACGCTGCGTTAGTAGTTTTTAGTTTTGCCGGTTCATCGCCGACCTTTCCGCTCCACGCGGGCGAGAGGAACGCCGAATAAAAGTTTTTCAACACCAAAGGATAGTTGTGGTTCTTGAACGCTTCACTGATATATTTTATTTGTCACTCTTCACGTCTTCACAGCTGCAAATATATATAAATATATAGATACAGATCTATAGACGGAGTTCATACGCTCATGGAAAACCTGGAAAAGTCCTTGAAAAAACTAAAATCCCCAAAGTTTAGTAAAAGTCATGTAAATGTGTTATATTCATGTGTTCATGTGGTTCATTTACGCTGAGTTTGAAATAATGAATATGCTTTTAAAAGAAAGACTCACAATATAAGCAGGCATACGCTGAGTATATCTATAAATGTTTATTCTTTTAATCAAACTATTGTCTCTCATTCATTTGTGTCCTTTAAGGAATACTGTATGCTTTGGAATCCTCATTGTTAGTTTAAATACTACATTTTATCACTTTTTCATGGACACACCCAGATTTCACTATAGGTTTGGTCATGGAAAAGTCCTGGAAAAGTTATGGGAAAGTCAAGGAAAAGTCATGGAAAAGACATGGAAATCCACTGGTCAGAATGTGTATGAACCCTGTATATATATATATATATATATCTATATAGATATAGATATATATATATATACATCTATATATCTATACATAGAGAGAGAGAGAGAAAAACAAAGGATCAAGTCAATATGACAGCAGAATTTTATTGTATTAATAAATCAAGCTTATTATTTTGTCATAACAACTCGGCTGCAAAATAAATCAAGTTGCCGTCAGCAACGCTGCAGCTGAGAGACTTATGATCAGCATCCAGTTCCCTGGACGAGGAACTATTATTTCATATATTCATTCAGATGATCCGTGTCAGGTTTAACTTAATAAAAGCTGATAGCTCAACATTTAAACTCTTTTATGTATTTATGTATCACTACGATCCTTCACTGAAATAAAGTAGGAGTTCCCGCGTCAGCGCCAAAGCAAACCGTGCCACATTAATACGCCATGAATATTTACACAATTCACAACCGTAACCCATAAATACAAATGATGCGTTCAGAGGTCAAGTGAGTGTCAGGAAAAGACAAACAATAAAACTTCCAGGCCAGGAATAAATCTCGCCTGCACTCAAAGACAGAGACCGAGTCAACCAGACTCAGTCCGGCAATAAAGTCAGATTTAAATATAATAAACACATGAACTCTAAACGGAGGCGGAGCTTCAGTAATGAGACTCGGTTCATTTTCTATCCACGAAAAAAATGTTAATAGACATTATTTACTATATATATATTTATATATAAATATATATTATATATATATATATATATATATAAATATATATATATATATATTATATATACAAATATATATGTAATATATACAAATAAATATGTTATAAATATATAAAATATATAAATAATTATATTATAAATATAAATTATATATATATGTATAAATAAATGTATATATATAAATATATATATTTATAACCTTAAATAAAGCTGCCCTAAAAAAATTCAAAAGGAAAAACAATTGAATCATTAATATGGTTATGTTTTTTGTAAGTAATAACGTGTACTCCAGAGTGCATCGCAGCAATAAAATGTAAAAACACCCGAAAATAACAGACAAGAATAGCTTCAAGTATATGACCCGTGCGGATCTCGAGACTCCTCCCCTTTCCTTTGAGACGCATTGGGTTTCTCCTCAGTGTCAGTGAACGCACCGACGTGCACATCCCGAGGGGACCATGCGGGGCCTCTACAGCGTGTTGAGCTCGATGAGCCGGCCGGCGAAGACGGCGAGCGTCCCGATGATGCACACGGCCATGAACACGCACAGCAGGATGTGGTCCAGAACCATGGCCACGAACTTCCACTCCTCCGCGGCCTGGAAGGGGATGAGGATGAGGAGGAGGAAGAGGACGAGGAAGAGGAAGAGGACGGGGAAGAGGTGATACTGAGGTGATGTCGCAGGTCATTTTGCACCAGTTATTTAGTTATTATAGAGTTATATAATTATATAGTTTGGCGGCTTTATGTTTTCAAAGTTTTGCTTTACACACACATGAGACTTTTTAATGTTTTATTCATTGCCAAGAATGTTGTGTTTGATCTCCATTTGTTGGTCTAGTGACACAAAACACAACAAATCTTATAATAAATACGATTTTAATTCAATTAAATGGAAATTTAAAGGAATATTTCGACATTTGGGAAACATGGCAGAGAGACAAGACAATTATATTTTATTATTTTTTGTTTGTTCGGGCAGAGTAACTTCTTTGAGTCCGGTGATAAAACTCCAGGAAGTCACTTTACAATCTTATTTTATTTCTGCTTCTGCAATAAAAAAGGCACTGTTTTTATTTGATAAAAAAAAGAATAAATTCAGTATTCTTTTAATATTACGCCGACTATCGTGCTGCCTTGGTAGAGACTTACATTGTTTGACTCCTCGTCGGCCTTCATGGTCTCAGCGATGTACTTCACCCCTTCGATGGCGCTGCGAACATCCGGGTTTTTGGCGATGGGGGACTGGTATGTGATGCTGGTGGGGGTGGGGTTACCTGCAGGGGAGGGACGGGTCCAACTTATGGGAATGCATAATAATTATAGAAATAATAACTCAGACTTCAGCCGTATTTAACTCTTCCCGTCTATAAGTCAGACTCCCTGCAGCACCGTGCCGCTGCATCCTTGCCTGAGATGTCGGAGATGTCCATGTCGGTCGGGACCAACCTCCTCTGCCGGATCTCCTGACTGGGCCGCTTCATGGTGGAGAAGAACATCATGTTGGGAATGGTTTCGATGAAGACCTGCGAGACAAAGCTTCCTCTGAATCGGTCCAACGTCAACACAAGATGCTGGAAACCCCAAAAAAAACCTTGAAGAAGAGGAAGACCTTGCGTATCCAGCCGGGCATGGTGTGCGTGCTGGGCGAGCGGTGGTGCGTGTTGATGACGATGACGGTGATGATGATGGAGGCGATGACGAAGACCATGGTGAAGAGCATGTACTTCCCGATGAGCGGCACGGCGCTGGAGGTGGACGGGATGAGCTCCACGATGACCAGCAGGAAGACGGTCAGCGACAGCAGCACGGAGATGGACAGAGTCATCTTCTCTCCTGCGGAGACACGGAGGAGGCGGGAACGTCGGCTTTTACAGACGGATGTATTAATATGAAAGAGATCCTCTAAAAGGACCTGAACATACAGACTTCATGGCTTTTCCCACAGCTCACACACGCATAACACGGATCGGATGTGCGTCATGAGTCCCTGCTGCATAATACGGTATGTTTAGTGTAAAGATGGGCTTATAATTCCTTCTATACGCTTGACTTACATGGTTAACCCCCTCTACCATAAAGCAAAAATAATAATTACGCATAATTCAATTTAATTGAATAAATTAATTGAAAATAATGACTCCAATTCTAGCAAAGGGAGGTTTAACTGCCATGTTCATGTTTGGTCAAATTAAGATTCAGATATATAAGTGATATAAATCAAACAAATTCCACATGTTTCCTTATTGCTGTATAGCTTTATTTATGATATTCAGAATCAGCTTTACATGGAATTTGACTCCGGCTTCATAGCTCTCATTGTACATATATATATATATATATATATATATATATACATTCCTCACTAAATTTAATTTTTTGTTATTAATGGGCTTTTAATGCTTACAACCCTGAGTTGACTGCCCCTTGTTTCTCTGCTGCATACGCCTCCTTTATTTAGTCACGTCTACGTTTATTTGGGACAACTTTCTATCTACACACTCCAGAACGATTGTGTGTGTGTGTGTGTGTGTGTGTGTGTGTGGGTCTATACGTACCGGAGTCGGTGGGCAGGTAGAAGACCAGCCCGGTGAGAAAGGAGAACAGCATGCAGGGAATGATGACGTTGACTATGAAGTAGAGCGGCAGGCGCAGCATCAGGAAGTGGTAGGTGATGTCCAGGTAGGGCGTGTCGGGGCAGCAGGTGTAGTACACCCAGTGCTTCCAGCTCCGGTAGTCCTTCAGCACCCACTCACCGGACTCCATGAAGTTACTGAGGTCGGGCCGGTCGTTGTCCTGGGAGACAGAGGAGCGTAAAGAAAGGGACCATGGAGAGGATGCTCAAGGGCTTTGAGCTCTAAGTTTCAATTAAATTTAAATAATATATCTATAAAAGTCCCACTCACTGGGTTGATGACGACCAGCAGGCCGTCATACGTCCACGTGCCCAGCTTCATGCTGCAGTTCTGCAGGTCGAAGGGGAAATGCAGGACGATGATCTCGCAGTAGCTCTTGAAGATGGCCGGCGGGTTCCAGGTGATCATCCCGGTGTGCTCCAGCAGGACTTTGGTTTGGTGGATGATGGCAAAGTCACCGTCAGCGCTGTGGAAGAGGAGAGGGAGGAGCATGTGAGGCATTCAGAGTAACTGTGTGTGTGTGTGTGTGTGTGTGTGTGTTTACTTGTTGTATAGCACCAGGTCTGGTTTCCATATGTCGGTTGAAGGGACTCTGATCTTCCGGATGCCTCCGTATTCGTCCGGATTCCAATTCAGGTTCACGTCCAGCCATTGCTGGGTGGATATGAGTACATTCATATACCGATAGAGCCGAGTTCAGCTGTTTTATTCCCATAATCTCATTAATATATTGTGAAAATACAATGTTGTCATCATAGCAGTCACCATGTCATAAACCCTAACCCTTGTAGTTCAACTAGATGAAACAATGGATAGCATTCATTTGTGATATTACAGCACATAAATACATGAAACAGGAAACGTACCTGCAATGTGCTGAAGTTATAAATCGTGAATTTTGAATCTAATGTATGGTATAGCATATATTTATATATATATCATCACCTGTTTGAGGCGAACATTGCTGGTCACGATCTGGTTGACTTCATCCTGAGAGATTTCAGAAAAAGACAAAGAAAAAAAACAAAAGTAACATTTTCATGAGAGATTTCAGGACAAAATATCATCTTCACGCATTTATTTTGTGTTTTAATGGACAATAGGTTGAATTTTAACAATAACAAAAACACGTTTAGAGGAAAGCGCTCACAACTCTTAAATTCCTCGATTAAATATTAACGGTCGAGGCGATCTGGAACGAGATTTAAACGTTTTGGACACCAAATAATCACATAAAAGCTTTTGGAGATCGTCACCGTTAAAACATGCAAAACAAAATGAATAATTAATTTAATTCTGGATTAATGCACGACATAAACATCCTCGCTTGTACTTTATCATTATCCTAATAATTCAAGATACGCAAGTGCACAGAAGGGCTTTAAGATGGTGCTTTAGTTTGGTTTAAGCATATTTATAATATACAATGCATATTTATAATATATAATGCATATTAATATTATATACAATGCATATTTATAATATATAATTGTCTCCATTCGATTGGCTAATTTTGTTGTGTATTGACTGACAAGGTGGAGGTGATTTCAGAACCATGGATAGCGACATGATGCTGTTTTATGATCCACAGATTGATGTAACTTTTCATATTTCTGATGTTTAACTTCAAATAACATTGATTGATATATATGGAGACTCCATACACATAACTCCCACAACACCTCTCATCTCTGGAATAAAGCAGCTGTTTGTTTATGACACAAAACAGACATGGAGGGAAAAAACAAAACTCTCAAGTTATTTAACAATCTGACATTCTCTCTCTACCAAATAATCCAGATTATTAATCTTTTATCTGCTTTAGCGTGCTTCCAAAAACCCTGTGCCTTGTTTTTCAACCTTGTAATGCAATTAGAACATTAATTTAGTTTATTAATATGAATTGTGGTCTGTCTGTGAATGTTTCCCAGGCTTTGATCGTACTAAAATGTTTCACTCAAACAAGAGAACAATGTTTGAGTGAAACTAGAATATTACTGATGTCAAGAGTGTAATCTTAGAAGGTACAAGGGCAAAACAAGTTATTTCTTTTATGTAAAACATAAAGAACTATTATAAATATAGATATATCTCCATCTCTCACCACACTGATGAGCTGGATCAGCTGCAGGCCCACGGTGACCACCACGGGTTCACTGAAGTGGTTCACGGGCCGGACCACCTTGTTGTAGCCGGTGAACAACGTCTTCACCAGGAGGGTCTCGTCCTCTGAGCCGAGCGCCGGACCTTCAAGGACACACACAGACACACACACACACACACACAGACACACACACACACACACACACACACACACACACACACACACACACACACACACACACACACACACACACACACAGACACACAGACACACACACACACACACACACAGACACACACAGCACATCTCAGACTGAGGCCTCAAACCCAGAACCCTGAGGGGCTCACAGACAGCACCTGTTGAGTGTGCATTGAATACGTATGGGGCAGCGCTGCAACGTCTCACGTTACGTTAAATAATATGTGGGCTTTTATTTTGTATTTTTTATGAATTTATGAGAGGAGAACAAAATGTATGAAAAAGAAAATAGAAAATAATCTGCTTTCATTCCTGTGATTTCGTGTGTTTTCATGTTCCGTCTTCAAACCTCAATGTTTATGAGCAACTGAACACGTGGTCCTCTTTGTTTACCTCACATTGCTATGCATTGTGGGTAATTCCCTGGGACAAATTCCAGAAAGGGTTCATAAAAGGGCTCAAAATGTGAGATCTGCTCCGTTCCTCTCTCTTTATGAGCCTCGTCCTCTGGAGGTGTTGCACATGGAGGTCAAAGGTCAAGTCGAGGAAGAGGAAAACGCAGATTTTGGGGCTGAGGGAGGAATTCAAACTTTAAAAAACCTTCAAGCTTCACTTAAACGTCCCGTAAACACACGGTTTGACGTGTCCTCGTAAATGTCTTTACACCGGGACCCCAAACTCACAGCTGAAGGCCGGAGGATTGCTTTTAACCGGTGATTCACACTGCAAACATTTCCCAGGCTTAACACGACCGGCAACCCGAAACCCGTCAGCGGGAAGAGAGGCAGACGGGAAGATACAGGGAATATCAGAGAGAGAGAGAGAGAGAGAGAGAGAGAGAGACAGAGAGAGAGAGAGAGAGAGAGAGAGAGACAGAGAGAGACAGAGAGAGAGAGAGAGAGAGAGAGAGAGAGAGACAGAGAGAGAGAGAGAGAGAGAGAGAGAGAGAGAGAGAGAGAGAGAGAGAGAGAGAGACAGAGAGAGAGAGAGAGAGAGAGAGAGAGAGGGGGGTGGGGTGGGGTGATGAGTTCCTCACGAGCTGTCTAAGCGCTGCGATCAAGTGTGTTTTTTTTAGCCTAAGTCCTCGGCGCAGGACCCGGTCCGGGTGTTAAGAGGGTCCGCATCCCTCAGCCGATCCTCTTGACATTAAGTCCGGATCAGTTCGGGTTCAGAGCGGTTAACCTGCTTTTAACACCTCCTCGTATCAAAAGCTGCTTCCAGCTCGTCAAACATGATGCAGGCTTCACTTGGAGACAGATGTTTACCTTATGAATGAGTTGATTTATGATTGGCTAACTTGTTTGGAGACATTTTAACTCTATCTGCAGCACAGCTGACCTCTGAGGCAGAAACTGAGCCTTTGAGCCAGATTTCCTTCAGATTCCTTTAGAAAATATTATTAGAAGTTATTTTAATTCTGGTATTTTTTTTACTTTTTTAAATTGTAATTCTGTTGCCACGTTTAATGCAACACAACATATCAAGTTGTGTTAATTTAGAGGAAAGAAAAGCACATTTTCTTTGTTATGCACGTGAACTATGCCTTCATAAAAAAATTTAAATCAGCCGTAAAGTCGAGACCTCGAGCTACTTTAATAAAATGAGAGGTTTTGATCCTTCAAATTCAACGGTTTCTGACTGCAATTTATTTTTCTGAATTTTTGCAAACATCTATCTGCGATCAATACTTCAGAAACTGGTCCGGTTCTGAAACAATGCCATAACGGCCATATCGCACATTTAGGCCCCGCCTTCTTTTCCCCATCCCTTTGGGGGGCCTCCAGTCAGCTGTTCCAACACGATGCTCTCAGCCTTCAGTAACGCTCAAGACTTCAGCATCACACGCGATCTCTTAATGTGTACTCTGGTGTACTTTGTACTACAAGTGGTCGTGTACTCTGGTGTACTTTGTACTACAAGTGGTCGTGTACTCTGGTGTACTTTGTACTACAAGTGGTCGTGTACTCGCAGTAAACACGTGTTTTGCTGCAATGTGACTCAACGAATTAGCTCATCGAGCAAAGTCCCGATGTGATGCATGTTATAGGAATCTGCTGTCACACACACACACACACACACACACACACACACACACACACACACACACACACACACACACACACACACACACACACACACACACACTGCCCGGCTGCCTGTCTGTTGTCCTGCGAGCCGCTTTGATCTCGGCCACATACAGAAATAGATGAGGAGGGGAGGCGGGACAGAGAGGGGCCACTTGGAGCTGTCAATCACCGCTCGCCCCCCAACTCCAATTTTCTGCATGGCGCCGAACACCCCGAGGGCCGAGGACTCTTTCTGTACTTTACCAACACTTTTCGAGCTGGAAAAAAAGGGGACAAAAGTGTGGAGATTGTTTCTTGTCACGTTTGAGTCCACGATGATATTATTATGGGATGTCTCGTGACAGGCTGGAAGAAATGCCGGGAATCGGCCTGTCGGGACGCATCTGAAGGAAAACTAAAACAGGAAGAGAGCAGTTTGCCTCAAATTGCCTCACACTTTGTAATCTCCTGGAAATAAGCATTTGTTGCGTTCAGGTACACCCGGCTGAACGGGCGTTCTTGGCCCCACAAAAATCCACAAAATACCTCCGGCTGCATTGCATTCTGGTCTATTGAGGTTATTCTCAGTGAATAAATGAATTCCTCCCGTTCCTCCATCACATTCTTGTCCTCTGCATGGAAGTTAAAGTAGAAAGCTAAGCTATGAATCCTCGAGTTTCTGGCTGACCCCAAAACCAGAAATATTCCCTCTGAACCGCCTCCGCGGCTCGTCTTCCTCGTATCTGGGATCTCTTAACGACCAGCTCGTCGTGGGAATACTGGGTCGGCGTTCATCAATTCGTCATTCTAAAATAAGACGCCACACGTTTAAACTAAATACGGCGCTCTCGCAAAAGAAGGCCACGCTGTGATTTAGCGTTTAACGCCGTCCGGACATCTTAATTCATCCCGTTTGGAGGCCGGAATAATCCGTCTGATGTACGGACCGCCGAGCCGCAGATAGTAAATATGTTTTTCTTTTTTTTTTTCTTCAAAGTGGACGCATCCGGGAATAAAGACCTTCAAGATGATTTAATGAGCCACAGTTTTATTGCACATCTGCAGCGATGCGGCTGAAGGTCCAACTGGTGGGTTTTAAAGGCCACGCCCACACCGGAGATCAAACCACCGAGCTGGAAAAGGATGAACGCGAGTATTTAAAGTGATGGACTGGAGATCCACTTGCACTCCAGACATTTTTTTTAAAATCTCATATTAAATCCTGATTATCTCCTCATTCACAAGGTCTATTTGAAAAATGTAAAAAGCTATAATATACAGAAAACCTGTGTGAAGATAGATAATAAGGCCACATAGGTGTTAGTGGTATATTGTTTTATGATAGTACACAGAAACTCTGTAGGTTCTAAGGATTCCAAAACCTTCTAGCTAGTTCCTAATGGTTTTAATCAGCATTTCTTTCAAAACTTGGGGTCATTTTGAGTCATTTTGAGTCATTCTTATGGTTTATATTCATATTTACTGTGTAGTAGTGTTATAAACATGACACAATTAACTTATATTGACTTGTCAGGCCAGGATTTTACATTTTAATTGTTTTATTATAATTCTTTTTAATTTTTAATTTACAACTAAAAAAGATTTTATTCTATTTTTAAATTTTGACATTTATCTTTAAATTTAAATGTTAGTATTTTTTTATTATTATTTATTTTTCTTATATTATTTTGCTTATATTTTTTGATATGCTCAGTCCCAGAGGCTGAACCCCAAATGCCCCAATATTGGCCCTCCTGGGGCTTATGAGGTTACTAATAAATGCTTAAAGCCGAGAATACACCTGCAGCTGGAGTCGGGTACAAGCGGTGCGTCACCCTGATGAAGGCGCCGCTTTAATGGAACATTAAAGTGTTGAGAAACACACAATGACCTTATCAAAAACCTGCTATTCATCTTTGTGTGTTTATTCATCTTTTGTGAAGAGAATATTCTTGTTCTATTTCAGCTCTCCAGGCCACGTGATCACCACAGAGGACTCTCTTCCTTTTGCCTTCATTACCAGATGAACCAGTCACATTACCTCAGAGTGGCTTCCCTTCAAAGCAGAGTTTGTGTGAATCACAGTTTGATGTCGTTGTTGTTTACTACTTTGCATCGAGGGAGGATGACGATGCCAAACAGAACAAATCACCGGAGAGGAGATGAAGCCGAGGAGACGGACGATTCACGAACCTGCAAAGTGAACCTCTGCTTGTTGGACTAGGATTTGAATGCCCCCCTCCCCCCCCCCCCTCACCAATAGACACCATGTACATCAACTTGTGTCCGGTCCAAGCGTCCTTGAACAAACACAATGAAGCCACACCCCCTGGCTGGTAAATATAAATCACTCTCCAAGAGGACGGCGGCTTCAGTGAATTCCTTTCCGATGGGAACGCAGCGAGGAACGCCACCGACGCCGAGCCGCCTCCCCTCAGGGCTGAAGGACGAACGCGGGCGGATCCGAAGCCCGTAACCGTGGCAGAAAGATGGCCGATACGATGCTTTATGATCCAGAATGCTGCCGATGAAGAAGTGATGAAACACCGGCTGTGTGAGTCGCTGGATGAATCAAATGTCAATTCAATTCAATCACAAATTACAGATTTCCCCTTCAGGGCTTCACTATCTGTACACATACGACATTCCTGTACCAGGACCTCACATCAGATCAGGAACCACTAATCAGGTGGTTTTACCCATGATCTCTTGCTCTCAGGGGTTCTTTACCCCAGAAAACAGCACATTTAACTCAATACAGTGAAATCAAAGTGCTTATACACGCCGTGAGGACGGTATTCATAATGAATAGCAATGAATTCATTATCTTTCTTTTCTTTCTGGGGTTCCCGTGTGTCAGGAAGCCGCCTCCAGGCTCTGAGACCAGAGCTTCATCCAAAGAGAACCCGTGTTGAGCGACACGCACACGCACATACATGTAACATATACGACCTCCATGAATATCCAAACAGGTGAAGCTGGAACAACCTCATCCCAAAACCTCCTCCAGCTTAAAAACAATGAGTTTCATTGTTGTAGTTCAAACAACATTTAGATGTTTTCAAGACCGGAGCTGCAACAGGAAGCCAAGAAACACACACACACACACACACACACACACACACACACACACACACACACACACACACACACACACACACACACACACACACACACACACACACACACAGACTTACCGGTCAGCACACACAGAACCCATGGCAGCAGGACCTGGACCTTGCAGAGGTTCATGTCTCCTCTGAAGCTGAGTGACTGAGTGCTGGGGCTCCAGTCAGAGAACTCTGGGCTCTGGTTTCTCCACCTCCCCCACCCAACAACACCCCGACCTCTCAGCACACTTCAAGGCACGGGAGACAGCTGGGATTGTGTGTGTGTGTGTGTGTGTGTGTGTGTGTGTGTGTTGGATATGCACAAACCAACACTGGCATCATTTCCCACACATGTGGAAGTTTTTGTTACGGCGATGATGGAGCATCTGATATCTGTGTGATAGAGCAGCAGAGGGGGGGATGAGGAATGACGGACAGATGGACGGGGCAGGGGGGGCGGGACATAAACGGGGACAGGGAGGCAGACAGGAGGACAGCTGAGAGTGTCACTGGTGGAATGACAAGCATGTCACACACACACACACACACACACACACACACACACACACACACACACACACACACACACACACACACACACACACACACACACACTCACACACACACACACACACACACACACACACACACACACACACACACACACACACACACACACACACACACACACACACACTCACACACACACACACGCACAGTTACTGTGGTGTTCTTAAACTCTTTATTCACATTACTCTGATGCACATGTTGTCATATTTATGGATATTTCATAATATGACTGAGTGATTGATTGTCTCACCTATTAATGAAAAGAATACCAAGACGGCTCGAGTGGATTTTCTCCAGTGACGCTGGATAAAATGAAACAAGCTCAGTCGGATTATTTTAATTTAAAAAAATCAATTCAAAACTGGCAAAACTGCCATATTAAAATGTTTTTTTTGTCAATAATACCAATGAAAAACAACAGGTTCTGTCATGTTTGTAGCAGAACAATGTTGTGGTGCATTTCATCCACTGGATGGCAGGAAGGAGGTCATGAACAAACAGTGGAGGCTCTTCAGTTTGCCTGAAGATGGATAAATAGTTTAATATTCTGCAATATGTATTGCAGCCGAGCAGAGCAGGGATTCAGACGCTCCCCTCGGAGGAAGCTGTGTTTTAATTTTGTATTTATATTTCAGGTGCATCCAGTTCTTTGTCAGTTTTGCACATTTGTTTGGGATGTTTGGGTCAGTCGACCTTTTCACCCCACTGTGGCTGCACCGGCTCCACCCGTCGACTCTGAAGCAACGATGTCTGGTTACTTAATACTTAAATGTCACTAATGCAGCAAATATTTTAAAAAGATTTCTATGGGTGCACGTTTTGCTGTTTGCTGTCCTAAGTTTGCCGCTGATGGCAAACGAAGGACAAGAGTTGGGAACTATTTATCTTTCTTTTTAACTGAAAATATTATAACAAAATACAAAATATTATAACAAATAACACAAACCACAATGGGGCGAAGGCCAGCTTCTCTTTTCCTCGTTAGCTTACACAAGTTTGTGTAGCTTAATGTCTCTGTCTTTTTTGGTTTTTGTTCTCCCAATAAAGAACAATGTGTCCGAGGTCTCTGATGTGTTATGATATGATTAGTTTGTAGCGAGTCACTCATCTGATGACAATAAACTCAAACAGCCACCACTAGATGGCAGTACAAGCCTGTGAAACCACCCCACAGACATATTGGCCATATGGCCACCACTATAGTGTGAAATATAGATGAGTGTGTGTGTGTGTGGGGGTGTGTGTGTGGGCTCAATCGGCATCTGTCTGCATCTCTGTCTGTCTGTCTGTCTGTCTGGATCTCTCTCTCTCTGCATCTTTGTATCTCTGCATCTGTCTGTCTGCCTCTCTGTCTGCCAGCATCTCTGTTTCTCTGCATCTGTCTGTCTGCATCTCTGTATCTCTGCATCTGTCTGTCTGCATCTCTGTATCTCTGCATCTCTGTCTGTCTGTCTGCATCTCTGTCTGTCTGCATCTCTGTATCTCTGCATCTGTATCTCTGCATCTCTGTATCTCTGCATCTCTGTCTGTCTGCATCTGTCTGTCTGCCTCTCTGTCCGTCCTCTTCTTGTTTCCCTTCCCGTCTTCCCGGGCTGACGGGATATGAAAGAGCTCTTTGAGATGAGTAATGTCAGCTGCCTGTCAGCGTTATAGACACCTCCTACAGCATACCTCATTTAATGACATTCGGAAAATTCATCACTTCCTTTCTTTTCCGGCCTAAAAATCATTACTCAAAGTTCATCAGTAATTCATTGGAAATAATTTAGTGCATCAGGTTGCCGTCAATCACGCCGTTGCATTCAAATACCCTTTAAAATCTCCATTTCTTAGATTAGTCAATTTCTTCACAGGAAGTGTCACCGCTTTCAAATGGCAGATATCTGATTTCAGAATGAAACTCACTTTCCTTGTTGCTGAAAAGGTCATTCAGCGGAAGAGCGGAGCGCTCTGCAGGAAGCCGACAACGGAGATGTGAAGTGTGCGTTTAGAAGAAGTGTTTCCTCATTTACTGGAGAGACAGTTCCCAGGTTACACTCTATTCTAGTGTGTTTACCCTAACCCTCTTCCTGCAGGAGAACAGAGCAATTCAAAAGCATATTATATATCTCTATATAGATATAGAGATATATAGATATATCACCAGGGGGGACTCCTTTGGTTGTATAGAAGTCTATGCTTCATGTGTTAAAGCTGCATTCTCTCTCCTGACCAGCAGGGGGCGACTCCTCTGGTTGTATAGAAGTCTATGCTTCATGTGTTAAAGCTGCATTCTCTCTACTGACCACCAGGGAGCGACTCCTCTGGTTGTATAGAAGTCTATATAAATGACTCTACTTCTCTCTTGATGTATTCCCTCAGTAAACATTGTAAACATGAGTTTATGTCTCAATCTCTAGTTTCAAGTCTTCTTCAATACAGCATGATGCTCATTTAAACATAAAAATAGCGTCAATAAGCAGCATAACAGAAAGGTTATGGACTCCTCTGATCCACGTTGTCTACATCACTACTCGTCTCTGTTTTGGTTTCAATGTCACAGGAAAATGACAAAGTGAAGAGAAAGACGAGTTTCAGAATCAAATCAGTCTCAAGGCTTTTTGCAAAAGGCCGTTGCTCTGAGACAACATCGGGAGATTAAGTGGCCTAACCCGACACTAACATCTATTTCTTCTCTTTATGGTATTTGAACATCCAGTGCTCGGCTAAGAGGATGGGCGTGTGAGAAAGGGAAATACAAGTCTTCAAAAGTATTAGAGAGAGCACACAAGAGAGACATTTCATCACCAAAGATGAAGTCTATTGAGTCACATGTTCCAGCCTCAGGCTTCCATGAAATCTCAGGCCAACAATGGGCCTTGTGCGAGAACCACTCGCCTGGACGAATCACTTCTTAAGCGCCGTGCACGTGTGATTTAGAAGAACCCGCCGGTATTCATTCATTTTCTGGTAAATATCTTTGAATTCACCCTTCGGTACAACGAGTGCATCTTCGCCTGTTATGGTAATCTAGTCGTCCCATCTCTGACTTCCCTTTGACGCCGATCCGGAACCTTTATTTAGGAGCAGGAACATGTTCTTGCTCGAGACCCAACGTTGAGCTTTTCTGACCCCAAAAAAACAGTCCCGTCTGTGTTTTGGACCTTTCCCTAAATCGTCGCATTCGTGGCTACAACATCCAGATTGCGCCTCTCAACGCTTTACTCAGATCAGACGAGAGCCGGACATGAAAGGATTTCTGTTTAGCGTTTGTGTTTATTCTTTGGCATTAAGGCTCACATGTGTCTGAACTGTTTCCAGAGGTTTCCTGCCTGCTGCGTTCAATGAGACACTCAGCAAAAACACACGTTCCTCGCTTTGAATTATTCTGGTAAACATCAATTAGGAGATAATTGATCAGCCGAGTGAGTGAGTGTGTGCGTCTTTGTCCGTCCGCGAGTTATCTCGCTCCAAACGGCAGAATATTTTGGGTGCTCGTTTATGACTGAATGCAGTGACTCACACGTTCACAAAACGAGGGCATATAATGGTAAATGGACCTTTACTTGTACAGTGCTTTCATAGTCTTTCGACCACTCAAAGCGCTTTCACATTACTTCTCATCATTTACTGTTGCAAAGAGAACTTAAATGACGTGGAACAGACACACAGCAGCAAAAATACTCACCCAAAAATACCAAATATATCTTTGTTTCTAGTTGAGATCCATCCACAGCTCGGGGGTGGAGGTTGGATCCATCGGGAACTTGACAACATGATTGTTTGTTGTTTTGTTGTTTTCCAGGTGAGACAGTGAACACAATTGACTTTGTTATGCACATGTGTTTAATAACTCCGCTCTCCGCCTCCACAGCAGGAAGCATCGACTGCAGCACAGTTTGACAGTCGGAAACAGACAGTCGGAGAGCTTTAATTTGTTGTTGTTCGAGGCTACCACCCCCCCAACACACGTCCTCCTTCTTTGAGCCGAAGATTCACTGAAGTAGCAAAAAGCGTCTGCAGGACGGGAATTGAACACACAAACGTCCCCTTGAACGGGCCCCCAGGTGTGAGATGATTACTGAGGACGAGTCCCCCATTTTAATTAGCCTGGATTCTTGGTGGCGATGCTATATTTACTCGCATCAAGATGAGAGCACTGGTGTGTTTTTAATTTACCTACATTCGCTAAGTTTCCGTCCCCGATGGCCAAGCGGTAGTACGGCCGAGTCCCAGGAAACACGGCAACATCGTTTGTTTAGTTTGTCTTCGTTGAAAACCGAACATGTCCTCAAGTGTTTTTTTTGGATGGATTAGTGTGTATGTGTGTGTGTGTGTGTGTGTGTGCGTGTGTGTGTGTGCGTTTACTTCCTTAATTATCTCAGCAAAGGCAGCGTTGCACGAATGGAGCAACACGAGTGGAGCAACATGAAAAAGTGAGTTCTGTTTAAAGCTCCACTAATTCCTTATTTTCATCGTAACAATATATCGTAAACATATATATCGTAACAATGTATCGTAACAATGTATCGTAACGATATATCGTAACAATGTATCGTAAGAATGTATCGTAACAATGTATCGTAACAATGTATTGTAACAATATATCATGACAATGTATCGTAACAATATATCATAACAATGTATCGCAACAATGTATCGTAATGATATATCGTAATGATATATCGTAACAATGTATTGTAACAATGTATCGTAACAATATATTATAACAATGTATAGCAACAATATATCGCAACAATGTATCACAACAATGTATCACAACAATGTATTGCAACAATGTATCGCAACAATGTATCACAACAATGTATCGCAACAATTTATCGTAACAATGTATCGTAACAATGTATCGTAACAATGTATCGTAACAATGTATCGGGTCGCTCACAGCGACACAGTACGAGTTTGGATTAACGACCGATTACTTCTCAGTGCGTCTCTGTTGAACATCAAGCGTCCGTAAAAGTCAGATTGTTTTTATTCCTGAAGGAGTTGATACCAAAACTAAAAGGACTCACATTCATCAAGTAGACAAGTCCAATATGATTTTGGGGTTAATGCTGTCGGCTGGATGTGGGAACTAGTTGAGGACATGGAAGCCAAAACAATTCTTTTATGGCAATAAATATAAAATCTGAGGTGTAGTTGTTGGCCTTGTTGTCTCCATAATAAATACAAATATCCATGAATACCGCCTTAAGACCTCATTACAAAACTTTTGTGGTCTGTATTTGTTTTGGAGTATGCACCACATTCCTGTTCCCTTAAGAAAGGACGGAAACATTTTCTTGTGGATTAATGTGGATAATAAAAATATATATATTTTCCAGCTGAGTACCGCGGTGTGAAGCTAAACATTCAGTCTGAGTCTCGACATGGCGACAACATTAGGAGCTTTAATGTGTCTGCAAGGGCCGACAGGTCCTCGGTTTGAAGGCAAAATGCTCGAGGATGAAAACGGTTCTCGAGTTAATCTGAAGCGGCTCAACCACTTTTGTTTATTTACTCTTTTACCTTCACCTGTGTTGTAAATACTAAAGAAAAAAAGATGCATTTTCCACGTGCGTTTAATATGAATTATATGAAACTTGACTCCATTTCTTACCCGTTTCTTTCTCCTGTTTCTCACGTACACTCATAAACACACACACACACACGCACGCACACACGCACGCACACACACACACACACACACACACACACACACACACACACACACACACACACACACACACACACACACACACACACACACACACACACACACACACACATGCTATATGTAATCCATAAAGGGCACAATCTGACCGCACCAGGATGTTCCCTCCCATTCTCCCACACCAGTGGTCGATGTGTGTGACCTGTGGATAATGGGGTCGTGACCCCTTCAGCCACTGTGGAGAACTCATCACTGGGCTCTGAGCTAAGTACACCTGACAACTTCACATTTAGGACGTACACACACACACACACACACACACACACCATTCGAGACTCTTATACGATAACAAACACACATGAAAAACACATATAGTCCATCATACATATAGAAACACAGGGTATGGTTCATAGACCAGCAGTCCTCGTGGGATATCCTGTGTGTGTGTGTGTGTGTGTGTGTGTGTGTGTGTGTGTGTGTGTGTGTGTGTCTGTGTGTGTGTGAGTGTGAGTGTGTTCATCAGTCGTGCTGATGCGAATTATTTGAAAGAGAAGGGCAAATCCATCCTTGTCCGTCTCCCAGAGATGAACAGCTTTACAGAAACCACCTGAACTCCTTTAACTGGACCACCAGTCCCTGTTCCCAGTGCGGTTCTCCTCACCACCAGTCCCTGTTCCCAGTGCGGTTCTCCTCACCACCAGTCCCTGTTCCCAGTGCAGTTCTCCTCACCACCAGTCCCTGTTCCCAGTGCGGTTCTCCTCACCACCAATCCCTGTTCCCAGTGCGGTTCTCCTCACCACCAGTCCCTGTTCCCAGTGCGGTTCTCCTCACCACCAATCCCTGTTCCCAGTGCGGTTCTCCTCACCACCAGTCCCTGTTCCCAGTGCGGTTCTCCTCACCACCAGTCCCTGTTCCCAGTGCGGTTCTCCTCACCACCAGTCCCTGTTCCCAGTGCGGTTCTCCTCACCACCAATCCCTGTTCCCAGTGCGGTTCTCCTCACCACCAGTCCCTGTTCCCAGTGCGGTTCTCCTCACCACCAATCCCTGTTCCCAGTGCGGTTCTCCTCACCACCAGTCCCTGTTCCCAGTGCGGTTCTCCTCACCACCAGTCCCTGTTCCCAGTGCGGTTCTCCTCACCACCAGTCCCTGTTCCCAGTGCGGTTCTCCTCACCACCAATCCCTGTTCCCAGTGCGGTTCTCCTCACCACCAGTCCCTGTTCCCAGTGCGGTTCTCCTCACCACCAATCCCTGTTCCCAGTGCGGTTCTCCTCACCACCAGTCCCTGTTCCCAGTGCGGTTCTCCTCACCACCAGTCCCTGTTCCCAGTGCAGTTCTCCTCACCACCAGTCCCTGTTCCCAGTGCGGTTCTCCTCACCACCAGTCCCTGTTCCCAGTGCAGTTCTCCTCACCACCAGTCCCTGTTCCCAGTGCGGTTCTCCTCACCACCAGTCCCTGTTCCCAGTGCGGTTCTCCTCACCACCAGTCCCTGTTCCCAGTGCGGTTCTCCTCACCACCAGTCCCTGTTCCCAGTGCGGTAACAGAGGGGCATCGGGTCCCCGGCTCAGATCTGTTCCCATCATGCTTCATTGAACTCAGACCTGTGTATTTGACTCTGGAGGCATGGAGCTGTAGATGTATTGATCAGTGATTGGCTCCTCGTGGCCGATCACAGATCCACTGATGATGAAAAGTCTTCTTCTCCTTCAGGTTGGATCTAGATGCATTTTATGTTTCATGGCCAGATTCAACATTTTATTTTTTCATTTTTATCTCTTTCACGGTGAGCGAGGCTGCGGTACTTTTTAAAGATTTATTTTTATTTTTATATTTTTTTTGGGATGAACTCAAAAGTACCTCAACATTAAAATAACAAAATGATTTATCAACACTACAGTTTGTTGTGTTCGTCTCTTCCAGTGAATTGTGGGTAAACATTTACAGCAATGTATTTATGGGAGGTGTTCCCTCTCTGAGATACTGAGAAATGCTCTTATTATTATTATTATTATTATTATTATTATTATTATTATTATCTTATCACTTTGATAAAACCACCTGGTAGTCCGTGACATGCAAACAACAATAAACTAGATTAATAATGCAAGAGTGAACTTTGAAGGGTTCTCGGCGAAGCGCTCACAAACAAAACACCGTGAGCCGTAAATTAATGAAAACTTCCCTTCGTGGCTTTTCATGAACTTCCTGAATTACACTGAATGTCATACATGAGTTTAGTGATGCGTCCTGGCATTCATGTTTTCTGCCTTTTATTTTTTTAAGCTTGGGTGTCCTTATCGAAAGGGGCCAGTTCCACTTCAGGCTACATCCTCCATTCATCCTCCTCCTCCTCCTCCTCCTCCTCCTCCTCCTCCTCCTCCTCCTCCTCCTCCTCCTCCTCCTCCTCCTCCTCCTCCTCGTCTGTCTGCGGTGGAGGTGACTTCTAAAGCGAAGAGTTGGACTCTTCAGTCAGCGTGAAGACAAACAACAAAATAAACACAAAATCTGCAAGTCAAATGATGCTCTCTCCGTCGCTCCCTTCCTTTAACACGACGTTCAAACCCCGGATCGGAAAGTTCCTCCACGGGGTGAGATCACATTCCCGAAAGATTTCCATATTCCTGATTGATGCCTTTCTGCACGTCTATCTTTTCTATACATACACATATATATTTATCTCTGTATGGGCCTATTTTACTCTCCCTGTCTTGTGTTTCTTTGGCGTGACCTTGGCGTGACCTCTGTTCTCGGCGGAGGCATTAACATGCTGCCAGAGGAGAGCGAGGCACAAGAGGAGGTACGTGCTGTACTCAGGCCGTGGATGACTCACTGTGTTCAGTTACTCAAGCAGCGACTCCTTCTTTAAAAAAAAAAAAAAAAATAAGGCCTTTATTGCCGGGAACTGAGGAGTGGGAGGAGCTTGTCCCATCTGCCATCAGACTTTTACTCGCCCATTTTTTAGGTCAGAGAGTTTGTTACTGTCTCCCTCCACCTCGGATAAGAGGGAGCAGGAGTGACAGCAAAACAAAAGGCGGCAGACAAGCAGTGGATTTGCAAAAGAGTGGTAGAGAGAGAGAGAGAGAGAGAGAGAGAGAGAGAGAGGGAGAGCGTTCCTCTTGATGTTTGATATGGATGTGTTGTGATGTTCCACATTGTAAAACCTCACCTCGACGCATCGCCTCCCTGGGGCTCGGCATGTCTGCTCTCCGTCGGTCTGTTGATCTATTTCTGTTCCGTCTTCTTGTTGTTGTTTTTTTTTCAGGGAGGAAGGAGAGACTCACGAGTCTGAAGCCTCAGCAAGCGGCCGCCGAGTTACCCGGAGGATTCGTGGACGGTGATCAGTGACCTCGGATGGCTTTCTACTGCCGTGCTGATGGAGCTTTGTTGGCGTGCGATTGATTTAAGAACACACACTGAAGATGCAGTGTGCAGATTCATATGCTATCATGTGGTTTATTAAAAACACCTGGCTGCTTTAGTCGGTGTCCTCTGGGGAGCATGATGCAAAGGAAGACTATTAAAACTGGTTAAAAAACATAATGCTGAAGTTATGTGTCGTGTGTGTGTGTGTGTGTGTGTGTGTGTGTGTGTTTGAATGTGGCTCAGATCTGGGGAAAGTGTTAAAAATAAACCCCCTTTAGAAGCAGCAGCACAAGCCATCATCTTGTATCTTTCCTGAGTCCATCGCATGCCGACTGCATGCCGACTGCAGAACGACTGCAGGCCGACTGCATGCCGACTGCAGGGCGACTGCAGGCCGACTGCAGGCCGACTGCAAGCCGACTGCATGCCAACTGCAGGCAGACTGCAGGGCGACTGCAGGGCGACTGCAAGCCGACTGCATGCCAACTGCAGGCAGACTGCAGGCCGACTGCAAGCTGACTGCAAGCCGACTGCAGGCCGACTGCATCCCGGCCGACTGCATCCCGGCCGACTGCATGCCGACTGCAGGCCGACTGCATGCCGACTGCAGGCCGACTGCATCCCAGGCTGCAGGCCGACTGCAGGCCGACTGCAAGCCGACTGCAGGCCGACTGCATCCCAGGCTGCAGGCCGACTGCAGGCCGACTGCATGCCGACTGCAGGCCGACTGCATCCCAGACTGCAGGCCGACTGCAGGCCGACTGCAGGCCGACTGCAGGCCGACTGCATGCCGACTGCAGGCCGACTGCAAGCCGACTGCAAGCCGACTGCAAGCCGACTGCAAGCCGACTGCAGGCCCTTCGACTGCAACATGCCCCCCCTCCCCCTCCACCCCCTCATGACATGTGCTCGTCAGCTCGGCAGACGCCCCTCGTCTTCTGCAAGCAGCTGGAAGCCGTGGGGGCTAAGCGCTTGTGCAACCTTGAGGAGTTTGATGGCGGCGCCGTGTGCGTCTTCACCCCCGCAGTGAGCATAACTTCACCGATTCCCCTCGGAGCACATTAGCGATGCGTGGCGGGTCACTTCGTTTGACCCGAGCCGTCAGACGGCAGCGGCAGCATGTGGCAAAGAAGAAAAACACTAACTGAGCGAAGACAACAAACAGACGGGAGTGATCTTCTCATCTCGGCACAGAAAAAACTAAAAGAGAGAGAGAGAGAGAGAGAGAGAGAGGACATGAAGGAAAAAGAGGAGAGAGACAACCATCTGACGAGCAGGCAAACAAACAGCAGATCCTGTCATCTCTGTTGAACAAGGGAATGCATGGAGAGAGAGAGAGATGAGGGAGACGGATGAGTACTGACAGAACAGAGTGAGGGATAAAAACAACAAGTCGGACAGAAACAGAAGCCACGGCGAAGGAGACAACTCAATTTTCCTCTGAGCTTCAAAAGTGAGAAAAAAAAGAAGGGAAGAAGAAGAGAAGGAAGAGAAGAGAAGGAGAGCTGCTCTGCTTGTTTCGTTTGGTTTCCTGTCAGAAGTTGTTGTCGTCGCCTCACCAGTGATCCACTCCTCTGAGCTCTGCAACAGGAGGTGGACGAAGAGGAGGAGGAGGGCAGAAAAAATAAAACATAAAAATATTGTTTTCTGGGTTTGTGAAGGCTGTTAAATTGGTAAAAAAAGAAAAAGATGATGGTCAATCTGAGCTGATCATGTTTAACATGAAGCCAACCTGTCGTGGGAGGAGGGTTTTCATCTGGAAGCATCCTCACATATATTTTAGATTTTTATGTCTCTTTAAGACGTGCAGCTGCTTCCTGCTGTCGTTTCCTCTCGCCGTGTAGAAAGAAGCAATCAGGCCAGCAGACTGACCTGAGCCGAGCCGAGCCGAGCCGAGCCGAGCCGAGCCGAGCCGAGCCGAGCCGAGCCGACCCGAGCCGAGCCGAGCCGAGCCGAGCCGAGCCGAGCCGAGCCGAGCCACTGTAATGATGATGTCCCGGCAGTAATGGTGGTCGCCCTCTGAAGCCTCTGAAGCGACCCCCAGAACATCCCCCCTCCTTTTCTTTTCCACCCCCCCCCTTTGCTTTATCAGGGGAAGTCACACACAATCATCTTCAAAGGTCAGCTGACGTTATTGTCACATCGCCGCATTATTATTGAGGATTATGGAAAGCAAGGAGCACTGGGATCAAATAAATAAAATGTGTGACGTGTTTCTTTTCATCCTCGAGGAAATCCTTCTTCCGTTGTTGGAAAAAAACGTGATTCCAACGTGATTATAAACGATGATTATTGATTTTTTTTGTTTTACCTGGAACTTAGTGGGACGACATAGTGTTCAGATTTGTGGATTAGAAGAAGAACCCACTTTACTTTTGCTGTGGATAAAGGGGGCGGAGTTAAGTATTTTGGGGCTTCTACTGATCAGGTGGCCCGCGGTGCAAAAAGCACTTTTTGTGTATTATTTGTAAATTACAATTGCAGGAAAATGAATAAATTCGTATTTTGAATTATGCTCATGATACAGGAACTATGATGTGTAAAATATATTAAAATATATTTACGTTAATGGCTGACGCTCCCGCCACAGGGATTTAATGACATCATGACGGCAGCAGGTGCAACGCAAAGAGCTGCATTATGGGAGCTCATTGTTTTTTTATTTGTTTTATATGTTTTTGTCTGCATAAATTAAAGATCAAAGGAAAAGAAGCAAACGATCTCCTGTCAATCACGTAAGAAAAGGAACTCTGTGTGCACTCATCTAGCAGAGGATCATATTTACGTTATACGAGCTGATTATCTCCTCCACGTAAATATGAATGCATCAGCGATTATAAAGTAGCATAAAAAGGAACTACACACTCAGATACTCGAGTAAATGCATTCAGTTACAAACTACTCGGGTCACTCGTTCAGCTTCGGTGGCGAGATGAAGAAGGAATAAACAGGAACGCTCAAAGCCGCTTATGAGACGGGAATGACGGCGCTCCAAACAAGCGCCTCATTAGCCGGAGAGAGACGTCTCTTAAAGGATCTGCAGCAGCTTTGGGAATTAAGGTTGTCTGAAGATGGAGGAAGTTGTTTATGAATGTATAAGTGAAGTGGCGTTAAAAGCCTTCATGTCCATATCGCACACATGAGGTGATCGATTATGGACGTTCATTCCTAAAAAGGTCATTATTTCCTTCCTAGGCTCCGCCTCTTCCTTCAAATGTATCTTTATTATTGTGACTGGCTTTCTTTATGATTCACTGTCCTTGTTTTTCCTGATGTTGGATAATTTAATCTTAAAAAACAACAACTATTGTAATCTTTTACAAATCTCATTAAAAAAACTTGAATTTTTTGTATAATTTTGTGTAAATTAGTTGTGTAGTTTGTGTAATAGTGACCGTTTTCTGAACATTCCTCTCTTGGGAAGAGAACGTTTAGATCTAAACTCGTTTCAGTTATCTCTCTTCTTTTTGTCATCCGTCTTATCTCATTCCATCCCACCCCCCCCCCCCCCTCCCCCCTCCCTCCCCTCCCTCCTCTCTCCATCCCAGCTGTCAGTCATCTTGTCATCGTGGCTCCAAAGTCTCATTTCCTGGGCAGGAACACATCCCAGAGCGCTGCTCCTCCATCACCTGGTGCATTACCAGGCTGTCCCTGACAATTAGTGCGGAGACGGGGGGACAGCGGGCGGCGTGGGCCGAGGCGTCCCGGCATCTGGCGCCCGGCCAGACTCTCACTCAGCGGGCCGACAAAGACGAGGCTTCACACGTCTGAGAGTCACAGGAACTTATTGAACTCCGGCTTTTCTTTTCCACTTCAACATATCAGTATTTACAAAGAAAAGGGAAGTATTTGACCGGGTCACATGACAGATAGTGATGTCATAGTTTATAGTTCTTCACACGTGTTCATCAGATTGCAGTGAGATGATGGAAACCTGGCCTAAAGATTAATCCACAAGAAGTTATCTTGAAAATAATGCCAATATTTATTCACATTTAGTAACATTGACCATTAATTGACATTTATAACACTCGCTTTATACATTTTTTTATTTATTAATTATAGGACTGCTTATCAGTGTGGGTTTTATGATTGCAGATGATTGCAGAAAAATATAAATATAATTAATAATATATAAATCTCATGGAATTTCGTTAAATTTGACAGCTGAACGGCTAATTATGACAATTTTACCCAAAATGTCTGTTTGGGTAAGATTGTTTCGTCGTTGCATGAAGCGCACACCTGCTGTCCTGACGTCGTGTCACAACACTCCACGGGGGGGTGGGGCTTAATTAATGTGCATTATAAATAACCCCAGCACTGCCTGTGCTTTTTAAATCTGTTTTTATTTTGCTTGTCTTTGCAGCATCTCTGAAATCAATCATTCCAAAAGCTGCCTTGTCCCTTGATTGGATATCAGCTGGTTGTAATCCCATTACATCCTCTGATTCCCGACATGTGATTCCCGTCCCATCCCGGTCGTGTTCAGCGCTAACCTTTTGATATCAATTCCACGGCAGCCGTCTGCTGATTGCTTGTTTTGTCTGATGCGAGAGGAGATGTCTTTTTCTCATATTGTATTTTCATTTCCTGCATTGTGTTTTTATTGATTGTTTTGTGTATTATTAGATTAATTTTGCTTCTGCGCATCCATCTGCTATCTTAGATTATCATCCTTTGAGGATTCATTTGAATATCTCTTTAAATTACTGGTACTCGACCCAAACCTAATGAAACAGGGTTCTGATGCCCTAGAAAACATAACTTTATTAAAGGATCATTTCCAGCATAACAGAAACATGCTGCGCTTCATCTTAAGCAGCTCGGGCTCCGTTTTCACACATGCAGATGATTTTGTTATTAATGGGACGTAAGCAGGGCTTTCCAGGAGGATGTGCAAAAACAGAGCAGCCAACGAGTGTTCAACAACATTTTAAACCGTGACATCACAACGTGAGGCCGAGTGACGGCCGCCACGACGCGTTACCATGACAGCGTCGTCTTGAAGAAGGCTCTGCTGCAAAAGGATGAAGATGATTCACGAGTTATTTCGCTCATTAAGCCGATAAACGTCCGCACGAGGACGAAGCTTCAGTGTTTGGTGCTTAATGAGCAATCGTGGAGGTGTTAGCCCGACTAATGAGGATGACCCCGGGTGCGTTTTGTCATTAATTATTATTATGTTCATATTTGTCAAACAATTCAACTCAATTTATTTGTATGGCCCCTCTGGTTGTATAGAAGTCAAGAAGTCAAGTTATGTTTTTCGCTGTGAAAGGGATTTTAATTTTTTGGGGGGGTGGGGGGTGTATAGAAGTCTATGCTTCATGTGTTAAAGCTGCATTCTCTCTCCTGACCACCAGGGGGCGACTTCTCTGGTTGTATAGAAGTCTATGCTTCATGTGTTAAAGCTGCATTCTCTCTCCTGACCACCAGGGGGCGACTCCTCTGGTTGTATAGAAGTCTATGCTTCATGTGTTGAAGATGCATTCTCTCTCCTGACCACCAGGGGGCGACTCCTCTGGTTGTATAGAAGTCTATGCTTCATGTGTTAAAGCTGCATTCTCTCTCCTGACCACCAGGGGGCGACTCCTCTGGTTGTATAGAAGTCTATGCTTCATGTGTTAAAGCTGCATTCTCTCTCCTGACCACCAGGGGGCGACTCCTCTGGTTGTATAGAAGTCTATATAAATGACTCTACTTCTCTCTTGATGTATTCCCTCAGTAAACATTGTAAACATGAGTTTATGTCTCAATCTCTAGTTTCAAGTCTTCTTCAATACAGCATGATGTTCATTTAGTAAATTATGCTCATTTAGAGTCAAACAGACCATAAAGCAGGGGATGCTTTAGGGCGGGGCTTAGTGTGATTGACAGGTGGCTACCAGAGCTGCGTCTCTACGTCCTTCACAGTGCAAACATGTTAAATCACCAAACTCGAGGCTTCTAAAAGGCGGTCCACAAACCAATGACTGACGTCAACAAGGCACGGATAAGAACAAACAACCTTTCGTACACAGTCTCGAAAAATACTCTGGAAAAACTGAGATCTGCAGGTTTTTCCGACGAGGAGCTCACGGAACCGTTGAAGCAGGTGTTCTGCAGCGATCCGGCCTTTAGTGTCTGATTACCATTCTAACCCAGCCTTGTTCTGTCAACATGTGACTGTTTGATGCCGGATCAGACAAAGAGAGCAGGCCGGACATCACACCTTTGATCTGGCTCTCCTGTGTGCATGAGTATGTGTGTGTTAAAGCGAGCGAGTGTGTGTGTTAAAGTGGGTGAGTGTGTGTGTGTGGTTTTTTTATGTGCTGTGGCTCTTCTACATTAAAGAGACACACTTGAGAGAGGAAAAGGACAGGTAGAAACTGGCCTTTTGATCCTTACCTTGGATGAAGAGAGTGTGTGTGTGTGTGTGTAGCCTATCATTGAAACTGGTGCTTCAAGCCTTTTTAAAGTATCAGAGGTGCAAATGAGGTAAAAAAAAATAAAAACATGGTGCACCATACTTTTTAAAAATATGAATAAAACAACCATCCTACGTCGTGATAGAATCCAGGGGAAATGAATCGAGGGTTTACGGAACCAGGGAGAGGGAAGTTAGTCCGAGAAAGGCAGAATTACCACAAAATATTGTATATTTAGTGCAATTGATGTGTGTGTGTGTGTGTGTTTCAGGCTAATCAGCCAATGAAGACAAATTACAGACAGTTCAATTCTCTAAAGCCAAAATAAACACAGACAAACAATCCTAGTGCTTGGCCCCTCCCCCCCCCCCGCCAACCAGACGAGAGATTCAAACCAACAACCTCGCACCACAAGCTCTCCTCCATGAGGAGTAAAGTCTATTTCGGTGTTTTCAAAGGCACCGAGAGAACCGATGGGCCCAGAAATATTAGACCTCTCCGAGAGAGCTGGGTCATTTTCAGCCAGGCTTATCCAATTGGCACTCTCAGTCAGTCGGAATCCATTCCCCTAACATCCGCTTCGACATACATCATGCTGCAGCGTGCACACACACACACACACTCACACACACACACACACACACACACACACACACACACACACACACACACACACACACACACACACACACACACACACACACACACACACTCCATTTCCACTGGAAACATTGTGTGTCTGTGTGTGTGTGCGTGAGCCGCCATTTGTACTGGTTTCGTTGTCAGCCAGGGAAATAAGCATTTTCATCATGTTGTTGTCCCATTCTGTTTTAAAGTGATATCAGGACGTCATTAAGAGCCGACCCATTCTATTCTGTTACCCCCCCCCATCAGAGAGATTGATGGTACAAACATCAGATCCCGTCTCTCCCGGATCCAAATTACACTTCAGGTAAAGCAAAGGCAATGGGGTCAGCTTGTAATCTGCAAACGCATAATCACTCTCATGCATAATAGAACGGCGGCGCGGCGTAATAATAATAACGCCGACACGGAGATAGCGAGCCGCTCGGGCAATCGGTTATTTCGCTGCAGACATTTCCATTTGACGTTTTCGGCTCTTTAACTGATGCCGTTATCCGGAGCTACTTACTGTAGCGACGCCAGCTGAAAACAATTGGGGGGAAAAACTTGTACTTTTTTTTGTTTTTTAACTTGATCAGCAACCTCCTTTTTATGTTTTGACTTTCTACACAGTCAGCTGTGGCTGTTTGTAAGAAGTGATAGCTCAGGGTGTCACTTCACAGCTCTCGGCGGGGGGAATGATACTCTTCGTCTTTAGCAGAACGGAAAAAAATAAAGCTTCAAGAGACCTTTGAGAAATAATGAAAGGAGTCTAATAATTTTCAAGAGCAAAAACAAAAACAAATTAGATTTTTTCGCTATTGCACGAAGGTTCAAACTATGTCCTAACTGGCCAGTAGGGTCTCATTTTGAGCTGAACTTTTGAATAGAAGTCTGTGTTAAAGCTGCATTCTCTCTCCTGACCACCAGGGGGAGACTCCTCTGGTTGTATAGAAGTCTATGCTTCATGTGTTAAAGCTGCATTCTCTCTCCTGACCACCAGGGGGCGACTCCTCTGGTTGTATAGAAGTCTATGCTTCATGTGTTAAAGCTGCATTCTCTCTCCTGACCACCAGGGGGCGACTCCTCTGGTTGTATAGAAGTATATGCTTTATGTGTTAAAGCTGCATTCTCTCTCCTGACCACCAGGGGGCGACTCCTCTGGTTGTATAGAAGTATATGCTTTATGTGTTAAAGCTGCATTATCTCTCCTGACGACCAGGGGGCGACTCCTCTGGTTGTATAGAAGTCAGGGGATGCTTTAGGGCGGGGCTACAAGGTGATTGACAGGTTGCTGGAATGCACAGCACATGGGGTTAAGGAGAAACGATCCATAAGCTACTCTCTGATGATCCAGAAGCCAGAATTTCATGAACTCTGCAATCTTTATATAACTGCCGGCCAGACATGTGGAGGAAGAGCTCCTTCAACTTGATTCTCCTCATCGTGTGTGTATGTGCGTGTGTGTGTGTGTGTGGGTGTGTGTGTGTGTGTGTCATCGTCTTCATGTGTGGGTTAAAATGAGTGGGAATGGCTTGTCTTTGAGCTTCTATTAGATGTTAGCATCAGTGCAGACACACTTTCCTTTAGTGTCGGTCTGAGTGTTACGGTTGTGTGTTGTTCTGATGCCAATCAGTTTTCTTCGGGCATGCAGGCGTCTGCCTGTGTGTGTGTGTGTGTGTGTGTGTGTGTGTGTGTGTCTCCCTCAGAGCCATTCCAGTGTGATAATTGCACCCTCAGACTCAGACTGATTTCCACTTGTCTGCCCTGCATTTCAATAAAGCCTCTCTTTAGCTTCAAGGTCCTCCATGTGACGGGTGGAAGAGAGCTCAAACTTGAGAGTCCATCATGCTGATGGCCCGTCTGGCCTCTTTCGTCTCCCTCTCTCTTCAGAACCGGCGGCTGGTCAAAGGAATTCATGCACAGCGTCTTGATTTGAGGTCAAGCTTTTTTTATTGAATAAAAAAGTTCTCATTGGACGAATCTCGCAGGCTTGAGGAGTTCATGATCAACCGTCCAGTTGAGTGTCAGAGAGACATCTCTAAGGTGAGAAATATATAAAATATATAGGTTTATTGACAGGCTGGTATAAGTTAAGCAAATGTGATTGAGCACGTCTTTCCTCTAAAGTCTTTCCTCTAAAGTCTTTCCTCTAGTCTTTCCTCTAAAGTCTTTCCTTTAAAGTCTTTCCTCTACAGTCTTTCCTCTAAAGTCTTTCCTTTAAAGTCTTTACTCTACAGTCTTTCCTCTAAAGTCTTTCCTTTAAAGTCTTTCCTCTAAAGTCTTTCCTTTAAAGTCTTTTCTCTAAAGTCTTTCCTCTAGTCTTTCCTCTAAAGTCTTTCCTCTAGTCTTTCCTCTAAAGTCTTTCCTTTAAAGTCTTTCCTCTACAGTCTTTCCTATAAAGTCTTTGCTTTAAAGTCTTTCCTCTAGTCTTTCCTCTAAAGTCTTTCCTTTAAAGTCTTTCCTCTAGTCTTTCCTCTAAAGTCTTTCCTTTAAAGTCTTTCCTCTAGTCTTTCCTCTAAAGTATTTCCTCTAAAGTCTTTTCTCAAGTCTTTCCTCTAAAGTCTTTCCTCTAAAGTCTTTCCTCTACAGTCTTTCCTCAAGTCTTTCCTCTAAAGTCTTTCCTTTAAAGTCTTTCCTCTACAGTCTTTTCTCAAGTCTTTCCTCTAAAGTCTTTCCTCTAAAGTCTTTCCTCTACAGTCTTTCCTCAAGTCTTTCCTCTAAAGTCTTTCCTTTAAAGTCTTTCCTCTACAGTCTTTTCTCAAGTCTTTCCTCTAAAGTCTTTCCTTTAAAGTCTTTCCTCTACAGTCTTTCCTCAAGTCTTTCCTCTAAAGTCTTTCCTCTAAAGTCTTTCCTCTACAGTCTTTCCTCAAGTCTTTCCTCTAAAGTCTTTCCTCTAAAGTCTTTCCTCTACAGTCTTTCCTCAAGTCTTTCCTCTAAAGTCTTTCCTTTAAAGTCTTTCCTCTACAGTCTTTTCTCAAGTTTTCCTTTAAAGTCTTTCCTCTACAGTCTTTCCTCTACAGTATTTTCTCAAGTCTTTCCTCTAAAGTCTTTCCTTTAAAGTCTTTCCTCTACAGTCTTTCCTCAAGTCTTTCCTCTAAAGTCTTTCCTCTAAAGTCTTTCCTCTACAGTCTTTTCTCAAGTCTTTCCTTTAAAGTCTTTCCTCTACAGTCTTTCCTCTACAGTCTTTCCTCAAGTCTTTCCTCTAAAGTCTTTCCTTTAAAGTCTTTCCTCTACAGTCTTTTCTCAAGTCTTTCCTCTAAAGTCTTTCCTCTAAAGTCTTTCCTCTACAGTCTTTCCTCAAGTCTTTCCTCTAAAGTCTTTCCTTTAAAGTCTTTCCTCTACAGTCTTTTCTCAAGTCTTTCCTCTAAAGTCTTTCCTTTAAAGTCTTTCCTCTACAGTCTTTCCTCAAGTCTTTCCTCTAAAGTCTTTCCTCTAAAGTCTTTCCTCTACAGTCTTTCCTCAAGTCTTTCCTCTAAAGTCTTTCCTTTAAAGTCTTTCCTCTACAGTCTTTCCTCAAGTCTTTCCTCTAAAGTCTTTCCTCTAAAGTCTTTCCTCTACAGTCTTTCCTCAAGTCTTTCCTCTAAAGTCTTTCCTTTAAAGTCTTTCCTCTACAGTCTTTTCTCAAGTCTTTCCTCTAAAGTCTTTCCTTTAAAGTCTTTCCTCTACAGTCTTTCCTCAAGTCTTTCCTCTAAAGTCTTTCCTCTAAAGTCTTTCCTCTACAGTCTTTCCTCAAGTCTTTCCTCTAAAGTCTTTCCTCTAAAGTCTTTCCTCTACAGTCTTTCCTCAAGTCTTTCCTCTAAAGTCTTTCCTTTAAAGTCTTTCCTCTACAGTCTTTTCTCAAGTCTTTCCTTTAAAGTCTTTCCTCTACAGTCTTTTCTCAAGTCTTTCCTCTAAAGTCTTTCCTTTAAAGTCTTTCCTCTACAGTCTTTTCTCAAGTCTTTCCTCTAAAGTCTTTCCTCTAAAGTCTTTCCTCTACAGTCTTTCCTCAAGTCTTTCCTTTAAAGTCTTTCCTCTACAGTCTTTTCTCAAGTCTTTCCTCTAATGTCTTTCCTCTAAAGTCTTTCCTCTACAGTCTTTCCTCAAGTCTTTCCTCTAAAGTATTTCTTCAAGTCTTTCCTTTAAAGTCTTTCCTCTAAAGTCTTTCCTCAAGTCTTTCCTTTAAAGTCTTTCCACAAAAGTCTTTTCTCTAAAGTCTTTCCTCTTAAGTCTTTCCTCGAGTCTTTCCTCTAAAGTCTTTCCTCTAAAGTCTTTCCTCAAGTCTTTCCTTTAAAGTCTTTCCTTTAAAGTCTTTCCTCTAAAGTCTTTCCTCTTAAGTCTTTCCTCGAGTCTTTCCTCTTAAGTCTTTCCTCTAAAGTCTTTCCTCTTAAGTCTTTCCTCTAAAGTCTTTCCTCTAAAGTCTTTCCTCGAGTCTTTCCTCAAGTCTTTCCTCTAAAGTCTTTCCTCAAGTCTTTCCTCTACAGTCTTTCCTCTAAAGTCTTTCCTCTACAGTCTTTCCTCTAGAGTCTTTCCTCGAGTCTTTCCTCAAGTCTTTCCTCTAAAGTCTTTCCTCAAGTCTTTCCTCTACAGTCTTTCCTCTAAAGTCTTTCCTCTACAGTCTTTCCTCTAGAGTCTTTCCTCAAAAGTCTTTCCTCAAAAGTCTTTCCTCAAAAGTCTTTCCTCGAGTCTTTCCTCCACTCTAAATAGCTGATTCCGTGACAGCTATCAGCAGTTATTAAATTGAGTCACAGATGTCACTTGTATTCATGCAACATATAGATTAGAAAATCTCCCACTTCAGGATGCTGGCTTTAAAGAAAGACCAGCCCCACATCTGTATTCCCTCAGTACGCTTCACTTCCTCACCCTCTAGTTTGCGTCCTTGCCGAGAACAGCTATCAGCCACTTGAGCGACGCCTCGTTATTGGAGTCTGACCTCCTGGAATAGCGGCGACAGCCATCACAGCTGATGGAGAATACGGCGACTCGTCTCTGAAGGACGAGGGGGGAGATGGGGGGGAGGGGGGGTCGTAAACAAACCCCGAGAAACAGCTGTCTCCATTCAGATTGTTAAATTGGTCGGGCTTCTTTGTCGAGTGTTTATCGCGTTCAAAGACGCCACGAAATTTCCCGCCGAAGAACAGGTTCACTTTCTTGTTTTTCTTTCTTCCCTCAGCTGTTTCTTTTCATGCGGGCGTTTGAGGGAATCAAAGCCGAGTGCTGCACACCCTCAACGCAGTGATCAGGGTGTAACGGAGACCCTCTTTGATGCCGTAATGAGCCCAGTGTGGTAGGTTATTATTATCCTGAGAGACAGCGAGTGGAGGGAAGATAGATGTTGAGACGTACAGGGAGGAGGAGGAGGAGGAGGAGGAGGAAGGGGAAGCAAGCCAGTGGGTGGCATGTTGGGAGCAGATTATCTGAAGCAGATAGTTTGACTCACTTTCAGAGAACAAGCTAAATTTAATTTTAACGTGTAATCATCTGCAACGCATGAAAGCTGCTTCTGTTTCAACCCGATTGCACCATGAAAAAAAAAGAGTGCGTTCATTTGATAGGAGACCATAGGACTAAATGACGGCCTGTCCAAAACCAGAACTAATTGGATGTCAATAAACTCCTCCCTCTGGTATATAAGCTCCTCCCTCTGATGTAGAAGCTCCTCTTTCTGATATATAAACTCCTCCCTCTGATATATGAGCTCCTCCCTCTGATAGATAAGCTCCTCCCTCTGTTACAGTCTGCATGACATTTAGCCTTTTGTCTGCTACACTGAGGGATACATTTAAGTATCACCAAATAGAACAAAAACTCTTATTTTGTAATATTTGAGTCACAAATAGAAGACACAAAAAAATGGTGTGATCTTGTTGATAAAAGGGTTGCTATGTGACATAAATGGAGAAATGAATTATTCAACAATTTGACATTATTGTGTCAAAAAGAGTTTTTTGACTTGCGATAAAGGGCAGAGTACTCACTTTGACTACAAATATTCTGCAAAATAGTCTTTTGCAGAATATTACAGATTTAACAATCTTAAAAATGAAAGGAGCAACTGCGGGTCCTTTAAGAAAAAACACGAACAAATCATGACATTACAGGCACGGATGCAGATTCATGCACGAGCCTGATGAAAGTCAAGAGCTACTCAAAAGTAGTCAAAGTAAGTACTCTGCCCTTTTTCTCACGCCGCAAGGTTGCCGGTAATTAGGGGTATTTTTCACCCCAAAAAAAACAAACAGGCAGCGTTATTATTCCATTTGGAGTGCTGAAAAATCACCTAGTAGCACTTTACAACATTATGCAGAGCAGGGAAAAGGACAGGGAGCAAGAGGGAGGCTTATCTGAATAAAAAGCTCTTATCATGTTGTTTCCGCCTCTCCGAGCCGCCGCGTCCCCAAGGTCAACAGCTAAATAAATGTCTTCTTGAAAACGTCTTCTTGGAGGATGTTTGCCAGCTTTCTGCAGAGAACCACCGTGCTTATCCTCCCGCCCACTACACGCTACACGCACACTCAAACTTTCTAACTTCTGAGGGATTAAGGTAATGCACGTATTATTATAATATTGCATTTTTTTTAAATGGTGAAGCATGCAACGACGTCTCCCGGTATAGACATCTGCAGGCCGACCACCCGGCCCCGCTCGGGCTGCAGATGTCTCCACAAAACAAAAGTGCACGCACACGTGCACGCACACGTGCACACACACATGCATGACCTCCCCGCCTCCCAGTAATCTCCCCCCTTTAGCGGCTCTCCTCTCCCATTATGTGGGGATTTTCCTTCTGATGGGAATTCCTGCGGCAGCCAAACCGAGAGGCCGTCTAATCAGCCGTGTGGACGACTTCCAATGCAAGTAAATGAGCACAAAAATAAATCTGCCAGGCGGACAAATAATTTTAACCCCAACGACAAGAAAGGGGACGTCG
The DNA here is from genome assembly GCA_023566465.1 of Cottus gobio. Lineage (NCBI taxonomy): Eukaryota > Metazoa > Chordata > Actinopteri > Perciformes > Cottidae > Cottus > Cottus gobio. Next base: position 2,419,601 of record CM042225.1, read on the forward strand.
CGTAGCGCTAATCACGACCACGACCATAAGAGAGAATCTTCTGCTTTCAGGATGCATTTGCATTTGGGAGGAATAACAATGTTTTTTGGGTTTTTTTTCTTCTCTTTGTGGCTCAGATTCTGGTCTTTTCATGGCTGTCCAAACAGGTTAGGTGGGGGATGGGGGGGGGGGGGGGATTTGTGCAGTTTTTTTTTCCTCCAGTCGGCACCACAATTCAACAGGACCCAGTTCCGATTTCAAAAATCCAACAGATGATTTTCGGAGGCCGTATTGGAGGTTGTTTTTACGAGCTGAAAGGCTCCAGTGGTATTGTGAAATAGAGAGTACCCCCTGACCAGAAGACACACAAAATGGTGTGATCTTGTTGATAAAAGGGTTGCTATGTGACATAAATGGAGAAATGAATTATTCAATCAACATATAGTATTCATGAGAAGAAGAAAAAGTCACAATTTGACATTATTGTCTCAAAAAGAGGTTTTTGACTTATGAAAAAGGGCAGAGTACTCACTTTGACTAATATTCTGCAAAATACTCTTTTGCAGAATATTACAGATTAAAAGAAAATGAAGCAGAGTACCCCCCTGACCAGTGCAAAGCATTTTTGGTTAAAAAGAACCAATGTAATACAATTCAGTTTATGAACTTACACTTATATTTTATTGAATATTTACCAAATACAATTTTTTAAAGGATTTATTTAATGGATGTTCATTTTAAATATATATTTTTTAAATGTCTCACGTACCCCCATTTTGAGAACCACTGATTAATTAATAAAAACAAATAGTGTTTGCAGTTGCTCTAGTGGTAAAAAAAACAACAATATGATAAATGAATGTATGAAAACATGTTGCATCACCATCATTTTCGGAAGAAGTGTGAAGCTGTGATTTCACGAAACCTGCAGAAAATAAAAACTCATAGTGTAACTGAGGCTTAACGTGAATATTTAAACATTCGGTTATTCATTTGTTGGGTAAGTATTTGATTTTCAGTTAATTTTTTTAACCCCTCAGAATTAAAAACATGCATAAAAGACAACAAACCTTTAGGAAAATGTGTCTTATTCAATAGGAAAAACACACCAGTGGCTAATGCTACCACCTGGTATCTTATGTTCAGAAACACTTGTTGCGAATGTTAAAACTCGATGTTTAAATTCTCGAGCTGCAGGGTCTCACACCTGCATGTTTTCTTTCTGGTTGCATCCCAGTAAACAGAAAACCCGGAGACCAGGATCTCTGGCAGGAAGCCAGCGCTCCGGCTCACTCCTGACTCCTCCGTGCTGTAAAAAAGCTTCTTGGAGGGAATGAAAGCAGAATTAGCGTCCCGAGCGTCCGGTAGTGGCCCTTTGGCCCCGATATCCACTTCTCTATAGCACTGTTTAATACCCCCTCTCTCCACCGATATCCATCCATCTTTCCCTTTATTCCCCTTCCCACCTGCCTGCCTCTACACCTCTACCTTCTCCTTCCTTTATGAGTCCTTCCTTCCCTCTACTCATCTATTACTTTATCCTCCATTCAGCCTCTGACCTCTGTCCGTACTCCGGCCATGCATCCATGATGGAGTGTGCAAAGCTTTGAATCTCAGGGATTACCTCTATAGATTTCCTCTCCTCCGTTACTCTATTCCTCTCCCCCACAATTTCTTTTTTTTTTTTTACTTTTCTATTTACCATTTGCACTTTCTCTTTCTAACGACATCTCATTTTCTCTCTCTCCGTCCCTCGGTGAGTAATCCCTCGGTCCAGGGGAGGATGGAGAGACTCTTTTTGTTTTCTCTTAGCGAGGTGATTCGGTCGGAAGCTTCATGGAGGGAACTGAGAGGCTCATGGGAGAGGAGAGGATCTCAGGCGAGGCCAGGAAACAGCAGGTTTGGTCATTATGGCGTTGATACACTCAATATTAATTATTGATTCAGGCAGTTTATCGGTTTCAGTTCAATTTAAACGTTTTCAATCCAAACTAACGCCAATTAACCCTTAAACACTAACGTTAAAAATAGTCAAACCATCACTAACGTCCGGTATATTCATAATGTACCTGATAAAAAATACTCAAAATATATTAAAATACAACAACACAAGGCAAATTGAAGTCCTCTTCTTTTATTTCACCCTATAGAACTTCTCATAAAACTAAAAACAGGTATCATGGGGGGGACCTGAAAAAAGACTCAAAATCAGGTGAAAAATTATGGAATGGTCAATAAAACCTGATTAAAAACATAAATAATGGAGCTATGAACTTGTTCTCTGGTCCACATGTTCCTGGGACATGTGAGCCTTGTCCTGTGAAGGAAAAGTCTCCTTCAATGGGAAAACCATCCGGAATGTTTTCACCCTCTATCACTAACGTAACACGTGAAGGTTGAAACAACCAGGGATTGGAGCAGAGAGACACGCCCACCTTCAATAGAGACACGCCCACCTTCAATAGAGACACACCCACCTTCAATATAGACATGCCCACATTCCGTAAGCCATGCCCACCTTCAATTTTGACCCGCCCTCCTTCAATATAGACACGCTCACCTTCAACAAAGACACGCCCACCTTCAATAAAGACACGCCCACCTTTAACATCAGTGAGCAACTCAGACAAAAGCAACACATTGAAAATAACGTCACCACAATCGCTCTTTAGTGTTCAAAACAAAAATCTGTGTTAATTTGTTAACCCGACACTACACACACTTGTTTTTTTTAAATATCTTATGATTAAAACAGTTAAAATTCAAAAAGATGCAAAAACAACAGCACATGAATATTCGATCAGTGAGTGAATATCTTGTAAACAAGTTTGATTTCAATATTATCTGATATTTACTGTCATTATTATCTACCCGAGACAATAAGTTAATACTACTAATAATAACTATTGTTTCTGCTGACATTCGGCCTGTTTGCCCGAGGAGTGAAAACTGTGTTTGTTCATTCCAGACTCTCTGCAGGTCTTTCCGGCTCCTGGCTCTTGACATTAAATAAGTCTGGTGTTGTAGAAGTGTTTGAAATTTGCCCAGGGATATGAAAGCACCAGGACGTCGATAGATGTAGACTGAGGGTTGCTTCTGCAACTGCATGGCCTTTACTTTATATTTGAAATTTACTTTATTTGAAATCTGATTTTTGGGTGGATTGTTGATGGTGAAATTTAACGGCAGCTCCGCTTTTTCATTTTCAGACTGAGGAGGAAAGATGGTGGTGTTTTAATCCTACGGGGAGGATTTACAGCGTGATGATGTCTGAGTGAAGGACAGAGCTGTCAATCATCAGTAGTACAGCCTCCTTGAAGTGATATGTGTCCGTATAAGATGTGGTCAGCGAGGCGTCATGAAGCCTTGAGTTTGGCTTGTTTTTTACTATCAGATGAAAGGAAGTGACCATATATGGATTGAGGAGTGGCATAGAGACACCGTATACGTCTTTGGTAGTGACCTGTCAATCACCTTGTAGCCCCGCCCCTAAAGCGTCCCCTGCTTTATGGTCTGTTTGACACTAAATGATCATAATTTACTAAATGAACATCATGCTGTATTGAAGAAGACTTGAAACTAGAGATTGAGACATAAACTCATGTTTACAATGTTTACTGAGGGAATACATCAAGAGAGAAGTAGAGTCATTTATATAGACTTCTATACAACCAGAGGAGTCGCCCCCTGGTGGTCAGTAGAGATAATGCATCTTTAACACATGAAGCATAGACTTCTATACAACCAGAGGAGTCGCCCCCTGGTGGTCAGCAGAGAGAATGCAGCTTTAACACATGACGCATAGACTTCTATACAACCAGAGGAGTCGCCCCCTGGTGGTCAGCAGAGAGAATGCAGCTTTAACACATGACGCATAGACTTCTATACAACCAGAGGAGTCGTCCCCTGGTGGTCAGGAGAGAGAATGCAGCTTTAACACATGAAGCATAGACTTCTATACAACCAGAGGAGTCGCCCCCTGGTGGTCAGGAGAGAGAATGCAGCTTTAACACATGAAGCATAGACTTCTATACAACCAGAGGAGTCACCCCCTGGTGGTCAGGAGAGAGAATGCAGCTTTAACACATGAATCATAGACTTCTATACAACCAGAGGAGTCACCCTCTGGTGGTCAGGAGAGAGAATGCAGCTTTAACACATGAAGCATAGACTTCTATACAACCAGAGGAGTCGCTCCTGGTGGTCAGTTGAGAGATTGTTAGGATAACATTTCAGCCTCTCCAGTTCACAAACCAGGTTTATTCTTGTTTTTAACTACATGCTGGCTGTTATGGGCCCCAGTAAAAATAAATAAGAATGATTAAACTAAAATCTAACACAAAACACAGCCAGCAGTTTAACGGCAGCACAACAACTGATGGCCGACTAACTGATCGATTAGGAAATATGGGGGGGGGGGGGGGGGGGCTGTTAATGGATAAATGTTCCTTCTTTCTCCCTCTCTTACACTTCCCTATAAGCACACATCCTGAGAACATTCATTAACACACACACACACACACACACACACACACACACACACACACACACACACACACACACACACACACACACACACACACACACACACACACACACACACACACACACACACACACACACACACATTTAGGACGTTAATCTTGCATACGCCGGCTGTGATCGATGGACGTTCGGGCTAATGGTTATAAATGCATTAGCACCAAGACCTAATCAGCAAAAGCACATACATTTATGCACATAGTTGAACACACACACACACACACACACACACACACACACACACACACACACACACACCCTCTAATCGTAATTTCGGTCAGAGTGTGGGCGTTCTTCCGCTTCAATTTCCTGTTGGGTTTCATCTCATGACTATTTCATGAGCCGCCATGTTTACACAGATCACGTGCTCCATCTTCACGAACCGGAGGAGGAGCGCAACCGCGTGTCAACGGAAACAAAAGATGATTATTATTTTGTTGTTGTGGGCTACACATTAAAATTAAATTTGTTTTTGGTTGCAATTCTTCACTTAAAAAAAAGAGTGAATGCTCTTAAAATGCTAAATTAATCCAGAGCTATGTTTCTTCAGCCCGTTACAGAGTACACAGCGCTTTGCAGCAGGTCACTTTCAAAATAAAGCAGAAATGCAAAAACAAAATGGTAAAAAGAAGAAATAAATGAAAAAGAAATCAACCACGTCACACACTCTCACACTCGTATAATGTGTGTGTGTGAGAGTGTGTGATTTATTTTTCATTTAATTCTTCTTTTTACGATTTTGTTTTTGCATTTCTGCTTTATTTTGAAAGAGACCAAAGAAGGCCTCAGGTCAGACTCGAACCCGGGCCGCTGCACAGGTTTACTGGTACCCGCAGCACCCAGTGAGCTACTGGTCCACCTCCCATTGCTGTCTTCTGTCTAAACTTCACTGCTGTACCCGGCCTTGAAAGGTCTCCGTCTTCCCGGGAGAATGACGGCACCTTTTCCCGTCTGGAATAATGAAATATTCCACTTCATGATGGAGGAACGTGCCCTTCACTTCATTTGTGTCCACGTTGCGTTGATGGAAATCGCCCATAAATCATCACAAATTTGCCCTTTTTGAGCGATTATGTGCAGAGTAATTTCTTCCCCGACATGGTCACATGATTTCATCTCATGCTATTCCAGATAAACATGAACCTTTGTGTTTCATAAACATGGAACATCCCACAGAGAGATGAGTAACCGAGTGTAAGCCGTACATTTACCCTCCAAATATAAATCCAGTGCATTGCAGTAAAATTAATTCACTGTTTTTCTCCCCCGGTCCCATCTTCTGCGACAAAGCTGGATTTTTTTAATATCAGGCTTTTGTTTGCATATGTAATGCCATCTAAGCTCATTGTGGGAAACTTCAGATTAATTTCTGAGGCTAAGAAGAGACTTGAATTATAACGGAGAGCAGAGGGGAGCGGCGAGAGATAAAGAGGGAGAGAAACAAAAGCAGACGCAAAACAAATTGAGAGGCAGGCGGGGCCGCGGGACGCAGCCGGGCGCCATCGGAAGAGCGTTTCTGGACCTCGTGGGCTCGGGCACGCGGCTCCGCCGGCTGGTTATTGATGGAGCAACGCGCTGTCTGCCAAGAGGAAAAGGTCACATTATACAGCGTGTGGTTGAGGAGGCCAACGTGTCACCTCCGGAAGTACACTGCAAATGTCAGGGCGGCGTTCCCAGGACGGTGTTCCCGGGGCGGCGTTCCAAGTACGGCACTCCCAGGGCGGCGTTCCAAAGACGGCGCTCCCAGGAAGGCGCTCCCAGTTCGGCGCTCCCATGATGGAGCTCCCAGGAAGGCGCTCCCAGGAAGGCACTCCCATGATGGCGCTCCCAGGAAGGCGCTCCCATGATGGCGCTCCCAGCAAGGCGCTCCCAGGAAGGCGCTCCCAGGAAGGCGCTCCCATGATGGTGCTCCCAGGAAGGCACTCCCAGGAAGGCGCTCCCAAGAAGGCGCTCCCAGGAAGGCGCTCCCATGATGGCGCTCCCATGATGGCGCTCCCAGGAAGGCGCTCCCAGGAAGGCGCTCCCATGATGGCGCTCCCAGGAAGGCGCTCCCATGATGGCGCTCCCAGGAAGGCGCTCCCAGGAAGGCGCTCCCAGGAAGGCGCTCCCATGATGGCGCTCCCAGGAAGGCGCTCTCAGGAAGGCGCTCTCAGGAAGGCGCTCCCAGGAAGGCGCTCCCATGATGGCGCTCCCAGGAAGGCGCTCTCAGGAAGGCGCTCTCAGGAAGGCGCTCCCAGGACGGCGCTCCCAAGAAGGCGCTCCCAAGAAGGCGCTCCCAAGAAGGCGCTCCCATGATGGCGCTCCCAGGACTGCGCTCCCAGGGCGGCGCTCCCACTGCACGCTTCTGCGGAGCCGCTGGTTTGGGACATTGGGAGTATTGGGATGTCATGATTTGTTGAATCTGTAATAATGTGTGTTTTATATGATTTTTAAAATGGAAAACTAGTGATGGAGGAATAAGATGTTGTTGAAAAGAAGTGATTATGCCGAGGAAAAAATATTGAATGCCGTTGTTTCCTGATTAAACGGAACTCGGAACCAGATGCTTTCTTAATATTATCAATCATTCATGTCAGACAGCACCCTGCCTCTAAAAAATTAAATTTAAAATAAATTAAAAACAAAATATTTTAGACACGCTCTATAACATCAAGCAAATTTTTTACAATTCCTCATAAATGTTATGAATTGGTTCTGGAATCAGATCCCGTTTCATCAGCACTGCTGTCAGCTGTCTATTTACACAGCGACTCTCGCCCTACAATCATATGCAAAACATTAATAAATAATACAATCCTGCAGAGAGATTAATGACATACAGTGTGCATATGAATGAGTCCCCTTTGTGTTGCTGTGTGCACAACATGCCTTTGGTTTGTGTGCGTTGTGTTTGTGTAGCTCTAAGATGTTATCCTCCGCCTCGGGCATTAATCACGTATTTATTACAAAGCATTGAACATAAATCATATTAACAATAAACGTGGATTCAGGATCTCAGGATGCTATTTAGTAGCCAATTACATTTCCTCCAATCATAAACACACCAACAGGAAGGTGAAACTGCACTGTGCAACTTTTAAATAGTGCAATATTCATAATATTTATGGCTCACATAAATCATCAGCCCCCCCCCCCCCCCGCATTATTAATAAAGTAAAAGTACAAATGAAAAGATAATTTGGCACTTTAAACTCAATAAATTAGAGAAAATCAGTTTTTCATTGCTCGGCCTCGTCTGCCTGTTGGTGTTCAATGAATTACCAAATAATTGAAAGAAGGAATTTAGTCAACACACACATTTAATGACCCGACGATACAAATAAGAAACTAAACATAACAATAACAATAAATTAATGTAAAATACATTTAGTGTCTTTAGTGTATTCTTGTAACTTTCAGCGCTTTCCGTGGAAAACATCTCAATTAGACGTGTTAGACTTTTATTCATAAGTTTCCTTTTTTAATGAACTGATTTGGTTTTCACTCTGGATGTAAACACATGTTTATGTATTATTTCTGTCTTATGCGTTTCCACACAACGATCCATGAATCCGTCTCCCGCCGAGTTCATTGAACACACGTCGGTCGAAGAAGGAATTGTCGTTTCTTTTGCATGAAGCTTTAATAAACTTTAGAAAATGAATTTGGGTGAAAGTGTTCACGCAGCGGTGACTGATGGCGCTTTGCATTGTTTCAAGATTTACAGTTAATTTCACGGCTTATGGAAACATTTTGAATGCTCATGTGTTTCCACGTGATGATGTTTGTTTTGACGTATCACTCCATAGTCACACTATAGTGAGTAGAGAGTTAATATCACTATCAGTTATCACGGTGGAGGTGTTGTATTTCACTTTATATTTTCTACTTTGCATGTTTACTGCCTCTTTCACTGACGGTTGGCTGGTTTAGTTCTTGATTAAATATAATAACACATCATATATTGTAAAGTTGGTGCCGCTGTAGTAAGGTTCAGTATATGTAGAGTGTTGGGACTCTAAAACAGAGTGAATATCGCCCAAACTTCTACATAAACGTTTAACATCACCCTCTCCAAAGGAAACTTGTCTCACCACCATTGTTATTATATTGTTGAAGAAATAAAAGTTTAGTAAAATAGCATATTGTTGCATATTAGTTTACAGCGTTGGTCATCCGGTGCTAATTGAACGTCTTCCTCAGCCAACGCTCCTCGAGGCGTCCCTCAGGGCTCATTTCTGGTCCCCATCTGGTTCTCAGTCTACATCTTCTGGTGCCAGCAGCAATGCCACAGATTATTTCTCCAGAACTTATTTTCAGACAGTAAATGTTGGATCATGATCAACGCAGATCATGAAAACTCAGATTTGGACAATTTTTCTAACTAAAAGCAAAGTATTATATGATTTAAAAAAGGTCTTTTAAGCATATCTTGTAACTCTTTTCCTTTGTCTTGGTCTAACTGGTCTGAGGCATGTCCTCCACCAGTGTCTACTGGGTCATGTGGTTACACACATCATTTCACCCTCCAAACAAACACAAACATCCTTCTGTGAGGACAACCAGCACCTGACTGATGGGAAGCTGTCATGTGCTGATTGCTAATATTATGTATTCACAATTATTTATTCTTGTCAACGTGAAACCCATTCGTCTGTGCATATTGTCAATAAATCTCTATAACTTACATTGTATTTTAACTATAAAGACTTAATAAAAACATTTTACTTTCTTTTTGTAATTTTCTTTCTTCATAAAAACACACAATTCATATGATAAGAACATCAAAAATATATTTCTATGGATTAAAACAAATCTTGCCATCATTAGTTTTAATGATCTATTATAAGCTGTTTAGAGCTTTGTGTAAACAGCTCATAATTCATCTCTAATATCTATTGATATTTCCTCCCAAAACTGGATTTTACGAGAACGTTTGAACTCGCCTTCTATCGGCGACTAGAAAACCGTAACTTGTCGATGACTGAACATCGCCGGATAGCGATCGCCGGTAAGAACTTTACCTCACACTGAGACGGTTGTCTCCCAGCGAGCATCCGGCAGACGGCAGACGGCAGCCGGTGGGAGGCGGTGGGAGGCGGTGGGAGGCGGTGGGAGGCGGTGGGAGGCGGCCCAGTTCAGAACCACCGCAGTCAACACGGGGAGGATTTTCACGCTGATATCCTGACATGAAAAAAACCCCAAAAAAACCAAAGACAAATGATCCCGTGTCACTCGTACGCATCATCAATCTGACATCAATGCATCTGTTTCACCCCCGACCTCCGTCGTCTGCATTTCTCAAACTGGGCGTGAACCATCGCCGGTGATGGATGACTGGTGTTGGACTCCGGCTGATGAAGCTGTGCGGGCGGATGGATCAACGGAATATGAATCCTTCACCGATTATAAACACAGAAATGAGCTTCACTTTGTCTGAACACTGAGGGTTTGGGCCGTTAAACTCTGGAAAGAAGCTCTTGACTCTGATCGATGCCGAGCCTGAATCTTCAGGATCAGGGCCGCTGGTTTTGTTCTCAAAATCCGAGTCAGTGTCGATTTCGCGATATAAAAGTCATCGGCTTTTGTCCGTTCATACCCATACGACAACAATAAGCCGTCCGAGTCGCTTCATAAACGTGGCTGTCGAGCAGTAACAAGGCTCTTTGGCAGCGACGCTGAAAAAAAAAGCCACAAAAAAAGAGACTGGAGCCTCCTTTCAGAGGCAGGGGAGACAGAAATATGGCGTTTGCATGCGTTTGTATGGAGGCTAAGGAAAGAAAGGTGAGGGGGCAGACGGAGAGAGAGAGAGAAAAGAAAAGGAAGGTTGAAGAGGAGGAGGAGGATAAACGAGAGCAGAATGTGCACTTAATCTTTATTTCAGCCGACCTCGGCTTGTGTGTGAGAGGAGAGTGGAAGCGGTTTGTTTCTAATTAAAGTCGTGGACCCTGCAGCTGGAAGCAGCGAAGGCCGCAGACACACAGGATTCCACCCCGCCAGAATAAAATAAAATAAGACGTTTATGAGCCAACCCGGCCACGTTTGACGTCGCACAGCTCTGTTTTCTTTTATTTATTTGTTTTGCTCCCTCAAATCAATTTGTGCACGAGTGTTTTTCATGCAGACATTTCCAAAGTGGAATATGTTATGTATTTTTATGTACATCTCCGTATTAACACGTTCACATCATGTGTTCTGTGTTTGTTCGCCTAATGCATGATTTGACATTATGATATATTCAACACATGCAGCAATAAAGCATCCCTACTGAAGGAACACACACACACACACACACACACACACACACACACACACACAGATGTCATCGTGACGAGGCCAGATGTGTGTCTCTCTTTGATGTTTCCTGGCTTGTCCAGATGGGACAGCGCTGGAAATGATCAAGACACGATGAGAGAAGGAATATGGAGGAAAAATAATTGATTATCATCAGTCAGCAATATGTGAGACATGTGAGCGACATCTGTGTGTGTGTGTCTGTGTGTGTGTATGTGTGTGTGTGAGTGTGTGTGTGTGTGTGTGCGATTACAAAGACAAGTATCAGGAAGAAAAAGACGAGAGAACTATCCTCCGACATGAGGGCATACAGATGGGAAACAAGTGTGTGTGTGTGTGTGTGTGTGTGTGTGTGTGTGTGTGTGGCTTGGATTAAAACATACATCATTTATGGACTTTTCTTTTATATTTCTGGTTGTACAGGAAAGTTTGACGCAGACAAAGACATGGAAGCTGCTTCACATCATACAACTTAAACGTGATCTGGATCGTTTTTATTTTTCATGTTACGTTTGCAGTCAATTTATCTTTTATGAGAAAAGACAAACGTTTGTTTGAAGAAAGAGAAAGAATGGATTCTGTGAAGAAGGTATTATTGAAATGTTAATAATTCAATATTGGCTCCGATGTCAGCTTGCTTTCTCCGTTCTTCATTAATTTGTGTCTCTAGTTGCATGTCCCAGTACACGGTGCACCAGACTGGTCTGAAACCATTAACATTTACTTACATTACAGTTACAATCAAAACATTTTGTAATTCCAAAGCGTGTCTCGTCATCTCAGAGGCTCCGTGTGATTGGTCGTCCTTGAACTAACGATAAGGCTTTTAATTAACCCCGTCACCACGGTGGACATAAGATATATACTTATTAGAGACACAGCTTATGCTAATTAGCCTCATTAACGAGGGCGAACCTCATATCAGGTTGATTGTTGCTTCCAATGAAAACCACATTACTGCAGTTTTTACCCTGGAAACTAAAGTTTATCTGACCAGTGATGGAAACCATTAACATTGTCCAGTTATTAATATGAAACATAAGCTGTGACTTTCTTCAACTTTTAACTTCCATTTTAAATAATATAAAATAAATAAAAAACAAAATAAAATAAATAAAAATAAAAAAATAAAAAAATAGTAACACATTTAAAAAATAAATAAATAAAATTAAAAAATTAAAATTAAAATACAAATTGAAATGCAAATTAAGGAATTCATATAATTAAATACAATACGAGGACACCAGAACACAGTTATAGTCTTAGACTTCAAAAGTCAGTCGTGGTTAAAAGACATTTGTTCCAACGTTTCCAAAAACCAGAGGAATACCTTGTATCCCTGTGTTGGCTCAGTTAAGCCAATATACATTTATAGAGACATTCCTCTAAACATAGCAGAATGCTGGTCTGTTTTAATTAAACCAAATTAATAAAGTGTAACGTCCATGCTCATAAGAGTCAATGCCACTAAAGAGACGCGTTATGAATCCTCCATCTTCCACTGCAGAGCCAGAGATTCCCTCTCAGGTGAAGTCCTCTGGCTCGGGACTCGTATCACATTAATACGACCTCAACAATATGTCTGTGGAGAGATCTTATATCTGGGATGCAAAATGAGTATTTGATTTAATGATTCAATCACAGCTGGCTCAGATCAAATGAATCTTTATGTGCACGAGGCCTCGATGTGTTCTGGATACGCAGCGTGTCTTTGAAGGTCTGAGCTGAAGCATCAATTCCCAGGATGCACCTGCACCGCTACCTCCCACTCTCACTCTCGTTCTCTCTCTCATTCTCTCTCTCGTTCTCTCTCTCGTTCTCTCTCTCCATCTTTGAGATGTGAAGTGATGGAAGAAGGACCAGGAGGACGTTGCAATGCATTGCCCGAGAAAGCATCCTCTTCAGTGGGCAAAGTGGGAGAGATGGGGAACGAGGAGCACATGGAGATATGTAATGAACATTATTCTAAGAGGATTCCACACAGGAAAATATATATATATATATATATATGTATATATATATATATATATATCAGCAAATGTGAACCCTGCGTTATCCAAATCAAATGCTTTTTATATATATATATTTCCTTCAATAAAGGCATATCTGGATTACACAGGGTTTAAGATATTCCATGCAGGGTTTCTAAATATAGACCGGCCACATCCAAAGGACTCGTGTGAACCATCACACCTGTTACTGAGGAGCTGATGAGCTGGTTTTTATTTTAAAACTCCTTTGGAAGCAGATGGAGTTACAAATGTTTGAATCTTTCTTTTTCTAAAGGAGCATTATTGTCTCTTAGTCGGGACAAAACCCGAGAAATAAAAAAAAAAACAATAAAAATAAATAAATAAAATGAAACAATAAAATAAAAAAAAAATAAAAAAGAATAAAACAAAATAAAATAAAAAATACAAAAAATTCAATACAATTAAAAAATACAATAATACAATAAAATATAAGAAAATATAATCAAATAAAACAATACAATACAATTAAAACATTAAATGAAATAATGAAAATAAAACAAACCTCTTCAACATAAAAAGTTACACTTTCCCTCATTACTCAAGGCTAGAGTTGATTTTTATATTTCCATCTTTTGTTTTCTTTGCTTAGCAATCTTCCAATGGGAGACACGTGACCACCAAGGGCATCGGAGGCACACACACACACACACACACACACACCTTCTCTGCTTGGAGCGTGGAGACTTCCAGCCCCGTGATTAGCTGATGAATGGGAGGAGCAGAGTCGCAGAACTAAAAGCCCTCCAGCCAACTGGAAGAGTCGAGATAATCACATATATACGCTTCGCCATTTGATATCAATACAGCAGGATGGGAAATTTCCTCATCCGGAAAAACAAACAGAAATGATGAATCGAGGACGGAATTACCATTAGAGGCATTAAACGTGAGGATCCTCTGAATAATTCAAGGTGTTTGTTCTTGGGGGGGATGGGGAGAGGGGGGGGGGGGGTATCTCTGTGAAGGAAGCAGTCTCACTATATTAGACACATATTCCCAGGCGGGGTTATGTACACAGATTACCCCGGGGGGGGGGGGGGGGGGGGGGCGTTTGTATGATTAGGAGGACTACATAAATACTGATGACCTGTTTTTTTAAACCCTCAACTAAAATACAGATTTATGAATTGTGCTGAAATCCTAGAGTTTTATCATCGTACAAGGTTTAGTGGCTTCAAGGACACCTGAACGTGCACGAGGCTGAGCTGTATTAATATAGTTACTCTCATCCTCTTTATTCAGCTTTCTAAATAGCTTTTTTTTGTGTTTTTCATTAAATTAAATCAACATTTACTTTACAGAAACTGCATCTTACAATAAGTTTGATCTTTTTTTGCAGCAAATTATTTTACTGGAGTGTGCAGATTTTATAATAATATAAATATAATTTGATAAAAGCAGTTTGGCTTCATATTATCAGCCAATAATCAATCGGCTGTAATTTTATCATCAGATTAACATTTTATAATATAAATGTTCTATTATTGGCCCCAGTATATGTATCTTACTTCCCTAGTTGAATATAACTATACATTTTCAATTGAAGGCAGTTTTTATAAATCAGTTATAAATGAAAGACGTCTCCAGCAGAACTTCCATTAAGACCGATTCCTCCATGGCCGTCCGCTCTTCCCCCGTTCCATTTCAGCTCGACCTTTATACCTTCAAACAAAGTTGTGTATTTTTACATTTCATCCGGTGAGGGAGAAAGAAGGTTCAGAGCCCGCCGGGTTAGAAGAGCCAAGAAAAGCATCTCCAATATGAAGAACAAAGGTATATGTTTTAATTAGCCAGCAATGACGACTGAAGGTAATACGTCCTAATTAGGCAGCAATCAACACAGAAAGTATCATATGATTAAAATAGATCATTTCTTTTGACGATTGAAGGTGGTATATGTTTTAATTAGCCAGCAACGGAAGACTGAGGGTATATGTTTTAATTAGCAGCGTCCCCAGTGGCCTTAAGGGCTCGGGGCTCAAACATTAGGCAGAATGTTAATCAAACCTGCAGAAATGAGACTAATTGTTTTCATGCAGCAGATCTCCTGTGGAATGGCAGAAATAATCCGGAGCTCGGGTAGTCAGTCAGGTACGACTAGCGCTGGTTGACCCACTTTTCCTGGGCTCCCAGGTGACCTCCCAGGTGTGTACGTACACACAACTCCTCCCACGTGACTGCAGAGCTGCATCCTGTTTGGGGTTTTCACAGGAACAGACGAAAAAAGAAGAATTGCCCGTGTAACTTTGTAGGACAGAGATCTGACAGCTTCCCGAAATATCTCCGCGATCCCTCTCTCCATGCATTGAAATACTCTTTCATCCCTGAATACATTTCATTGTTTAGATTTATCAGCTGAGCTACTATCAAAACGAGCTGCACACAAGAAGGATCTTTTAGCTGAATGAACTCCTGAAATCATTTCATGTGTTAACTGAAACTTTCAAACTTTCTGGATTAAAGCTACTACTTTGTGTTGATTCTGGCGCCCCCTGTGGACTAAAGTGGTAGTGTCTCCGAGCGCCAGATTCCCTTTTAGAAAACCTCCTGCAGCAGGTGTCTGACAGTCTGGTCCTCTTAGTCCTGGTTCTGGTTCTCCATTGCCCCCCTTCCCTCCGCCTCCCGCTGGAGACTCCGCCTCCCGCCGGAGACTCCGCCTTCCACTGCAGCACCATATGAAGGTCATGAGGCGACAGATTCTGTAAATTTCATTTTTATTTTCAATTCAATTCAATTTATTAAATGATATAATATAGAAATATGTTCCAGAACACATAATAATTAATGCTAATATCAGTGAATTACTTATTTGCATGACATATTTGCACATTTTCTCTTTAACTCTCACTATAGTGGCAAATTGACTCATTTAAGTTTTCCAAGTTTCTATTCCAAAGTGTACTACAATATGAAAACTGTGTTTTCTCTTTTAGAGACGTGTGCACTATCTAGTTTATTAATTATTGCATCGGCAGAAGATGAGAAATACTCCAGGAATAGATTTCCTATCACACATTTCCATTACTTTTGTGACTTCGTGCTGCCTTCGCTTGTCGTCCGTGCCTCTTAGTTCGTTTGCAACATGAACTGGATCACAAGACGTTGACCCCGGCAGAATATTCCCCCCCGAGATGGAAGTTCTCAACTCTTGTTATTATTTATGTCTATATTTGCGTGTGATGCGGGACTCTCTCGCCTCAGTGAAAACATCTATATGATTGAATTATTAACGAGGTTGTGAATCACGCTGATTGTTGTTCACACATAATGATACGTTCCCCCGTTCAATAAGTCTTCTTTCTATTTATAGCACTAGTTGTGGCTTCAGCTTCACTGAATGAGGAGGAAAGATGAAAATACACGTTCTGCATCTTGAGTATTATATTTAATGTCGATGCGGGTGGAGGTGGGTGTGTGTGTGTGTGGGGGGGGGGGGGGGGTAAGGTAGAAATCAGACATTCAAGAAATAAATCAAAAAAAGACTGTGAGTTTGTGAGGTAGGATAAATTGGCTAAAACGTGCATCAACACCTGTGTGATGACCTTTGACCCCAATTAAGTCAGAGTGGATCGCCTCCATCACTTCGTGGTCGAGCGGTGCCCAATTACACGGCGGTTATTCCGGACTCACATGAGCACAAACGCACAAACCGGCATCGCACCGCCGCGACATCACGGACTGTTTGTCTCCACATGACTGCTTTTTAACAGGGGCTGGGTTTATGGGTTCCATAACCCATACACACACACACACACACACACACACACACACACACACACACACACACACACACACACACACACACACACACACACACACACACACACCTCTACCTCTCCACCTCACTTTATCTCCTGTCCAGAGCCTGTTAGGTTGATATCACCTCCACTCATTCATATGGTGGGCTGTGGGAGAGAGACACACACACACACACACACACACACACACACACACACACACACACACATATACGGAACACACAGAGGGAGAGAGAGACACACACACACACACACACACACACACACACACACACACACACACACAGTGTTGGACACACAGAGAGAGAGTAATGACGAAGAGAGAGTTTTTTTAAGGAAAATAGAAGTGAGAAATAATGGCGTCAGATTGGCTCCGCCCCCGCTGCAGAAAGCAAATACCTTTTCTGATTGGATTCCTTTCAGCTCCGCTGGTACGCCTGTTTCTCTTTTCAGATCTGAAAGGAGATCGTCGCTCCCCAAAAATAAGCATTCGTGTCCCTCCAGCCGGACGGCGTCCAGCTGGATTCGTTGCGTCATCCTCTGCCAGAAAAAAAAAATCCCTTTATTACTTTTGCTCGCATTTTGCAAGAGAAAATTATAGAGTTCAGCTGTGAAGAATTAGCTGGCAGCCTCACTGCAAATGAAAGTAAAAAAAAAAGTAAAAAACGACAGTCGGGGCACATCAGCTGTTGATAATTAGAGTTTCCGGACCGAAAATGGAGCTTTGATGTTCAGATTTCCTTCATATGATATTAATAAATGAAGCAAATACAAATAAAACATGTTCTGGAAAGAGACTTTGGAAAATAGTTGGTGCCAAAGTCAGGCTGCTGTTATGTTCAATGCTTAAATACATATTTAATCAGCATAACAACCTCCTTCTGCTATTTGTTGAGCTGTTTCTTTCTTTAATAATTGGAACAAACATTTATTTCTGCCGTTCCTGATTTTTTCAGGTTGTTTTAAGTTAGTTGTAGTACTCAGGTTGTCGTATTATAATCACAAGTCAGTTTTCCTGTGCCTCTAATGCATACAGAATTCAATATAACTTCAAAAAGATAACTTTATTATTTTCCGTGCACTTCATTTCCCTTCCTCTGGGGGCACTAGTGCACAAGTAATTCCTGCATTGAGCCCCGTCAGAGCGCTTCATAACACTTTTCACAAAACATAACAGTGACATATAACAATTAATGTTCTCCATGTATCAGTTATTACTAGTAAAATGCCTCATTTATACCATCATTTTTTTTTAAATATCAGAATTCCCCTCTCTCTCCCTGTAAAACCTCACTGCATTTCCAATGACTCCTCTTTAACTCGGGGGCGTATACTTATACATGTCAACACTGACATGTGACTTTGGGCGACTCGCTAACCCCGCCCCTCAAATGAAGCTGGTAGCGTGATGTCATGGGTCAGAACATGTGTGTTTATATCAGATCATTTCCAAAAGAGGAAAGCTTCTGATTCATTCCTCTTGATGTCCAGCGTGGTTGAAGGAGGTGTGGCTTGCCGTCAAGCTGACATGTGCTCAGCCACGCCCACTTTTGACGCGATCCATCAGATCTGTAGGATTTTAAGTCCCCGCCCACATGTTTCACCTGGAAACACGTCACACTGAAGTGAAAGAACCCTCTGTGAGCCGTGACCTTCAGTGGTGGTCTGTCTTTCAATCAGAGGATCGGTGGTTCGATGCCCGGCTCCGGTAGTCCATGCCGATGTGTCCTTGAGCAAGACACTTAACCCTCATTGCTCACCGTTGCTGTGTCTACGGTCTACTGTATATCATGTAAGTCTCTTTGGATAAAACCCTCAGCTAAATGAAACGTGTTGTGTGTGCTCCGCTTTCCCCCGTGTACGCCTGCATGAAGCATGCTGTTGACGGTGCGCTCCCCTCTCAAAGGTTAATGAGCCCGGGCTAATGTGATGTCAGTATATAAGCTCACTGGCGTTTCATTTTTTATTATTTTTTGCGCCCGTTAGTTGGAAATGTTACGAAAGATCATTACGGCCCGTTAACATCAAAGGTCCGACACGCGCTCGGAGTTAATTAACATCGACGCCTCCTGAAGAAATGTCAGCCGGCTTCAGCGCATTATCCCCGTGTTTTGGAGTTTTTATGCTAATACTTTTGGATGCAAGACAGAAAACAGATGTCCGTGTGTTCAGAGTGATGGACGACAGCGGTTGTGGTATTGTCCGTGTCAGCCGACCCTGTTGCTCCGTTCGGGGTGTAATAGCTTCTCAATTATTCATATCGGCCCCATGCGCTCTGCAGAGGATGTCACACAGCCGCCATACGTCTTGATCTAATTAGCAGAGAGAGGAGAGGAGGAGGTGAAATAGGGAAGGGAGGATCATTGAAAACCTTGGGATAATCAGAAATGAGGAAGTGGTGTTCTGCCTGGATGCTTTGTAAACAGTGTTTGTTGTTGACTACTTCCTGAGTCTACGTGACTTTATTATGTGGATTGTGTGAGTACATCCATAGGCTCTACATGTAGCTTCATTATCATATTAAAAGCTTCCTCCTCGGAGTTCCAGTTGAAAACGATCAAAAAGATAATTCATGTTGCACACGAGACCTCGAAACCTTGTTTTTGTTTGACATTTTACTTATTTTACCCCTTTTTTAAAACCTTGTCTTCTTGCTCCTGAGCTCCCGGGAAGCTCATATCAATCCAATCACATTGTTTAGTGCACATCTTGACCTTTCTGTCACTTTCCATGACATTTGGTAGCTTGTTAACTCGGCCCCCCAAACGCATCTTCACCGGCCAGAAATCAATGCTGCTAAAATGGCCCGACTGAAGGGAAAATGTCTTTGTTGTCACACAGGAGAGGACTGACAGCATCGTAATGCAGCGCCCAGCCGGCACTCGTATAGATAAAGCTGCACAAACAATAATGTTCTGTAATTTGTAGATATCTGAAATGATCGATTGTTATCCACGTTACCCAGAAAGCATAAAGGAAGCATAAAGGAAGCATAAAAGGAAGCATAGAAGCATAGAGGAAGCATAGATAAAGCATAGAGGAAGCACAGAGGAAGCATAAAGGAAGCATAAAAGGAAGCATAGAAGCATGGAGGAAGCATAGATAAAGCATAGAGGAAGCATAAAGGAAGTATAGAGGAAGCATAGAGGAAGTATAGAGGAAGCATAGAGGAAGCATAAAGAAAGTATAGAGGAAGCATAGATAAAGCATAGAGGAAGGAAGCCTAAAGGAAGCATAAAGAAAGCATAGAGGAAGCATAGAGGAAGCATAAAGGAAGTATAGAGGAAGCATAGATAAAGCATAGAGGAAGCATAGAGGAAGTATAGAGGAAGCATAGATAAAGCATAGAGGAAGCCTAAAGGAAGCATAGAGGAAGCATAGAGGAAGCATAGAGGAAGCATAAATGAAGTATAGATAAAGCATAGAGGAAGCCTAAAGGAAGCATAAAGAAAGCATAGAGGAAGCATAGACAAAGCATAAAGGAAGTTTAGAGGAAGCATAGAGGGAAACAGGAATATTTAAAACGTACACGTGAGGTATCGGACAACAGAGGTTTGACAGGAAGCTCCAAAAATCACCTTTATGTAAAAGAGAAAGAGGAGCTAAAAGAAGATGCTGCCCCGCCTCCCTCTGAGGTCACCGTCATCACCATAGTGTTGACCAACTTTCCTGTTTACAGCAAAATAAAACACATAAAGAAAAGCGCCTGCTAAATGAAGGGGACAGTCACATTTCTATTGTATTCTACTCAGTCGGCTTCTATTGTATTCTATTATACGCCAAGCCCTCAGCCCCTGCTGATAAATGAAGTGGCCAGTCAGGTTATGCTAATTGATGTCTCCTCCTTTGCTTCCTTCCTCTATTTCTCCAAAGTTCAATTACACTCATCCACTGCCATCAATCACTGGAATGAAGCCGGCTGGGGGCTAAATTAAATGTGCCAATTTCAATTAGCCAGCGTGAGGCGGTGCAGGGGACAGGGGTGACTGTGGTGGAAATTGGTTAGTGGGGGGTTTACAAATAGGGGGCGGCGGTGGGAAGGCGGGGCTGAGCGGTGGGATGTGAGAGCCGGCCTGAAAACAACCCTGACATGTTTATTCTTTCTTGCTGTTTGGGAATTAATGCAGCTTCCCGAATTGTTTCCTCAACCTGATCGTGACATCACATCATGATCAGCCTCGTGCTGTGTTTTTATTGTATTATTAATATATCCGCAGGCTGTGAATAAGACGTGGTCGTAATGTCACTCATTGATTTGTGGACTGATCCTCCAGTTCTGCATCTTGGATTCAGGCCGTTGTCACCTTAGTTTTTTTGTGCAACCGGTTGAAGGGAAATTACCATATTTGGACCTCTGAGGTGTGACCTGCCAATCACAGTAAGCCACGCCCTGAAGCATACAACGCTTTATGGTTTTACACTAGATGGCGCCATAATTTAGTAAATTCTGTATTGGAGACACAGCGGTGCGGTGGGTAGCACTGTCGGGTTCGATTCCCCGAGCTAACGGGGGTTTGCGCGTTCCCCGCCGTTGCAGCGTGGGTTCTCTCCGGGTTCTCCGGCTTCCTCTCCCACAGTCCAAAGACACGCAGCTCAGGTTAATTGATGACTCATAAATTGCATATATGTCAGTTTTTCTTTTCTAGTTTCCTGTTTTATTTTAAGATAAGATAAGATAAGATAATCCTTTATTAGTCCCGCAGTGGGGAAATTACAGGATTACAGCAGCATTGCTCAGAATGAAAAGATAAGAGGAATCAAGTAATATAAATAAACAGTAATAAACATAATAAAATAAACAGTAAAGAAGAAATTGAATGTACAGTAGAATATTGAATATACAAATTACAAAATATTATTATTTTGTAGTTTTCCCTGCACTTCCTGCCCCTGTGATTGTCTGCCCTGTCCCTGATTGTTTCCTCCTGTGTCTAATCACTTGCACCTTCCCTGTGTATTCAAACCCTGTTTCTGCCCCAGCGTCGGTTCGAACTGAAAGTTTGCCTTTTTTTTCGATTAATACATTTACTTTACATGTTACATCGGCGCTTGGGTCCTCTGACGCCACCTCGTGACAGTAGAGGTGTGAATGTGAGCTACATGTCGACCCTGCACACTCCAGGGTGAACCCGGCCTTCACCAAGGAAACAACAAATGTCCAGAGGGAAGAAACTTGTTTGGATGGAGAGACGAAGCGTGAGAAACCTCAGACGACAACAACAAGAACAAAGCAAAAACAGATGAGGGGGTAAAAAGGGAATATGGAATTCCTTGTGGCGGATGACCAGCCCCGTTTCCACGAGGTTTGCACGATTAATTGACCGTCTTCAGGCTCGCTGCCGGACACCAAACCAACGCGAAATAGCCGCCGTGCCACATCTGTGCGTGCTCGTGAATTATTCTGGAAAAGCTTGGAAAGATGTGGTCGTGGTGGTTTTTTTAAAAGCACAAACACTAATAGACAATAAGAATTTGGGCATGGCCAAAAAAATGGAGGCGGAGAGTAAAGTGCACGCCAGATGACAAAGCTCTGAGAATGTTGTTGAGAGGGAAATAGGGTGATGATCAGCACTTTGGAAATACAGTTCAATGTTTTAAGATCACGTCCCGTTGATCACATCCCAACTTTAAAACACAAAACCGGCCTTCACCTCGGCTGCCGGCGGGTCGGGCCGGGCGTGTTTTAATGAGCGGCGGGCCGGAGACGTCTCTTTGTTAGCGGCTTGTTATTAAAGCTGCAGCGGCATGACGACAACAATCAGAGGAGCTTCTTTGTGCTGCTGCTGGAGCGCCTCTCGCATGATAACTACAACTCTCCGGGCACCAGACAGGAACGGCTGATAAATAATCTCCTCTTTACTGAGGACTGGCAGGCAGCAGGGTGGAGGAGAAATAATAATTTTTACCCCCACCCCCCCTTTTTTTTCCAGTATCCTCAGCAACGGACCTGGTTTTAGCCACAAGCCCCTCCCCCTCCCTCAGGCTGACACAGGCTGAGACTTTACAGAGAAGCGATTTCAAACTTTTAAATGGTTTCTCTGTGACTTGTATATCCTCTTGTTATTCATAGCTCTGTCAGGAGAGGAAGAGGAGAGAATGGGAAGAGGAGAGGGGGAAAATGTCGAGGAGAAGAGGAGAAATCAAAATGGAGAGAAGGTTCAGACAAACAGGAAGTAAGCGATTCCTCCTCATGTATCGTAGTTGCTACTTTGTAACACAAACAGATGGACGTCCACATGTCCGATTAGTGTTTGTGTTACAAAGTAACGACTACATGTGTTACTTTGTAACGCATCATCGTCAGGGCTACATTTCCTGGAGGTGTTTTGCATTTTCATCCCTTCTCATCCGCTGCAGACGTCCCGCTGAGCGCCGACACGGCAGCACCTCCACTTATTCGGTGAAGTAAATGCAAAATACTTTTTTTAGCCGCTCTGCTCCGAGTGAAGAAGAAACGTCACCGTGAAACCTCAGCTCTGCTGTTGTGGCTTTGCTGTTTCAACATCGTGACAGTTTCTCCAACATTTCGTGGAGTCTTACTCAATTTGTTGTCGTGATGACTCTGAAAGAGGAAATTTACCGTGCATGAGAAGCCTTTTTTCTCCAGAAAAAATGGTCTTTCCGACTGATTTATGCCAGACACGCCGTCATGAGGATGCATGAATCAGAGAGCTCTCAAGGTGTTGTGGGAAATCAAACAATGTGAGCCTAACGGTGTCTAATCTGCATCCCCAAAGGCCTCGCTAAACTGTTTATCTGCGTCTTAAGAGCTCCGGCAGAAACGATAACTGAACTCCGAACAGGAGGAAGTGATTTGTCATACGCATCGTAATGTCTTTCTGAACACTAGAAAGGATCAAAACTGTTAATGTGTGTATCGGTTTATTGTGCCGTTTATTTGATATGCATTACAGTGTTTCAAATACCATTATATTAGGGTGGCGCACACTAATACTGATAAAACTTGATGGCTCACACATATCTGCACTAATTCTTTTTTATTATTAGCTTATTGTTTTCCACTAAAAGCTATTTAGTAGTAAATATTAGTTATTTTTGCACAGATTTGTAATTGCAATTATAACTTTTTTCCGATCTGATGGAGCAATCCAGTTCATATGGAAGCCCATTACCCCTAGCAAAAAAAAAAAAGGCACTTAAAAAAATAAAATAAAAAAAAGGCACACGCGATTGATGCGTTTTCATGCATGAGTTTATTCGCTACTGGCTTTTTAGGGGGCGGGGCTTATCTCCGTGGCTTATCTCCGTAAACACAGTACCGTTTCCCCCATCCACCATTGAACTAACCACTAGTTCTGTTTTAAACTTCTTGTGGAAGTCCCTCTAATGTCTGACCATCAAACGCCCCCGTGTCCGGGTTCATAATATCATCCGTAGCCGCACAACAGCGTCTGAATGATGGCCGCTGCCAGCGATACTTCAGGCGGACCAGCAGCAGGCAGTGATGACGTGCGGAGCTTCTCAACGCTGATTGGCTCTTTTTCTTTTTTTTTAAGTGATTTATTTATTATTTTTTTTGCCTCCGGAAAAGGGCTTCCATAGGTTTACTTGAAAGTGATTGCAATTTTCTTTATTCTATTATATTAAAAGCACAGATGGAGTCGCAAAATTATGGTGACACGTTCGGAGAAAACTGCAGCGAACTGTGAGGAATATTTCAATGAATTGACCGACATGTTTGAAGATGAACTTTAACTTTTACTAAACCCAATGAATCAAAAAAACATCTCGACTAAAATGACTTATTAATGCGGCGTCACACAGAGATTCACACAAAGGGCCGTCTGAGGAGTCGTCATACTGAACAGACTTTTTATTCATCGCAGACGAATCAATTAGCAAACGTCTTAACTGCAGTTACCGTGTGCCGGAAGTTTCAATTATGCACCTGCAGCATAACCTGTCACACCAAACCCTCTGGAGACGTCACCATGCGCTCTATTAATCTCCCCGGCTGATGGAGCGTAATTTATTTCCGTTTATCACGCGGACAAGAAGTTTACATTGTGGAGAAAAGCTGGAGAGAAATGAAAGGAACTCTTTAACCCAGTTTAACCTCCGGGGTGAACTTTTAGTGTCAGAGTCTGAACTAAAATAATTATTAAAAATACTTACCTTCACTCAATCAAAGCCAAACTTCACACAGATACTCCTAACATATAGAGCTATTTTATATATTTAAAAAGGTGTTTGCTAATATAGTTATGATAATGATAATTAATTTCTAATTTCTTTTTTCGAAAATAAATTATGTATTTTCTTCTTTTCTGTGTACTATCATAAACCAATATACCACTAACACATATATGAACTTATTATCTATGTTCACAAGGGTGTTCTGTATATTATAGCTATTTAAGTTATTCAAATAGACCTTGTGGATGAGGAGATAATCAGTATTTAATGTGGGATGCCAACCATTTGCAATTTTCGCCGAAAAATGGCTGGGGTTTTATTCTGTCGATATATGACTTAATATGAATTAATATGACTTAATATGACTGAGTCACAAGGAGCGCAGTGTCATGAGTGCAGAGCACGACTAATGCATTTAAAGGGGCACAAAATACATCATAAAAATGGAATCGTTTGGAAGGAAAGACCCAGATTGGCTGATAGTGAGAGAGAACAATGCTTTTGAGTTATTCATTAAAGGGTGATCATTCTCAATTACACCCAAATTGGCTGTAAGTAACTATTTGATTCTTCTGTATTGACTCAGCAGCAGTGAAATCATCTCCGCCAGAGTACAAAATAAAGAAGAAATTGGAATAGAATTACTCTGAAACTGAAATAAAGAGTGTAAATGTAACCTAATTATCCTACAAACAAGTCGGCCTCATATTTCTAATGAATGTTTTTTTGCCGGTATGAATGAAAAGCTGAGCATCATGAAAACTAAATATCAATCGGGTCAGATCTGTCACTATTAGCAGGCAGATAAAGGATGCTGTCCACGCCTCGGGTCTTCATGATGTCATGGCGTAGACAGGAAGTCGTTCCTGCTTGTGGCCATCAAGTCAATAGACTCACAATTCCCAACGCAATCTCATGGGAGTCCTTGAAATAGTCCTGAAATGTAATCTATTGGTTTTGTATGGAGCTAAATCCAGGAAATATGTTTTGTTCATTCAAAAAAAAGATTTGAACCTGAAAAATCAAGTTTTGTTGTTGAACTTTGAAAAATTAAACGATGTATTCGAAATAAAAATTAGTGTATACAACGTTTTTTTGGGTCAAATATAATTTTGATTCAGTTCTGTTTTTATTTTGAATAAAATATATATTTTTTAGTTTTCAGTAAAGAAAATATATATTTTCAACTTTCACTCGTTTCAAATATTTTTCTTTTGGGTTTAATTCTTTTTTCTGGTTTAAATCATTTTTTTTCAGATTTCAGATATTTTCAGATGAAACATATGACGTTGATTTAAGTTTCGTGCATACGAAAAAAAACCATCATGGTTGCACCTAAAATAACTATTTACAGTTAATTTATGGCAATAAAACCACAATGCGGAGTCCAACACCTGTCGTCTGGTTAAAATAAGGCTCCTAATTGACTTTCCATTGTCATTGTTATAATAATTATATATCATTTTAAAATAAACTAGGGATGCAAAGTAGATAGCGGTTTCCAACACATTTAATTGCTTTATCCGTGAGGCTGACGGCATCTGAACGGCATCTCATTCATGGCTTTGTTTCCCGCTCTCTTACTGGCTTCCTGCAACAGTTGCCGGGTCGTGCGGTGGCATGAGCGAGCAGCAACAGTTGTTGGTGTGCTGCTGCTGGGCCCCTGGTCGGCCATAAACATCCAGTAAATGACTTTACCATCTGGATGAATGAGTGGAACTACCGGTGTGCACGGGCACGACCAGCCTGCCCCCGGTGAGGCTAATAACCAGGGAGCGCTTTAGCTCGGTTATGTGCAACCGTTAGAAGTAAAGCGACTCCATTGTCTAGAGGTGAATTCAAAGTTATGGGGGCGAGGCCAAAGAAAATGCTCTTTTTTTTAATGCATCACAATGGGGAAAAAAGTAGAAACTGGTCATGGTGCGATGAAGGAGCGATGCTCGAGAAATGTACTGAAAACTGTGGAAAAAAGGAGCCGATAATGAAACAATTTCTTTCCGTCTACATGACTGCCTGGCTGGCTGGCTGCTTGTCACCCTATTCTTTAATCTGTTTCGGGTCTAATTGTGAGTAATGACGCTATTGGCTGATATGGCCTGTGGCTCCGCCAGCCCCTCTGTGCCCACACTGCATATCCAACCCATCTGTGAGCCTGCACACACAACACACACACACACACACACACCAAAACAACTGTCACGGCCTCCATGCACACGCACACAAATCGCTGCAGCAATCTCACACACTTCACAGCAGCCGTCAGCTTTAGCACGTTGGCTAACCGGCAAAGAGGATTCATAACACACCAAATTAGCTTTAGAATTGCAATGAAAGATCAGTTCATTAAAAATGCATTAAATATGAGCGGGTTCAGTTGATGCTAAATGGAAGGGGGGGGCGAGGGGGGATTAATCTCGACTGTATCTCCCCCCCGTCCCTCCCTTTATGTTCTCTCGCCCTCTGCCCGCAATATCTCCTTCTGTGTCAGAACCAGTGTCGCATGCAACCATGAGTGTGCCGAGCAGCCCTTTCAGCCGGGCCATCCACTGGAAACGCTCGTCTTCTGGGCCCCGGCGGTTCGATCACATCGTCTTTTTTCCCGGTGCAGCCAAAGCGGTCACGCGGCACCGGTTTTGTTTGGTGGTTGGATCCGATCAGATAGCGGATTTCTTTTGGATCGGGGGGTTAGCGGGCTAATCGGAACATCAGAGGTCCAGTTGTTCCAGACCGGTTGTTGGTCCAGTTAGCCCAAACGCATCCGAATCACCAGGTGACGCTGTCGGCAGGCGGACAGACTTTTTACCGATGCAAGAGATCGGCAGAAAGCGCTCCGGTCCGTGTCGGCCCTGCCTCCATCATGGCCGCCGTTACTTCCAGACTACCGCACCAAGACGTTCCCATCGCAATGCAAACCGGAATTCTTCCACATACGTTTTCTTTCCTGCAGGAATCCAATAACAACGTATTTCTTGCAGCTGCAGACCTGTCAGCTCATGCATGCCGATGTGATGGGATGGTAGAGGCAAGAACACTGGAGGGAGGGGAGTGACTGCAGGCCAGACAACTGGCAGTTGTTTCCCGGAGTAGCGAGGAAGGCAATTTGTTAGCAGGATTATGGGAGACAGAAGAGAGGGACTGTGAGACGCCTGTTCTTATCTGTGTGGCGGCAGGAGGCGATGAGGTCATAGCCCCGCAAAGTTTCAAGTAAACCTCCTGCATGCCGAGCAAATTATACTTGGAAATATTTTTTCACACAAAGGAAAACTGGACCGGGCACCTTTTTTTCTTTGCAGGTTTCAATCCGACTTTCAATCAGAGGGTCGGTGGTTCGATCCCCGGCTCCGCTAGTCCATGTCGTTGTGTCCTTGAGCAAGACACTTAACCCTCATTGCTCACCGTTGCTGTGTCTACGGTCTACTGTATAGCATGTAAGTCACTTTGGATAAAAGTGTCAGATAAATGTAATGTAAGCAACGACGACGCATCCAGGAGCATGCTGGGTAGTGGAGTAGCCTTCGGTCCTAGCTTAGTTAGCTTAGCTCTCCTCCCTCCTCCCTGTGGGCCGGTTGGTGGTGATCGTCTCCGAGTCCTCTGCACTTAATCCACACGCTTATTTTCCAGATGTTGTATTTTGTTTTCTTGTATTTCATGAATTGCGACAGCCAATCATATCGTTGAGAATCGAGTTGAAGATTTTAGATTATCGAGGCATGGTCTTTCAAGAGAGGATCTAAGAAGGAGGAGGCGAGGAGTTGAGGAGGCGCGGCCTCTCACTGGATCCCACACGGACTTGGACCGGTGGCTCTGCTGCAAAGCATCGTGGGGGATCGGGGGAACGCGAGATGATGATTATGCAAATGAGCGAGCCCTCTCTCTGAAAGATTAAACAGGCCGCTGATTGCTTTTACACAACCTTTACTCAGAGACACAGGCTCCTCTGTCCACTGCCTCGCAGTGCAAAACACACAAACACACAAACACACACACACACACAGACACACATACACAAACACAATTGTATTGTTGTTGATTTTTCGCATCCCTCATGCATTATGCTCGGCTTCAGCCACCAAAATCATCTGCAGTCGGACTCATCGGCACTCGGAAGTCAACACCTCCCATCTTTTGGTACGTGTGTGTGTATGTGTTTGTGTGTGCATCTTTACCTCTGTCTTCACCTCCATCTTCACATCCATCTTCACCTCCATCTTTACCTCCGTCTTCACCTCCATCTTCACCTCCATCTTCACCTCCGTCTTTACCTCCGTCTTCACCTCCATCTTTACCTCCATCTTCACCTCCATCTTTACCTCCATCTTTACCTCCATCTTCACCTCCATCTTCACCTCCTCTCATTTCCATGTTCTCTCTGGATCTGACACTTTTATCTCTGTTTATTTTCCACCTGACTTCTTGTCATTTCACTTCCCCTCTCTCTCTCTATCTGAATCTCACTCTATCTTTCTTCCCCTCTCTCTCGCTGTCTTTCTCACTTTCTCCCTCCCTCTTTTCCCCCCCTCTCTCTCCTCCCTCCTCTCTCTCCCTCACCCTCTCTCTCTCTCTCTCCTCCCCCCCTCCCCCCTTTCAGATAATTACAGTTCATTCTGTCAGTGTGGGGGATCCCAGGCTGGCTGAAGCCTGATTAGTTTTTAATCATGAAGTGGCACTCGAGTAAACAGGGAAATATTCTTCCCGTCACTCCAGAGAGGAGAGATGTGTGTGTGTGTGTGTGTGTGTGTGTGTGAAATAGTCTGTGTACAAGCTAGATGGACGTCCTTAGGTGCAAACAGACAGGCAGTAAGTTAATTAAGCAGCCAGTCAGCGATGCAGTTATTCATCCAGCGCTCTGTGAGCTGGAGCTGCACGGGAACGTCTCCGTGTCAGCTGGACGTCCTGGAGCGACCCGCACACACACACACACACACACACACACACACACACACACACACACACACACACGCAAACACACACACAACAGTCTCCATCAGCCGCTCAGAGTCCGACGCCCAAAACAATGTTTTATGCAGTTAAGAAACAATGATGGTTATGATCTCCTCACAAAAGTGTCATGAAGGGTTAATTATGATTTGTATTCAACTTTTTTTTTAAAGAAACAGAAAGAACTAGTTTTGTTGCCTAAACTTAACTCATTTCTTTCCTGGAAAGACGGGAGAATATTTTATTTTGAAAAAGACTATTATGCAAGTAATGAGCTGAAGGTGATACACGGAAAACACACAAAAAATCATACAGACCGTTGAAAATTACTTAAACATAATGAAGTGTACAGTTGTGCATGGATGTGTGTGTGTGTGTGTGTGTGTGTCCTGAATTAACCACACACTCAAGGAGTATTCACCTGCTCGGTATCGACGACTCGGCTGAAAACAACGTCAACGTAACAACTCAATGGAAAGCGCACACACACGCACACACACACACAGACACACACACGCGCACACACACACGCGCACACACATACAGACACACACACACGCGCACACACGCGCACACATCTCTGATTACATCACATTTGGCCCATCGGCCATTGAAATGTTTTCTGGAACCTTCCTCACTGATCGCCCTCGTCTTCGTCCTCGTCTTCGTCCTCGTCTTCGTCCTCGTCTTCGTCCTCGTCTTCGCCCTCGTCTTCATCGCTGCGTCTCCCAGCTGGAGACGCTGCGTTTGTATAAGCAGGTGCAAAAGTTCACCTCCTCCTCTTCCTCCTTGCTGCGTCCTCTGCTTCTTCAAATCCCTCCTCTCCCCCCCTCCCCCCCTCCCTCCCTCCCTCGCGCTGCCACACACAACACTCGTCCTCTTCCTCTTTTCTGATTGATTCTCCTTCGATTTCCTTCCGTCTCTCTCCCAGTGGGACACCGAAAAGAAAAGTTCAGTTGGGTGCAGAAGTTCACTCCTCCTCCTCCTCCTCCCCCCTCTTCCTCATCCTTCCTCCCCCTCCTCCCCCCTACATCATTCCCAGTGGGATCACGGTTAGCATGAGGCTCACACATTCACTTCTTTCTTTTTTAATCCCACCTTTCCTCTTCTATTCACACTCCACACCTTTCCATTTTTCATATTTTACATTACCGCAACAACTCGTTCCTGCAGATTCATGCTGCACAACATCAGGAGAATACGTCCACTTCTCACCCAGAAGGCAGCACAGGTTCTGGTCCAGGCTCTGATCATCTCACGTCTACACTACTGTAACTCCCTCCTGGTGGGTCTACCTGCTGGTGCCATCCGACCTTTGCAGCTCATCCAGAATGCTGCAGCTCGACTGGTCTTTAACTGAAATTCACCCACACTACTCCGCTCCTCCGCGACCTTCACTGGTTACCGGTGGCCGCCCGCATCCGCTTCAAAACATTGGTACTGGTGTACCGTGCTACGAACAGATCTGGTCCAGTCTACATCCAGGACATGGTAAAACCTTACACCCCAACTCGTGCGCTCCGCTCGGCTTCTGCCAATCGCCTTGTAGCTCCGTCACTGAGAGCTAAACACTCAACAAAATCTCGACTGTTCTCTGTCCTGGCTCCTCGATGGTGGAATGAGCTCCCCATTGACATCAGGACATCAGAAAGTCTCTACATCTTCCGTCACAAACTAAAAACACATCTTTTCTGACTATACCTTGAATAAAGGATGTAGCACTATAGTAGCACTGAAATGGCTCTTACTGATAGCACTTTGTAGTTGAACTTTATTGATGAAATTGTACCTTCTTGATTCTTGTTGTTCTGATTCTTGTTTGTAACCGTAGAATGCACTTATTGTAAGTCACTTTGGATAAAAGCGTCAGCTAAATGAAATGTAATGTAATGTAATGTAATTTTGATAATTCATATGCAGTGGCATTCTTCTTCCCTTCCACTCCTCATATTGTTCCATATACGGTTAACGGGAAAGTTCAGCTCTATTTTTCTCAACTCTCTCAAGTAGATTCTCTAACTATACTTCAGTCTTTGTTTCTTTAAGAAATACAAAACCTGACCCTTGATTTGTTTTTGGTGGGAATACGTGATCGGACCGTAATTACCTCGTCTACTCCCAAAGCTGAACGGCTCCTCATAACCAGATTTGCTTTGCATTCTGGGATGCGGCGGCGTGACGGCAGCTAGCCACAGAGTGAACCGAGGTCTGGGCCTCAACATGCATTCTGCTGGAATATTCCCAGACGAATACCACGATTATTAAAAAACGCTGACTCTGCAGATGCTCCACGCTGAACTCATATTTAAGGATAATTTCACCGTTGATGTTCTAGCAGCCTTAACATGCACAGATTGGGATTAAAAAATCCCCAGATTTAATAATGCAACATTTCTGGGGCAGTCCAGCAGCGACATTTTCATACCCAGCAGATGTATTGATCAGTACAAATAAATAAAACGAAAATGGAATAATTTGTTTTTTTTATTAATTAGTTCTTCTTTGCTGTCAAATATAAATCAATTCAGACTTTAATTTGGGCTTTGTGGAAGAGTGAATGGACTTTTTCCCCATTATTGGACATTTTTCATCATGAAAATAATCATAATATATATATAATAATATAAACGTATTAATAATTATTTGATCATGAAAATAACGGTGAGAACGATGTGTTTTAGGAGGCTGTGCCTTTAAGTTCACACATAACTGTTATTCAAGCTCAGAAAGATCGGATCAGAAAATGTATAAAAGCACATTTAAAAAATAAAATCTATAAAATAGCTGCACAACTCTTTCCTCGCTCCTCTTCACTTCCTGCTCACTCCGTTCTATTTCCTCTCGTTCCTTTCACTTCCTCCTTTGTGTCTTCTCGCCGTCTCTCTTTCTGTATCACCTCTTTGTTGGGCATCCAGAGTGCAGCCTGACCTTTCTCAGTGTTGCTCCCCTGGGTGTGAGTGAATGAAATAGCTGTGTATGAGTGTGTGTGTGTGTGTGTGTGTGTGTGTCTGTATACTTTGAATTCATGCATTTGCACATGACATTTCTTTATGACGAGAAGTGAATAGAAATGGCAACTTCTTTCCAAAGGTGTGTTTGGGGAGTCTGTGGCTTAATAATATATTATTATATAATATTATTATAATATTAAAGTGATTACATGAAAACAAAGTGCTGAACATTTTTGCTCAGGTATCTGTTGCTTTTAAAAAGGCAGAATCGGACGCTTCGGACAGTGTTTGTCTTTTTGTAAGGTTAAAACAAACGGCTGGTTGTATAGAAGTCTATGCTCCATGTGTTAAAGCTGCATTCTCTCTCCTGGCCACCAGGGGGCGACTCCTCTGGTTGTATAGAAGTCTGTGCTTCATGTGTTAAAGCTGAATTCTCTCTCCTGACCACCAGGGGCGACTCCTCTGGTTGTATAGAAGTCTATGCTTCATGTGTTAAAGCTGCATTCTCTCTCCTGACCAACAGGGGGCGACTCTTCTGGTTGTATAGAAGTCTATGCTTCATGTGTTAAAGCTGCATTCTCTCTCCTGACCACCAGGGGGCGACTCTTCTGGTTGTATAGAAGTCTATGCTTCATGAGTTAAAGCTGCATTCTCTCTCCTGACAGCCATGGGGCGACTCCTCTGGTTGTATAGAAGGATATGCTTCATGTGTTAAAGCTGCATTCTCTCTCCTGACCTCCAGGGGGCGACTCCTCTGGTTGTATAGAAGTCTATGCTTCATGTGTTAAAGCTGCATTCTCTCTCCTGACCACCAGGGGGCGACTCCTCTGGTTGTATAGAAGTCTATGCTTCATGTGTTAAAGCTGCATTCTCTCTCCTGACCACCAGGGGGCGACTCCTCTGGTTGTATAGAAGGCTATGCTTCATGTGTTAAAGCTGCATTCTCTCTCCTGACCAGGGGGCGACTCCTCTGGTTGTATAGAAGTCTATTCTTCATGTGTTAAAGCTGCATTCTCTCTCCTGACCACCAGGGGGTGACTCCTCTGGTTGTATAGAAGTCTATGCTTCATGTGTTAAAGCTGCATTCTCTCTCCTAACCACCAGGGGGCGACTCCTCTGGTTGTATAGAAGTCTATGCTTCATGTGGTAAAGCTGCATTCTCTCTACTGACCACCAGGGGGCGACTCCTCTGGTTGTATAGAAGTCTATGCTTCATGTGTTAAAGCTGCATTCTCTCTCCTGACCACCAGGGGGCGACTCCTCTGGTTGTATAGAAGTCTATGCTTCATGTGTTAAAGCTGCATTCTCTCTCCTGACCACCAGGGGGCAACTCCTCTGGTTGTATAGAAGTCTATATAAATGACTCTACTTCTCTCTTGATGTATTCCCTCAGTAAACATTGTAAACATGAGTTTATGTCTCAATCTCTAGTTTCAAGTCTTCTTCAATACAGCATGATGTTCATTTAGTAAATTATGCTCATTTAGAGTCAAACAGACCATAAAGCAGGGGACGCTTTAGGGGCGGGGCTACAGGGTGATTGACAGGTTCATTCCTCCGCATTGCAAATATGGAAAAAAAAAAAACATGATGACAGCCGTAATCCAAGATGGTGACTGAGGACGTTAAGCTCACACAAAGTTTAACGCCACACACAATTCAATATAATTTTATAAAAAGAGCATTTATTTCAAAGTTTTTTGTTTTTTTTCGCTTCGGAGATTGAAGCACATAGTAAAGCAACATTACAATGTTCAGAAAATATAAGTGTGATGCTGTAACATTTTTTTTTCTTCAATCTTATCTTCTTAACATGTTTTTGTTGTAATACTGGAATATTCTGCATGTATACTAAAATAAGAACTTTTAAAATTGTACAAATCGGTACCATAAAACTTGACAGAATAAAAACGAGGCGTTCTCTCGCTGCAACAGATTGCTAGTTTTCCTCTTGAACAGGGAGAAAGAACCAAGAAACGCCAAATAATGAAAACCCAAAACAAAGGAAATGAGAGGTTGAATTCACACAGGCAAAAATAATTGTTTAACTTTGCGGCTGTAAATTTCTTATCGCTGTCCAGACATGAAAATGAAATATTCTGTATTCATGTTCAGACCATAAGAACATCACATCTGCCCAAAAGTTAAACATGAATTAGTTCCTGTGTAGCTGCAGCCAAAGAAAGAACAAGTATTGTCGTAATAATGCTGATAATAATAATAATAATAATAATAATAATAATAATAATAATAATAATAATACAAAACAATAATAATAATCATAATATAATAACTTTAAAAAAAAGAGATTGAACAAGAACCCACAGGCTTAAAAGAGGATGTTCTGGTTTCCGCCTCTCGCCGTAAACCCGCCCGTGTTGTTTTCCAGTGCGCACGGTTCACGTTGCGGTGGCGGCGCCTGTTGATGCAACAGGTGAGGCCACGCCCACATAGCTGGTGCTGAGGGAGGGGGGTCGTGGGGGGGTCGGGGGAAACAACCCGGTCCACATGTACGGCGGCGGAGGCCAGAAACCGCACATCCTGTTCCAAGAGCTGGATCCTCAAAGTGACACACGTCTGCTCTGTACACACCCAACACGGAGAAGAGTTCGCTTTCTTTGAATATACTTTTTTTTGAAGTTACAAAAAAAAAAAACGAGGAAAAGAAAAAACGAGAATGCACTGCGTTGCGAGAGTGTCCGTTAAAGTTTAAGGCGATTTTTAGAGCTCACAGGTATTTTTTTCTTTTTACTCGTTGTGATTGATCATCATCGGTGGACTCTGGATGAGGAAGTGATCATTCATTGGTGGACGTGGTGTGGGAAGTGATTGTTGACGGGAGGAAGGGGGAGGGGCCTATTCCGCTCACGTCGTCGTCCTCGTTGAAGCATGGAAACAAAGAAGCATCCACAGTTTTTTTTTTTCTTTCTTCTTCTCTCCATTGAATCCGCGTCGAGTCCGTTACGTTTTGGGAGCGGTAAAAAAAAAAAAAAAGAAGGTATTCGTGTGTCACCGTCACAGATTCTCAGTCCCGTCTGTGGCGCTACTGAAGCTAGCGGTCTCGACCCTCACCGAAATGTTCACCCTGGAGTTGTTGTTTATTTATTATAAGGCCACCATACTGTGAAGATGCTGCGAGCGTCTTCAAAGTATCAACAACCCAGAGTCTGTCGCGCTATTTAAACCACAGTACCTGCTGAATTCTGCACACGCGCACACACACACACACACACACACACACACACACACACACACACACACACACACACACACACGACGACGACATGTGAAAAAGCGTTTCGCATCGACTGTTCGATTCCCGCCTTCCGTTACATTTTTATGTCTCATTCGCGACATCCGGCCGTCGCTGGATCCCGCACCGACTTCTTTAATTAGCTTGTATCTCCTTCTTAGTCTTTTCTTCTGATACGCCACAAAGAGAGCAGCTCAGGGGAAATATAAGCCCCCCCCCCCCCCCCCCCCCCCGGCAGGCTCGGGAACCTGTTCAGGGAATAAAATCTGTCCCGGGAGCCTCTGAGGAAGTACGTGAATCCAGTCCACAAAAGGTATAGAGAACCCCAAAGAAACTAAACAGTTAGCTAGAAGCGAGTCATTTTGATCACACAGCAACATTTTTTACTTTCAAACCGGTGACGTGACGAATCTCCCAGCCCCGCCATGCTCAAGTCCGTAGAAAGAGAGCGGGGAAAGACGCACTGCAGGTGGGGGAGGGGGGAGGAAGCCGAGTCCAAGAGAACGGATCAGGTGGTAGCTCATGGGAAGTGTTAACCCTCAGTTAACAAATCCTCATGGAATCAATAAATGAGACATCGGAGGGGAAGGGGGTGTGGAAAGGGGAGGAGCTAAGGGGTGGGGGTTGGGGGGGCTGGGCGTCCACTCTGCAAGACCACTGTTAAGAGTCTTCGTCATCGCCATCATCGTCCATGAAGCAGTCTTTGGTCCCGTACAAGTCCGCCAGCTTCTTGAACCGGGGCCCCCAGCTCTGCAGATAGTCATAATCCAAGTCGGACTCCGTCGTGACGGACTCGAGGGAGCTCAGCGACCCGGCCAGCGACCCCCGGCCCTCGTAGCCGTAGATCTGGATGGAGTCGTACGGGGGCGCCGTCGGGTCGCCGTCGGCCTCGGCGATCCGGGTCTTGATGAAGTCGTCGACGTCGACGCTGTTGGCAGCGGTGTGGCCGGCGCCGGGCCTGATGGGAAACTGGAGCTCTGGCTTGATGTCCTTTCTGGGCAGGAAGCCGTTGGCGCCGTCGGGGTTCTGGAGAGAGAGAGCGAGAGAGAGAGAGAGAGAGAGAGAGAGGGAGGGAGAGAGAGAGAGAGAGAGGGAGAGAGAGGGAGAGAGAGAGAGGGAGAGAGAGAGAGAGAGAGAGAGAGGGAGAGGGAGAGAGAGAGAGAGAGAGAGAGAGAGAGAGAGGGAGAGAGAGAGAGAGAGGGAGAGAGAGAGAGAGAGGGAGAGGGAGAGAGAGAGAGAGAGAGAGAGGGAGAGAGAGGGAGAGAGAGAGAGCACCGGTAAGATGAAAGCCGTGGAGACAATTTCCAGAAGTCAGGAAAGAAGGAGCAGGAGCTGACGTTTCCATAACTTTTCCATAACATTTCCATGACTTTTCCATGACTTTTCCATAACTTTTCCATGACTTTTCCAAAACTTTTCCATGACTTTTCCAAAACTTTTCCATGACTTTCCCATAACTTTTCCATGACTTTCCCATAACTTTTCCATGACTTTCCCATAACTTTTCCATAACCTTTCCATGACTTTCCCATAACTTTTCCATGACTTTCCCATAACCTTTCCATGACTTTCCCATAACTTTTCCATAACCTTTCCATGACTTTTCCATAACTTTTCCATGACTTTTCCAAAACTTTTCCACTTTTCCATGACTTTTCCATGACTTTCCCATAACTTTTCCATGACTTTCCCATAACTTTTCCATGACATTTCCATAACTTTCCATAACTTTTCCATGACTTTTCCATAACTTTTCCATAACATTTCCATGACTTTTCCATGACTTTAAACCTATAGTGAAATCTGGGTGTGAACATGAAAAAGTGATAAAATGTAGTATTTAAACTAACAATGAGGATTCCAAAGCATACAGTATTCCTTAAAGGACACAAATGAATGAGAGACAATAGTTTGATTAAAAGAATAAACATTTATAGATATACTCAGCGTATGCCTGCTTATATTTTGAGTCTTTTAAAAGCATATTAATTATTTCAAACTCAGCGTAAATGAACCACATGAACACATGAATATAACACATTTACATGACTTTTACTAAACTTTGGGGATTTTATTTTTTTCAAGGACTTTTCCAGGTTTTCCATGACCCTCATACCCTCGTACCTGAAGTGTGGCGATGTCGAAGGCCTCCGTGTCCTCCTCGCCGCCTCCCTCGTCGTCGTACGTGATGATGTTCTCCCGGATGTCCTCCTCCTCGAACACGATCAGCGGCTCCTTCTTCTGGCGCCTCAGCGCGACGAACAACACAACGATCGCTGCAGGCGACACAAACGCACAACATCAAAACATTGCTCCGCGCTTTCAGTGCTTTTTTCCCGACTATCCACACACGATCTCCGTGAGAAAACGGGAGGAAAAGCGAGCATTGGATAATTAGTATGCGCCGTGGGAGATAGTGTAATTAGACCCCGGACAGTTTAATTAATATCATTACTGTGTTGTGCTGTGCACTCACACGCCATTTTAATTGCACTTGGTTATCAACATGTCAGACTTCTAAAGGGATCCCAGCTGTGTGGGAAACAGGGAGCGTACGTAACGGTCACAAAAAGAAACGAGACGTGGACTGAGGAGGAAAACTGAGGCTGGAGACACAGTGGAAGTCGCTGTTTTTAGAAAGCACCTTTTTAAAAAAAAAAAACAGATTGTCACTCAGACCCCAACGATGGAGAATCTGAGAAGAGTAGAAGTGATGCTGTCGTGACCCCTACGACCTCTCATCTTATCGGAAGCTGAAACAATGTTGTGCAATTCCAATATGGACGCCGACCGGGGACTCAAAAAAAACGTTACCTCAGTTTGAAGTAATTATCCAGCACGTTTGTATATCTGGGACAAGAATACGGACTGCCGGCAAAAGTAAAAAGCATGTTTTTCTTTGTTTTTTTAATAATTGCCAAAACTACACCGTTTATCACAGCCAGAGGCAGTATCGTCGGAATCCCGTTTTTCCGACGGTCCCTGAACGCATCATGTGCAACAAACACTTCGGTCAGAAAAATCTTTAAATTGTGATATAAAAAAAATATATTTTATTCTATATGACTCATTTAAATGTACTCTTAGATAAACCTTTTGCTTTATCCAGATAAAAATAAAAAGGAAGCCAAGAATGATTGAGGAGAGGTTGTAAAGAATGTAATATTTCAATATGTATAGCGCATAGAGCCTCCATCTTTTTTTTAAACATTGGCGACACTTGTGTTTTACAATTTCTGTCAAATAAATGTCAATTTATTTTTTCATGAATTAAGGCATGGTAAAGAAAACATGCCTTTTTGAGTAAAAGTTGTAAAGAATGTAATATTACAATATATATATATAGTGCATATAGAGCCTCCGTCTTTCTTTAAACATTGGCGAAACTTGGAAAAACGTCATGTGTTTTCCAATTTCTGTTACATAAATGATCAAATAAATGTCACTTTATTTTTTCATGAATTAATGCATGGTAAAGAAAACATGCCTTTTTGAGTAAAAGTTGTAAAGAATGTAATATTTCAATATATATAGCGCATAGAGCCTCCATCTTTTTTTTAAACATGTGTTTTCCAATTTCTGTTACATAAATGATCAAATAAATATCACTTTATTGTTTCATGAATTGAGGCATGGTAAAGAAAACATGCCTTTCAGTCCTGTTTCAGACGCTTACTAAGTCACCGTGTATCCACACTTTCCCCCAACCCCCCCCCCCCCCCGCCTTTTAAAGGGCCGGTTGTCGGCGCTCACCCAGCAGGATGACGATGCAGGCCAGGATAGCGATCAGCGCCCCGGTGCTGAGGCCGGCGGGCAGCACGTAGGGCTCCACGTTGCAGGACAGGATGCTGTCCCTGCTGTCGCACGAGCAGACCCGGATGGTCAGCGTGTTGGTGCTGCTCAGCGCCGGGAAGCCGTTGTCGTTGATCTCGATGGGCAGGAAGTACACGTCCTGCGTCAGGCGGCTGAACCCTTTGCGCAGCACGTAGATGCTGGCCGTGCCGTCTGCGGAGGGGGGATGGGTTTAGAAATACAGCTTAGATTTCATCAAATCGTCAGATTGTTATGAAGCATATTTTCCGAGCAATGTGAGTGAAACTGCACGGAACACGGTACATGGAGGGATGGAAGGAAAGTAGCTTTAAAATTGCTGTTAAATGATATTTATGATATCTCTTAGCTGTCATTATGGCTGCACATAAAAAAACTGATGCAACTATAAAAATTAGTATTTCCCGCCCCAACCATAGCAAGATCCACAGGTGATCCTTTGATCTTGCTCATGTATGAGGCATGAAACTAAATGGTGTTTCCACCTTTTTTAATTTGTGATGTGATCACATGGACCCACTTGGTGTTACTATACTTGTGAGGACCCCCACTGGCCTCAAACCCTCACCTTCACTGAAGCCTCGTCCTCAAACTGAAAGCCGTTATCACTTCCTACGTCTGTAACTCCGGCAGCTCGGTGCCACATTTTTATTATCTCTGCTGCTTTCTATTTACTGGAAGATTTCTTTTTTTTTTTTTTTTTTGTGACTCTAAGACTTTAAGAAAATCTCACTTTTCGTCTCCTTTCATTTCCCCCTGACTCTTAGTGCAGACACACACACACACACACACATACACACACAAACACACACACACACACACACACACACACACACACACACACACACACACACACACACACACACACACACACACACACACACACACACACACACACATACACACACAATGGTTTTCTATGAGTGCTATCATGATTGTCCCTCTCTATAAAGGTTTACTGTGAAATAGCAACAATAATGATCTTTATTAATATTAATAGATACATATGCTCAGACTCAGACATCACAGGTGAAATCAGGCGCAGGTGAAAGGAAAAGAAGGATTTTTAACACTGTTGAGGAAAAGCTGGGCTCCAAGGCTGGAGGTGCGTTCAGGTACACTTCCTGAGTTTCTTTTTCCACGCCTTTCAACTCAAAATGCCACAATTCTTTTCCTCCCTTCTTCCAACCTTTTCTTCTCCATCTCTAAAGCCTTTTCCTTCCCTCAGTCTCCGACTTTCCTTTCTCTCCGTCTGACAAAAACTTAATTCAATCAGTCGGCCCCCTAAGATGTCTGTACAGACGGGCAGAGACCCCACTGCAATTAATACAGCCCGCACAACGTGTGTGTGTGTGTGTGTGTGTGTGTGTGTGAAAGAGAGAGAGAGAGAGAGAGAGAGAGAGAGAGAGAGGGAGAGAGCACCTGCTGCTTGCTACAAGGTAGCGTAAGCCTCCATCTGGTAATGCTTTGATCTAATCTGAGTGAAAGGGGGAGGGGGAGATGAAGGAACGGCATGATCGGCTGCTGGGAAAAGAAAGGGAAAGAAAGGAAAAGAAAGGGAAAGAAAGGGAAAGAAAGGAAAAGAAAGGGAAAGAAAGGGAAGAGGATGAAACGACAAAAGGCCGGCCTACCTCTGTTGTCTTTGACGGAGAAGTTGTGGTTGTGCGTGACCTCCGGGGCGAGTGTGAATGTGAAGTGTTGCCTGTGAGCCATCTCGTCCTTGTCCACCGCACTCACTGTCTCAATAACCTGCACACACACACACACACACACACACACACACACACACACACACACACACACACACACACACACACACACACACACACACACACAGACACACACAGAGACCAGGGTTGGAAAAGGAAAGGCAGCGACGGAGAATAGGTAAAATATGTGTTTGTGTACCGTTAACACACACACACAGACACACACACACAGACACACACACACACACACACACAGACACACACACACACACACACACACACACACACACACACACACACACACACACACACACACACACACAGACACACACACACACACACACACACACAGACACACACACTGAGGTACGCACCTTCCCCGGTATGACGCTTTCACACATGAGGACCTCGTTGTTGGTGGCGAACTCCGGCGGGTTGTCGTTCACATCCTTCACTCTGATGTTAACGCGCACTTTGGTGTCTTGGTGGTGACCTCCTGCACACACACACACACACACACACACACACACACAAAGTTTAAGGAAGAGTCATCAGTATTCTGCTGCATACCAAGATTCAAAAAAACTAAAAAACAGACTTTTGTGGTCGTGTGTGTGTGTGCGTGTGTGTGTGCGTGTGTGTGTACGTGTGTGTAAGGGAGTAACTGCTGACGTGTCGGCCATGTTTGGCATTGGCCGAACACACAACGCTAACTACACATCTTTCCCGGCAAAGCTTTCCTGTCATCCGTCCACTTGTTGTTTTTATTTGCAGACAGTAAAACCCACTCATCCAGATATGACGTTGATATGATCAAATCATAAATATCCAGCGCGTCGCACACACATTGAGGTCCAAACAGTCGACACATAGACTCAGATTCGTCCAGATTATTAGCGTAGAAAGAGTGTTTTTCCATCTCTCCGTCTTCAAAAGCCTCCACCCGTGGCTCCGCCTCACATATTTCTGTGCGTATGGTTTTCCGTCACCCCGTCATTACCGACGTTTATTTAGCTTCCAGGGCCTGTTAGCGGTTAGCGGTTAGCACAGGGTCCCGGTCCCGTGTTTCCATCTGGCCGTCTGGCGTCGAGCTCGCCACAGGGAAACCACGCGGCGCTCTGAGAGCTGGGGCCCCGACCACAGAATACCAGGGCGGGGCCCCTGTGGCCGCCTGCATGGGGAGGTTTCTCTTCTTTTGTGGGGTCGAAGCCGGAGAGGGGAAGCAACGCGAGGGCCTGAGAGCCGACTGCACGGCCCCTCAAATCATCTCATAATTGTGACTTTCTATCTCATCATTTTGACTTACTATTTAAATTTTGACTTTCTATTTCATAATTTTGACTTTCTTACCATGGGGATATTTTTATTATCACAGCAACATTTCCATGTTTTCCTTCACTAACGGATACTCATGTATCCAAATCACCAAGTCAGAAGACGTTTAAAATCCAAGCCGATGTCTCGCTGGCTAAACACAGCAGACGGTTACACACACTACCCGGGGTCACGTCTACACACTCGACAGAAATAACACATCCAGATGAAGCTAATCCCTCGTGGTTGAATCTGAATATATAATACGTTTCCCGAGGTTCTGAGCGGTCCTCCACCGACATGCACGGCACAGAAAAATAAAAGAAGAACTCTAACTGTAGTCCCATCCAGAGGGGGAGAGAGAAATAAATAAATTAAAGGCAGCAGCTTGAATCCACTTAAACGTACGTAAGATGTCGAGCACC
The DNA here is from genome assembly GCA_023566465.1 of Cottus gobio. Taxonomy (NCBI): domain Eukaryota; kingdom Metazoa; phylum Chordata; class Actinopteri; order Perciformes; family Cottidae; genus Cottus; species Cottus gobio. The sequence goes on from CM042225.1 coordinate 2,462,764, forward strand.
CGCAGGATGACTGACGGCTGCGGCTGTCTGGGATTCATTTGATTTGTCTCCCATCTGTTTGTCCGTCTTTAACTCTTGGTCTCTCCATCCTGGTGTGTGTATACACACACATGTATTTTTAGATCAAATGCAGCACGCACCTATCTCCGTGGCCGACACGGATATGTTGTGCCAGGCCTGAGCTTCCCGGTCCAGCGGCCTCGTGGTGGTGATCATGCCGTCGTCGGCGTTGACGCTGAAGAACTGCTCGATGTCCGTGTACAGAGGGATCATGTACCTGCAGGGGGGGGGGGGGGTGTTAGGGGTTCATTAAAGACACGGATGTTCATGAATAAAAAGCAGACAGCAGCTGTGAGAGGAAGTGTTGAAGAGGGAAACATTGAGCTTTCAGGTGTGGAGATAACTCAGTTGCAAAAACAGAAACAACAGCTATTTGTGTAGGAAATGTACAATTACTGGATATTGGGAATTACAGAAAAAAGGAGGCATGCATATTGTTTCATAGCTACTAACACAGTGTTTTCAGCTGTTGTTTTATTTAATAAAATGTGTCTGGCTATGCTTTTATGATCCTATTTTGCGTCCCTGTTCTGTTGCAATGCTCTTTATATGTAATCTGTCGTGCAAGACCAGGCTCCTCTGAGTCATGTTGTTTGTTCAGCGGAGTTCGATTTTTGAAGTTTATTTTTATTTTTTGGCGATGTTCCATTTTACACTTGTTTGAAAATTGCTGCGAGTGAATGAATGTGTGTGTGTGTGTCTGTGTGTGTGTGTGTGTGTGTGTGTGTGTGTGTGTGTGTGTCCTCGTTACCTGACGGGATTGTTGGCTACGTCCGTGTCCTTGGCGTGGACTCGCCCCACCTGGGTGCCTTCGGGCGCATTCTCCGCCACCTCAAACGTGTAACTGGGAGCCACGAACACAGGAGGCTCATCTGCATCCTCCACCGATATCTGCACACACACCGACGCACACAGTTAAAACGCTCCACACACACATGCACACACTCTTGCAAGTGACTAAATGCATGCATTCATAAGAATATACAAATGTGTACCTTTATCGTGGCTTCGTCTTTATAAGGCCCCCATGCGATGTATTGGGGGTCAATATAAGGGTTGGACCCCTCCACCTTCAAAGTGTACGACCTTTTAGTCTCAAAGTCCACATGCTGAGAGAGAGAGAGAGAGAGAGAGAGAGAGAGAGTGAGTGGACTTAGTGAGTCCATCCAGAAACACAATGCATTCCTCTTTTATCAAATATCAACACATTCAAACAGTATTTCATCTTCGTGCAGACGTCTCCAGACTTCCTTCTGAAAACCAGCATTTTAAAAGCTGTTTTCCTTTTGTCTCGACAAACAGACATGACGCACAATAAGTCTGACTGTTTACAACCCGGCGTCGTTTGATCCGTTGATTGCAACCTTTCCTGTGGAAGGTGCTGAGCGGCCGGTGCAGTGTCCTTCCTGCCCTGTAGGGGGAGCTGTTGCTGCATGAATGCAAACAGCCACGTTATCACGTCATCGCAGTATTACCACAACTAAAGACCAACACAAAAAAAACAGGAGCAAACCTGAATGTGTGTTTTCATATTATTTAACATGATATGAGTAGTTTGGGACCAAAATAAAAATATTTGGTTGTTTCTGTAAATGAAAACAGTGCAAGTCTGTTTTTAATAAGCCTGGATGAGGTTTGGGACTCTGGGAGATGAAATGATGAAAGGGAGCAGTAAGTGTTTGGGGTGGGAGATGGAAATCAAGTCCCAGGCCGCAAGAGCTACAGTTACTTAGTTCCCCTCCTTTATTACACTCCTTTATAATCAAGACAGGCCAATTAAGAATACGTTATGAAACCTTCAATATCACAGCTGGGGCCGACGTAAAGCCCTCAGATTCAATTCACTCATATTGAACTGAGCTCCAATTCACTTACTCCACAGTGAGAGAAAACCTATCGACTCGTCACGGCCTTGATATGAAATTGACTTGTGTGTGTGAGTGTGTGTGTGCAAAAAAAATGTATAAACAAAATAAAAAAACAATGTACATTTTCTTCCAGAAAATAAAGAAAAGGAAAGCGGCTCTAATTACAACGCGATGACAGCCCTTCCCCTGTGACTCGTCTCCTCACTCTGGTTCTCATGGTACTTGTGGGGGTAAAGTCAACAAATGCGTTGGCAGTCATTGTATGAAGGCTGTAATACCAAAGGGAGGCTCGTGCGTTGCCAGCAGCACTTGGCTGAGACTCACGCGTCGCTCCGCTGTCGCCTTAATCACAGACTCTTAATGCTATCATTGTATTATGAACCCAGATAATAACCACTTTGGTCCCCTTCTACATTTTTTTATTTTTTTTCAGCCAGTATGACTGATGTTGAACTGGCAAAGTCCCAGGAGCGAGCTTGATCTTTTCATCTCCTGGCTACCATCACTTAATGAAATCCCAGTGGGAGGAGAGCGATCCCATGACCCCCGTGTGTCAAGTGTTGTGAAGGCAGAGCGAAGCTGCTGCAGAGTTATGAGTTTAACACAGGAGGCTATACTTCATGTGTTGAAGATGCATTCTCTCTCCTGACCACCAGGGGGCGACTCCTCTGGTTGTATAGAAGTCTATGCTTCATGTGTTAAAGCTGCATTCTCTCTCCTGACCACCAGGGGGCGACTCCTCTGGTTGTATAGAAGTCTATGCTTCATGTGTTAAAGCTGCATTCTCTCTCCTGACCACCAGGGGGCGACTCCTCTGGTTGTATAGAAGTCTATGCTTCATGTGTTGAAGATGCATTCTCTCTCCTGACCACCAGGGGGCGACTCCTCTGGTTGTATAGAAGTCTATGCTTCATGTGTTAAAGCTGCATGCTCTCTACTGACCACCAGGGGGCGACTCCTCTGGTTGTATAGAAGTCTATGCTTCATGTGTTAAAGCTGCATTCTCTCTACTGACCACCAGGGGGTGACTCCTCTGGTTGTATAGAAGTCTATGCTTCATGTGTTAAAGCTGCATTCTCTCTACTGACCACCAGGGGGCGACTCCTCTGGTTGTATAGAAGTCTATGCTTCATGTGTTGAAGCTGCATTCTCTCTCCTGACCACCAGGGGGAGACTCCTCTGGTTGTATAGAAGTCTATGCTTCATGTGTTGAAGCTGCAGTCTCTCTCCTGACCACCAGGGGGCGACTCCTCTGGTTGTATAGAAGTCTATGCTTCATGTGTTAAAGCTGCATTCTCTCTCCTGACCACCAGGGGGCGACTCCTCTGGTTGTATAGAAGTATATGCTTCATGTGATAAAGCTGCATTCTCTCTCCTGACCACCAGAGGGCGACACCTCTGGTTGTATAGAAGTCTATGCTTCATGTGTTAAACCTGCATTCTCTCTCCTGACCACCAGGGGGCGACTCCTCTGGTTGTATAGAAGTATATGCTTCATGTGATAAAGCTGCATTCTCTCTCCTGACCACCAGGGGGCGACTCCTCTGGTTGTATAGAAGTCTATGCTTCATGTGTTAAAGCTGCATTCTCCTCTGTATAGAAGTCTATATAAATGACTCTACTTCTCTCTTGATGTATTCCCTCAGTAAACATTGTAAACATGAGTTTATGTCTCAATCTCTAGTTTCAAGTCTTCTTCAATACAGCATGATGTTCATTTAGTAAATTATGCTCATTTAGAGTCAAACAGACCATAAAGCAGGGGATGATTTAGGGGTGGGCTACGAGGTGATTGACAGGTCGATACCTGAGTCGTATACGGCATCTCTACGTCACTCCTCTGCACTCCAAATATGGTCACTTCCTGTTCTACAGTTGTAAAAAGTCAAAATCCAAGATGGCGACGGCCAAAACAACAAAAACGGATGAGCACCAACAACATTACGTCACTATTTCCCTTCGTGGTCCGTGATCACGGTGGCCACGCCCTCTGCCAGGTACCGCGCGTCGCTCTGATCAGATCCAGAGCGGGTTTCATGTGACGTGGACTCGATGCCGAAGGGCCGTTCTCTCGATGTCGCCGTGGCGTCGGTGTTTAGCACGTTGATGATGATGATGATGACGATGATGATGACAGGTACAAGGCCAGTCGGATAGATGTGACCCAGTTCTTTCATTTTCACTTTTTTCCCGTCACGCTCCCTCCGTCTCATCTGCCCTCTCTCTCTCTTGCGCTCTCTCTCTCTCGCTCTCTCTTTCTCTCTCTCTCTCTCTCTCTTTCTCTCTCTCTTTCCCTCTCTCTCTCCATAGAGCCACACACACACACACACACACACACACACACACGGCTCCTTAATATTCTGTGGACTGCTTTCGTCAGGACACAGTTGAAAGAGAATAGCTGATTAAAGCTCATCCCTGTGCGTGTGTGCGTGTATGTGTGTGTGTGTGCATGTGTGTGTGTGAGTGTGTGTGAGAGAATAGAGATTAGTAAAGGCTACTCCCGGCACCGAATTGAAAGTGTGTGTGAGTGTGCCTTTAATTCTGTATGGTACTCTACCTTGAGGGGGCAAAAGGTGTTGATTTCCCCTGAGAGACATCATGACTCAATAAACGCACACACACGCACACACAACACACACACACACACACACACACACACACACACACACACACACACACACACACACAACACACACACACTTCAAATCAGCATCATCCTGTTAAGCAGTCGTTCCAGGAGACACGGGGCTCCGTGGAGAGGGATTGTTGTGTGATGGCTCCCGCCGTCAGTCATGTCGACACCAAACAATGTTGCAACGCTTTTGGTTCAATCCATCGACAGACGCACACATTTATACACGTGTTGTCCAGTTTGTGTGTGCGTGTGTGTGTGTGTGTGTGTGTGTCCATTTCAGATTCAACATCTTCAGGACGTCAGGTGGAGAATCTCGACGCTGATGGATTCAAATTCCTGTCACTACTTTCCAGACTAACATCTGTGTGTTTATATGAGACTTTTTACAGCCGAGCTGCCTGTGTGTGTGTGTGTGTGTGTGTGTGTGTGTGTGTGAGATGCACCAGACTGTTTTTACAACGACGTCCAGACTCTTTTATTAGTACTTTATTAGTGTTTTAGTTATACTGAGTTGAGCGTAAGATGTTCACACAGGCATTTAATTCAAAGTTTTCCGCCTCTGACTGGTTTTATAGTCAACCACACACACACACACACACACACACTCTCACACACACACACACACACACACACACACACACACACACACACACACACACACACACACACACACACACACACACACACACACACACACACACACACACACACACACACACACACACACATCGTGCCCCACTTGAATGTAATCAGCTGCTCTCATTTCTCTGATTGGGCTGTCCTGCTTTGCTCATCACTACGACGTCTTTATTCCCATGTGGGTGTTTTTTTATGTTATTTTATATTACATTTTATGGAGTAAAAGCAATCTTTATTCCAGTTCTAATTCAAATCTGGTCCAACGTACACATTCCCACCGGAGCCACGTTGTACACGTGCAGACGGCCGTGGAAAAAAAAAAAGAGCTTGAAACCGACTTGTATTGATTTGAGTTCGATGGAGATTTTTCCGCAGTGTCGATAGAAAACGAGCAAGGCTGCTATCACACTTTCATACACATGACGTGTAATTAATTACATATTTGGATGCCAAGCCTGCTTTTCTGGCAAACCTAAAAATGGTCTTCTTTTAATTTCTAGGATTTCAATCAGAGAGGTGACTGACTTTGATGTACTTTGACTCTTATATAACACATTGATAGCTCGACTATAAATGGTTTTATTTTTTTAACTGAGAGGAAGCTCACTGTAGCTACACATACAACTCTCTCTCTGTGTGTGTGTGTGTGTGTGTGCTTGACAGTTACACGCAGCGTTCATGTCAAACACAATAAGAAGAGCAGGAAGAAACGTTGCTTTCGCCCACGTTTCACATTATAGGAACTGACAAGCACAGACTCAAATGCTTTCAGCTAACTAACAGTTAACAGCTAACAGCTAACAGCTTTCAGCTAACAGCTAACAGCTTTCAGCTAACTAACAGTTAACAGCTAACAGCTAACAGCTAACAGCTTTCAGCTAACAGTTAACAGCTTTCAGCTAACAGTTAACAGCTAACAGCTTTCAGCTAACGGTTAACAGCTTTCAGCTAACAGTTAACAGCTAACAGTTAACAGCTAACAGCTTTCAGCTAACAGTTAACAGCTTTCAGCTAACAGCTAACAGTTAACAGCTAACAGCTTTCAGCTAACAGTTAACAGCTATCAGCTAACAGCTTTCAGCTAACAGTTAACAGCTAACAGTTAGTAGCTTTCAGCTAACAGTTAACAGTTTTCAGTTAACAGCTAACAGTTAGCAGCTTTTAGCTAACAGTTAACAGTTTTCAGTTAACAGCTAACAGTTAACAGCTAACAGTTAACAGCTTTCAGCTAACAGCTTTCAGCTAGCAGTAAACAGCTAACAGTTAACAGTTTTCAGTTAACAGCTAACATTTAACAGTTAACAGCTTTCAGCTAACAGCTACAATCTAACAGCTAACAGTTAACAGCTAACATATATCCCCTCAGGAGTCGGTAGAGACACAAAACACAGCTCTGAGACAGTGAAAGTTGACTTAAATCCCCCAAATAGCCAGAAACACGACTCCAAATGACCGATAACCCTCGTCCCTGTCTTCCTCACCTTCTTCAGTTTGATGACGGCCTCTCTGGTCTCGGAGTCGGTGCTCATCTCAAACATGCCCAGCCCGTCTCCGTCCACGAGGCGGTAGTTCACCATGCCATTGTCTCCGAGGTCGGGGTCTTTGGCCTTGAGGCGGCCCACCTCCTCTCCGGGCACTTTATCCTCAGACACGGACATGGGGTACACACCTGGGAGAGACCAAAAACAGAGCATGTGTTAGCATTCAGCTCTCTTTCGGAGTCTTTCCGTAATAATTCCTGGCCGCCCGCCACGCTGTTTACTATCTGAGGCACGGGGTCAGATCTGGAGGGCAGAGCGGCATCAACATGGACGCCATGCCATCTGTCTGCAGCGGCCCGGAGGATATTAAACCCCTCCAGCGGCAGGTGGGAGAGTGGCTGTGGAACCAGAGCAGGAGGACCATATGTCTCCTCCTCTGTTACCCCTTTTTACCCCCTCCCTTTTTTCTCTCTCTTTCTCCTCCAGCTCTCTGATTCAAGCCTCCAGAGTGGACTCGAGGAGAGGAGATAGGAGAGGAGACTTGATCCATCCTCACCCATATCCACCACCTCCGCCACATCTCCTTCAATCTTCACCCAAATCCCTCCCCTCCGTCTCTAACTTCTCTCTCCTCCCTGTTCGACTCTCCTTCCCCTCAGTCTCCGTCTCCCACTTTCCACGTCACCCATCCCAAATCCCTCCACTCATCCTCACTTCTCCCTCTTCATGCCAGCATCTCCTGGCTATTTCATCCCTCCCCTCCCCCTCTCCCTCTCCCTCTTCTCCTGTCGTTTCCATTCTTCCTAAGTAGCTTAACTTCAGTGGCTCCTGGCAGCGAGTTTAAACGCCGTCTGACAGGACACACGAGTGTATCGCACAGGCGTACCTGCAGCCGTGCACACCTGCAGCCGTGCACACCTGCAGCCGTGCACACCTGCAGCCGTGCACACCTGCAGCCGTGCACACCTGCAGCCGTGCACACCTGCAGCCGTGCATACCTGCAGCTGTGCATACCTGTAAAATAAACTCACTTTTACAGTCGAGGCCCTGCAGTGGAAGAGAAGTTTCAGAAAAACAAACTCGTAATTTTTTCTTTTTTACAATGTTCTTTTCCACCAGATAGTTTGAGGAAGTCGTTACCTGCTTTCATCACCTCCTCGTTAGCGACTGCTCTTAATTGTATTCAAACAGAAGGAGGAACTCCTGCAACCAGCAAAGTTGAGATACAAACACCAATAAAGAGCCTCGTAAATGTAACTGATGGCCACAATCTCATTTTAATGTGATCACCAACAGTAATGTCTTATATTACGTTGTACTGGAGACTCGTGTGTGTTATCAGATTGATAATTCTGTAGATGCATTTCATATTAGTGTTTTCAGCTCGGCGGGGCAGACGGAAGAGGAACATCCATTAGTCGAGTTCAGGGAAACTAATTTAAAGTTTTACTTTGTCAAAACAAACTTAACGACTATTCATGGGTCATTTTTTAAGTAACTTTTAAACAATTACTGACATGAGAGAGATCATACATTTGGTTATTTGTGCTTATTTCATATTCTCATCCAAAGTTGGAGTAGTTTGTAGATCGGGGATTTGAACACATGCTTTAACTTCCTCACCTCATGTACCATAGTGCATTGTGGGATTTAAGGGCCAATATGAACCCATGAAATAGTGTGAAGAAAGTGCTAGTTGTAGCTAATTATTTCCCCACTTCCTCAAAGGAGGTAAAAAGATGTTCAACATATCGTGCCAAATTCTGCTAGTCGCAGGAAGTCAGTATTTTCAAAATAAACTTCTGTCACAGGATACAGCTCAAGTTAGGTTTAAGAAAGATGGAGGTTTGGCCGCTGCGTGCAGACGTCACGTGACAATAAACTTTTGTTTTTTAACCGCGACACAAACCACATCTCATCTCTACTTCCTGGTTCACGATTATGAGGATTTCATGCAAATTACACCTGAGAAAAAGTTCCTCCCCGAAGGTCGAGACACGGATTATACCTCATCGATCGGAGATCATCCTTCAATGGAAGTGAATTATAATTAGTATTTTTATGATGGACTTTTGTTTTTTGGGTGTTTTTTTGGTGATGAGACTAGACAGCTTCTGTGAAAACAATCCTAAAACCCGCTGGAGGTAAATGATACGCTTAAAAACACAATCCCGCAGATATCCACCGAAAGATTATCCTTCACAGCTTCGGCCGCTGCTTCTCGCCTGCTTTCCGTCTCCGAGAGTTGAAGAACAAATTGTTATTTGCCTTCGTTTTTTTTTTTCGTTTTTTTTCTGCTGCGATGGATTTCTTTCCCTCCTGATAATGAGGTGAAAGGGAGAGAATTACAAGGACAGAACGTCTGAGAGATGGAGAGACGAAGCCTCGGAGTGAAAGAGAGAAATGTCACAGCTTGAATGGAAAGTGAGAAGATGGCGGAAAACACGAGAGGGAGTCAAACTCTGCGATGCATCTTTATTTCTGCTCGTATTTATCTCTTCTGTTGTGTTTTCTCTCTTTGTATCTGCTTTATTACTTGATTTGCTTATCTGATTTTCTTTTCCCACCCTCTCTCTCTCTCTCTCTCTCATTCTGCCCGACTACTAAATAAGTAATCACTGTCCTCATTCACACCATCTGGGAGGCTTTTCTTGCAGGTGTTTGTACTGCTTCCACTTTTTTTTCTCTGGGTAGCGACAGCACAGCATATTGCTATTTGATGTGTTGTCGTGTATCACAGATGTAAACTGCCAGCGATGCACAGCTGATATTTAGAAGCGATGCAAAGAGGCACTTTGTAAACACTTCCGAGTGATGATGTGGCTATGAATCCTGCATTATGTCCTTTTTTTTCTTTCTAAATATTTAATATCCACTTAGGATGTGGGGAACATGAGGGCGGCCTGAGATCCCTCGTAAGCGACTCCTCACACCGGCCGTGTTTCTAAAAGCGTTTCTTTATTATTAGACGGACTGCCGTCAGTTTTCGTGGCCAGGGTCAGAGTTCCGCCTCCAAAAGCGGCGGGAAGGAACACCAGAACCAGAACCAGGTTCAGGACCGTCAGACCCTGCTGCAGTAAAGTGGGAGGTCCCCTGAAGAGAACCGGGTGCAATACCGCTTTTGTCCACAGGGGTCGCCAGAATCAACAGAAAACTTCAGTTCCTTGCTGTTGCTTTGTACCGCATTGTATTAGAAACATTGCAACACTCTTTCCTTTAGACACCTATTTCTACTTTAGGGCCCAGTTAACTTGGCTTTAACATCCATTTGTGGCCACTTTCCAGCTGTCAAGTCTAAATGCGATCCAGAGCAGCAGCTCAGCCGTAAATTCCCCCTCCACAAAGACGATAATGCTCAGTGTTGACTGACGCCGTCAGAGCGGGATTAGCTTCCCGGTGCAGCGCTGCTGAACTGGACTGCATCCCATCGAGAGGCCTTTCTGGGACCTGAGACTATTAGAAACACGCTCATTATCATCTGTGCGAAGATTGAAAATGATGGCCGAGCTTCCACACACACACATGCATGCTGACGACAATCTGCTGGAGATGCAACATATTCATTTATTTTCTTCATTGGAGCTCAATGGCGTCGCATAAGACTCTCTTTAAAATGTTTGCATTTCTGGACTTGCAGAATCAGATTTTAGATTTGCTCCTGTGACGGTTTTTGGACTCTTTCTTTCTTTCTCTTGTGTCTTTTCTCGCTCCCTCCTTCCTGTTCAGCTTCTCCACAGGCTAAATGCTGAGCCCCTTCCTCCCCCTCCCCCTCACCGCCTTCACTCCATCCATTCTTGCAGCTACTCTGAATCTCTTCCAGGAGTTGCTTTGCTCTGAGCCACGGGAGAAAAAAAAAGAAAACTCAACAACAGCAGCAGAGAGGCAGAAAGAAACTCAAAGACAGGATGAAGGAGAGGACATAGAACGTAGAAGTAGACTGAGACGGGTTGATTAAAAATACACAAAACATACTGTTTCTATCGGGTGACCAGGCATATACCATCTACATTTACTTTATTTTGAAATATTAGCATTATCTGATCTTTTAGTCTAAGAATGAAATCATAAAATGTCCATTTGTTCACTGGATGGCGGCGTTGTGAAGGTCGGTGAAGCCAACGGACGAGAAGATGAATCACATCTGTTTTTACAGTCCTGTAAGGATGTGAGAACCCCTTTGAGTAATGCCTGCAGAAACAACCATTTTAAACCATTACGGTTCAGGGTTTTTATGCAAATTAGCAGAAATGAGAATCCAAAATGTCATGTTTGTCTCCGTCTATTTTCTCTTCTTCTTTTAAACATCAAATCTGCAGCTTTTTGACAAACCCAGGCTAAATATTTCAAGACTTTTTATTGCTCGGAAAATCAGTAATTCACCAAATGTCCCAAGGAGAAGTTTAACACACACACACACACACACACACACACACACACACACACACACACACACACACACACACACACACGCCTGAGGACATTGCAGGGGGGCCAGTAAATAACCTTTTAATAATTGATTTCTTAAGTTATCTTACGTGCCCCCCTACAGTGACTTCTCTAGCTTCTAGCTAGCGAGCGACATGTTTTCTGGGTTATATGCACACACAGAGTGATGCGCACACACACACACACACACACACACACACGTAGGGCCGACACAGCCCACGTGCACAGATGTGCGGTGCAGAAAAGGATTAAAGAAGCTGCGGGGGTGGAAGTACAGGCAGGCTGCATAGCGTGGCTGATGTGATACCGTCACACCTCCTGAAGGAGGCGCCGCAGCAGAGGAACGCCACGTGCACGTTACAGTGCACGTTACAGTGCACGTTGCGGATACAGTAGGCGTCCGTACTCACTCTGGGGGAACTTCGGCGGGTTGTCGTTGACGTCCGTGAGGGTGATCTTGACCTGCGTGGTGCCCGACAGCCCGCCCATGTGGCCGCCCATGTCTTTGGCCTGGATGACCACGTCGTACTCCTGCCGCGCCTCGCGGTCCATGTTCGGCAAGGCAGTGCGGATTATACCTGGAGGGACAACAACGTGTCATCAACGTGTGGTCAGATTATAGATAATAACTATATCGACGTACCAAACAGAGGCTTTTTTAATGACTTTGTTATGATATTTCAACATACTTTACTCAGTTTTTGTAAAAAAAAAAAAGACTTCCATACTATACTATGGCTGAAACAAGACTTTTTGTTACATACTATATTTTGGCTTTTTTGAGGCATTTTTCGAAAAGAAATTGCAATTTACTGTACTTTTTTATTTTTTTTACATATTATAGTTTGAATTTTCCATTTATGTTTGCAACATATTACACACAAACTTTTTAATATTTTTTTCCCTACATATTATACCGTGACCTTTTCATGACTTTTTTCCATCTATCTCTTTCCATCTCTCTCCTTCCATCTGTCTCTTTCCATCAATCTCTTTCCATCTCTCTCCTTCCATCTGTCTCTTTCCATCAATCTCTTTCCATCTCTCTCCTTCCATCTGTCTCTTTCCATCTATCTCTTTTCATCTCTCTCATTCCATCTCTTTCTTTCCCTCTCTCTTTCCATCTCTCTCTTTCCATCGCTCTCTTTCCATCTCTCTCCTTCCATCTCTCTCCTTCCAACTCTCTCCTTCCATCTCTCTCCTTCCCTCCCGACATGCCTCTCTTTAGTGCCTGGGAGTTGAAGCTTTCTACTGTCAAGTGTGTGTGTGTGTGTGTGTGTGTGTGTGTGTGTGTGTGTGTGTGTGTGTGTGCATGGGTGTGTGTGTGTGACAGCATGCAAAGCTGATAATCTCCAAACCAATTAGAAATGTGAGCTATGGATTTGAGCCAGTCAAATACCCAACACTGGTTTGATTAGCCAGATTTTCTCTGCCCAAATCTCTCCCTCTCTCTTCCTCTCTCTCCCTCATCACTCTCTCCTTCCATAAACTCACTCTCTCTGAACCAATTTTCTCTCCGTCGTCTCGACGCCATCCTCTCTTTCTGTCCTATTTTTCTTCCCCTCCGCTGCCCCATGTCTTCCCCAGCCCTCCCTCCTTCTCCTGATGAAACCCCCTGTGGGACCTCCTCTCCTCCTCAGAGGCGACAGTTGCCGCTGACGAGTGTTTATGATGTTCGATTCTGATTATCAGCCGTCGTTAAACAGATGAAACGTCTCCGTCCTCACCTGTCTGAGACTCCACGGAGAAGTATGGCTGCCCCTGCAGGATGCTGTACACCAGCCGGGCGCTGTTGCCGTAGGTGGGGTCGTCGGCGTCGGTTGCCGTCACCTGCATCACCGACGTACCTGCGGGGCGGACGCATCAGGAGGCGTCAGGAGGCGTGGCTCTGGCGGGTGAAGCCACGCCTCCACCGGCCGGACTAGGAGAGGGAACGGGAGACGACACTCCCTCTTCTCCCAGACACTGCGGATGAACTGCTCCCGCGAGGCTGGTCTCAAACCAGTTTCTCTACATTTCATCATTTTGGTGGAAACAGCCACTCTTCAATTTTGGGTGATTTTCACGATTTAAATAAAACATTATATTCGCTGCATGCGGGGGACGGAGTTCTACAACCTTTGGATTTATGAAACCCTTTTTTAAACCCGCTGGATAATCTGCAAAAAATTAATAAAATTGTTGTGAAGCTTCAAAACAAATGGAAAACATACTTCCTGTAGATCTCTGTTTACTGCCTTTTGTTCAAATGTGACACAACATATGAAACTACAGCTCAAAATTATAATAATAAAGACAAATAATATCAAGTTGAATATGTGCAGCTTATAATAAAGAGTTTTATTCTATTTCTAGCAATTTCTGTCTCCTATTTCGAGGGATTGTTGTACGTTTTCTTTCTAAATGCACGATGTTTCCAAAGTTGATGAGTAATCCTCTTCAATAACTCAATCTCTAATTGTGAATATGATTTCCATAATAATCGAGTGGCCCCGTAGTGGCTGTTTTGATGTCTTCAGAGCATCACAAGCCAACTCTACACAAAAATCCATTGGGCGTATGAATGTAATCAAGTTTCACTCAACCCTGGTCTCTCATCCGGCTACCTCAAGTGCACTATGGGTAAATTACCAAGAAATGAGACTCGCCTTCGCAGTCTGTTCTAGTTTTGACGTCCATGAGGGAACACGGACCTAGTTAGTCAAATTACAGCTTTTCTTTCTGCTCCACTTCCTCGCTCGAGGCTCCGCCCCCCACCGCCAGACTTCTGTATTCAGGGTTCCTTTCAGAAGTCCAGTCCATTCAGAGAAGGGATTTCTCTTTCTTTCAGAGAGCGCAGCAGCACCACCGCCGGTGTGGTTCCCTTCAGGTCGGCCTCAGGGGGGCTGAAGACTCTCCAAGACCACATCATATTTTCGAAGGAAAATCTATCAGGATCAGAAGCTCATAAGGAGACTCTGAGGAGGCCGGCATGCCAACCTGCTGCTAAATATTTCCTTCCTTCTGGTCGAGGCCATTCTTTTACTCACCATGTTGAAAAAGAAAAAGTAGCTTTTCGGGGTCTGACTGTATCGTCTTTTTCACTTCTGTCTCACTTCCTGTGGTCAGGTTTCAGTGATAATTAATAATGTATGAAAAAGGCTTTTAAGCAGACAAACAAACAGACTCGGTGACTTCATTATGAAACACCAGTCAATATGCAACGGAGAGCTTCTCTCTACTATCGATTATGTCGTCTGAAAAGCGTTTGACATTTAAAAAGGAAACTAGTCTGCAGATCAGTGTCACAGATATATACACTTGAAATGTAATGCAGCATTTAGAAGCATTTAATGCCAATTAAAACACTGCACGTTCTTCATTTAGATGCACGGACGACGTACGTTAACAGCATGCTAAGCTAACATGCTAAGCTAACATGCACGCCTTCGTCCTACTCACCGACATTGGACATCTCCGGCACCCTGGCGTAGTACGGCCCGTGGAGGAACTCGGGAGGGTTGTCGTTGATGTCTTGAACCTTCACGATGAACTCGGACGGCGGCTCCAGAGGCTTGTTGGTGTCTCTGTTCACGGCCTGGGCCGTCAGCGTGTACTGGGCCTGCTCCTCGCGGTCCAGCGTCTTGGTGGCGTGGATGTTGCCCGTCTTGTCGTCAATGACGAAGATCGTTCCCGCGCCCTCGCCGGACAGGATGTACTTGATGTTGCCAACGCCCAAGTCGACATCCGAGTGGAGCTGGAACAGGGGGAGGAGGAAGAGGAGGAAGAGGAGGGAGAGGAGGTTGAGATACAAGAAGTGCATGAGACATGTGCAACAGGAAGTGTTTAGATGGCGTGGAACCTGAAGAGAAAGAGAGATTGGTGATGATGGAGTGGGATGGAGTGATACGGAGTGAGATGGAGTGAGATGGAGTGAGACAGGTAAGTGAGACGGGATGGATCATGGCGGAGTGAGACGGAGTGAGATGGAGTGAGATGGAGTGAGACGGGTAAGTGAGACAGGACGGAGTGAGATGAGTGAAACAGGTAAGTGAGACGGGATGGATCATGGCGGAGTGAGATGGAGTGCGATGGAGTAAGACGGGTAAGTGAGACGGGACGGGTGATGACGGAGTGAGACAGAGTGCGATGGAGTGAGACGGGTAAGTGAGACGGGACGGAGTGAGATGAGGGAAACAGCATGAGACAGAGTGAGATGAGTGAGACGGGACGGGTGATGACGGAGTGAGATGGAGTGAGACGGGTAAGTGAGACAGGTGGTCTGCTCGACCCGGTGAGACCGGACGGTTGGCGTCTATTTCTCAAGCCGATGAATTAAAGGGGCGGGATGACTGAGACCGACGAGGCAAATATTTGATAAGAAAGACATTTTAAACTTTTGTCATCGCCCCAAAAAAAACTTGAGGAATCACACAACGTTCAATTAGAGTCTCGTTCCTCCTTTGCAACCCGCGGCTGATGAAATATGACGCATTGTAAACATCATTTGTTGTTGATTATTAAAGCCGCTGCTCGGGTTTGAGTGATGCTGTTGTTGTGGAGGAGTACCACCGATCACCTTCACCTTGAATGCCTTCCTCCTGCTGGAGTCGGTGATTTGTCGTGACTTAAATCGTAATTGTTATTTAGTTATTAATCCTGTTCGATCCAAGAACGCGTTATGAGTTACTCACCCTGCCCACCAGAACCGGGTCGGGCCCGGTGTACTCCTCAATGACGAAGAACTGATTCCAGACCCATCCTCGCTTGGACCTGTGGAGCACCTGGCCCTCCTTCCCGGTCCTCTGTCTGTGTCTATGCAGCGACAAGTGACCTGCAAGCACACAAAAACATACATTTCTATTAACAAATGCTATATTTAATGGATTATCACCACAAGTGGGTTTCTGAGGACACTTTTCCAATTGATTGAATCAAAGGTGGGAATGAAGCAGTGACCTCATGAAGGCCCAGTTTTTGAGTTACGGGTCTCCAGATGTGAGAACATGTGTGTTCAACAAGAAGTCTTTTTGTGTCTCTCTGAAAGGCCCTCGGCCTCTGTTTGCAGCCATGTGCGAACATCTGTAACTGAACGCTACCTCGATAGAACAAGTTAAGTTAAGTCTTTGCTGTGTAAGTGAAGGAAATAAAGAATAATTCAAATTGTAAAAAGCACAAAAATGCAAACACACTCGAGGTCATCCGACCCGTCTTGGGAGATGTTCAGAGTCCGGGAGACGTTGTTTACAAGAGAATGTACATGCAGAGCGTTTTTACAGTTTTGTTAATGTAAAGGGGGAAGAAACCTTTAAATGCAGTAAATATTTACTTCACAGCTTGTCTGTATGGTAGTTGTAGCAACTCACGGTCACAAGGAATGGATCATTATCGTATTATCTGTGTATCTGTGGCTCAGTGGTTAGCAAGTCAGTCTTTCAATCAGAAGGTCGGTGGTTCAAACCCCGGCTCAGCCAGTCCATGTTGTTGTGTCCTTGAGCAAGACACTTAACCCTCATTGCTCACCGTTGCTGTGTCTACGGTCTACTGTATATCATGTAAGTCGCTTTGGATAAAAGCGTCAGCTAAATGTAATGTAATGTATCGGCAGAGGAAAACTTCCCAGTTCCAGTTCCCAGCCTGTGTGGTCGAACCAGTTGCCAACTGGGAAGAATTCCCATTTAAAGAGCGTTTAAAGCCGCTACCTGGATGTCTGTGTCTGTGGCCCCTCTGGTCCAGAGATGCGTTTCCTCTCTGGGTTCCCAACGCCACGCTGCAGAGAGCAGAGATTCCCACCAACACCAGGAAGGCCCTGAGCGGCCCGAGGCCCCGCCTCTTCACCGGCAGCATCGCCATCTCGCCTTCGAGCAACCAGCGCGCTTCACTTCCGGCTTTCCCGGTTCCTCCCAGTGGAGCTCTGCTCCCACTGAGGCCGATATGTTGTTGGTGAACGTCCCGGTTCAGGAGCTGAGAAGAGGCCTGCTGGTGCGGATACTCATCACCCACTTCCCTTTTTCCTTCTGCTGGTTTTCCGGCTTCTCTGATCGCAGGGCCTGAAAGAGAGCAAAGAAAAAAACTGCTTAAAAACAATCAGTCCGAACAGATTCATCTTTATTAAAGCGACGGTAAAAAGCAGCAAGCGGTTCAGTGATCCTTCTCTCTGGGATACGGAGGCTGCAGTTAATTGGCTGCGGTTTGGAGATCTGACTTCTTAAATAGTTGTTGTGTTGATTAGGACATTGTGCTAATCACGCAGACGCTGCTGTCTGTAAAACCCAGCTTTAATTCAATTAGACGCAGCCCGGATCGGTGAGGGAGGAGCAGCTCCTGGTTTTTGACGGCGGCGGAAGTAACGCAGGGAAGTCACTGAAGGCAGATTCTGGTCTCCGGACTCGGATCTGTTAAACAGATCTCCGACCTGAGAAGCTGGGTCTTTACCAGGCGAGATATGAGCATGTTTCACAGCCTTTAAAGGTTCCTTTCTGTTCGGATCAGACCCCCGTAAGAGTTTTTACAGATTGGTGCCTTCATGGTTAAGTTCGGAAGTTCGGACGACGAACACCAGAAACTAGAGATGTGGTAAAAAAAGAAGAACCCAATGTCCGGAGGTCAGACACAAGACATTAAAGGTTATTGGTTTAGAAGCCAGTGGACACAGTTACACTTCATTAAGTCAGTGAAGTCCCTTCATGGACCCCAACGGATCCCTCAGCCGTCTCATCTCCTGGCCCATTGGCTCAAGCATATCGACGTATCGTCCAATGGACCTCCGATATGACACCCTGACGGGGTGGGTGCAGGTTGAAGCCGAACAATGCCGACACGGCCAAAAGTAGACTTCAAAACAATTTGCACCAAAGCTGACAAAAAAAAACACGTGCAAGACGCTGACAGGAAGCGATTGTGTTTGCACAGTGGGTTTGCAGCCGTAGCCGCGAGGTTCTCCGGTGCCCCGATTTCTGTCTTCGCCGTGTAATTAAAGGTGCGTTTAATATCCAATAGCTCGGTAGATGGGAACATTCCCTCAGGGCTCATTGGCTCCCGTTGATCACATGAGCGGCCAACCAGGAAGTGTTGACAGTTAATCCCACACCAGCTCATCATCTGGCTAATTATCCTCCAGCCTTCTGATTGACGTGCGTGTTTGTGTTGTTTGTGTTGTTTGTCTCATATTTGTCTGCAGACGTCTGAAAGCTGTCAAGGTGGATATGCGGGACATAATGTGGGAAAAATGAAATTCCTTGAAGGATGGAAGAGAATTGAGAGACTTGAGATATTTAGCGTTAATTCACAACAAGAAAACAACTGCAACACATCCGTCCGATCTATTCTGGGAAGTTGTCACTCGCAGGTACGCATTTGAACAGACAAGGAGCGCCAACAACACCGAAAACAATTATGAAGCCCGGCGAGCACTGACAACCGCGACGCAGAGGCTCTGGAAGCTGCCGCTCAGCAGTCAAATTAAGAGTCGCTTTTTTATTCAACAAGATACAAAAAATGTAAAAAAAACACTGCGAGTCAAAAATAAATTTGCTTTCACCAATAATCCTGAAACCCTGTCAGCGGTCATCTGTTATCCGTCTCAGAAGCTGTCGAGCTCAGGAAGGTGGACATGACACCGTGGGACCCTGCTGTCAAATTATGAAGGATAAAAATAAAAATGTGGGAACATTTTTAAACAAAATGACTTAAATAGTCCTTTTTTATTATATTAAATGGAGGTTATTGTTGAAGGGAATCCTGGAGAATCCTTCATATTATATGCCTATATTCTCTTGTTTTAGATTCTTCTCTGGCGTCCTTGAAAAACTGAGAGAGAGAGAGAGAGAGAGAGAGAGAGAGGAGAGAGAGAGAGAGAGAGAGAGAGAGAGAGAGAGAGAGAGAGAGAGAGAGAGAGAGAGAGAGAGAGAGAGAGAGAGAGAGAGAGAGAAGGCAACCCAGAAACAGACAGCGATAATGACTCCCCAGGGCGAGCATGCCTTTTGGCCAGACCACTTCCTCAGTCTGAATACATGACTCAAGAGTCACATTAGAATAGTGAACAGCCCACACATGTGTGTGTACATGAGTGTGTGTGTGTGTGTGTGTGTGTGTGTGTGTGTGTGTGTGTGCGCGCTCCATTCCCTTGGGCTCCGAGCGAATAGCTGTGAATACATGAGTCAAGTGTTGGACTGGACTACTGTGATTTATTGGCTAACATTAGAGGGAAGCTACACCCACACTGTGTGTGTGTGTGTGTGTGTGTGTGTGTGTGTGTGTGTGTGTGTGCGTGTCACAATGGTCAGAGCAGTAGGGTCGGAAAAAATGCAGCGCGACAGGCGGACATACACTCACAAACACGTGTCCTCACAACGCATGATATTTGTGTGTGTCTCAGTGTGTGCGTCACTTTAACGTGTGGTGTGTAGACGGAGTCGTACTCAGTTTACACGCTTGTGTCGGGTCAGGTGACAGGTAGGACACACGCAAAGTTAAATAGGGTTATTTATAGATTTTGTCCCTCTGAATCGGTCGTTTTCTGACATGCCTCGATGGTTCAGAATTGGAATCAGGCCTCTGATCTCCTCCTTTGTCTTTGCACACGACCCTTTATGGAACAAACAGCGTCTCGCTTTAACGGAGAACGTCTGTCCGGAGCGTCGGAGCGTCGGAGCGTCGGAGGAGGTGACGGCGCTCCCTCTCCGGCTCGGCCTGACGCTGAGGACGAGCTGTACGATCTCAGTGATTATCTCCTGAACCGGAACAGAAGCACATCGGGATGTTCCACCGAGACGATTCCTCACATGCCTTCTCCCATTTTTTTTTTCTTCTTCCATCTTTTAGATTACGCCGGTCGGTTCTCCGGGCTTCATTTGCACAGCGGGAAAAGTGTTGGATCAGATGTTGTGGTTTTAGTTTCCGCAGTTGTGTTGCACTGTGACGCACACAAGTGCTTCATTTGATTGATCAGGACACGAGCGATCCAACCAGATGATGAATCTCCTCCATCTGATTGATTGACAGTGTTAACCATTGAACAATGCAGATAGTATTGTAGTGGCCGTGGTTTCTTTGGATGGCATTTCTAAGACATTACTCACATTAACATTACATATTTTCGTAGACATCTTGATTATAGCCTTTCAAAAATAAAGCCACGGTGTTAAAAACCTGAAGGTTAATGAGCGATGGTGTCGGCCAACAAGGGTTATGGTGATCGTTTCAACCACTTTGATGCCTCTTGCTCCTTCAGAGGCCTTAAAAGGTCTTAAAAGTCTCCCTCTTCCTGGTGTTCTCTCGGTGGGCTGGCAGGGTAACGCCGGTGCTTCAACCGTTTCGGACGTTTCTCTTCGCATATGCAGCTCCTCCGGGGAACGCCGACAGGAATCCAGGGTGGCGGTGCCGATGTGTGAAAGCTTTTGGACCGACAGCTCTAGCTTTCTATCGCTTCCCTTTCTCTGGCGGTGTCTCCGTCTGGCCTTCACCTCCCTCTCACCTCGCTCTCCCCAGGTGAACCAAACCTCCCACCAGCTGCGTTAAAATACCTTCAAGGAAATGCCTTGAAACTCTGGAGAGGAAACTTGACCCCCCTCTGCCCTCCAACTTTGTCTTTCCCCTTCTCTCTCCAGGGATGAGCGGTGATAAAAGTGATTTAATTCATGTACGGAGCTTCCAGCTTCCCAATGTGTGTTACTGGGTATGTACTTCGTCCCTTCTTCCCTCTCTCGTCTCCACATTGTCGGGGATAGGAAGGCAAACAGCGATGCTTACTGATCCTTGTCTGGACAAAAGGATGAAACATGAGAATCAGAAGGAGCCTCTCTTCCCTCCTCCCATTGGACCAGGCCTGGCACAAGATGCCCAATCAACCGTGCATTCGCCTGAAGAACAAACCTTCATCAATATTTGGAGAGATTATTATCCATAAAGCTGGTCCGACTCAAAGCCTCTCTGTGTTAAGATGGATGATATGACTTTTGTTAACACTTCAGAAGTGGCTCCCACGACTTCGCCACCGTTACACCGTAACAAACGCTTCTGTGAACTCTCCTCAAAGCCCCGATAGCTGAAGGGTTCAGTCTCATTGGGCTCAGCGGCCGACACGAACGTGTTGTTTGTTCTCACAGTCGCTGTTCCGGCCTTCGTTCCTGTCACATTGGTGTCATCCAGCATGGTGGCAACAGAGAATTGTGGTCCTTGACCATGAATTTGTTTGAGTCGATGAGCTGACGTAGGAAAAAATTAGAATATGGTAATGTTAATTTTTTATTTTAATTGTAATGTTAATTGTTTTAAATTTTTTTACTTTTTAAATTGTCTTTTTTAATTATATTTTTTAATTATATATTTTATTTAATTTCTTTTTAATTTCTTTTAATTTATATTTTTTTATTATAATCAAACTTTTTTATTATTATTATTATTTTACTTTTTACATTTTTATTTTTTTACAATTTAATTGTTTTATAGTTTTAATCTATGTCTATCTTTATTATTACGCACCTTTCACCCCATGCCAAATTGATTGATTGCAATAATTCTGATGTGAGGTTTAGTTTTTCCAGGTATTGAATTGTAATATTTCTGATCGCTGTGACAGAACTCGTGAGGTAACTTCATGAGTTCTGTCATCTGAAGGCTAAAAGGTGATTTCTGCCCTGATCGGACCCGTTTACTGTTTACTGTTTATTGTTTACTGCACAGCGTGGGTTCAAAACGTCACCCGAGGAGTCGCGGTGAAGGACGCCTCACGAGCTCGCCGCTGATTGGCTGCATAACCACACAGGAGCTCCTCCGGCCACCGGACCCTCTCTCTGAACCAGATGTGATGAGAAAAGGGGTCACGCCGGGTTTAAAATGAGATTTTCTGTTTGCTGTGGAAATCCACTCCCACTCTGCAAAACAAATCCCACTGACACTCGGCTAAAGCCGTGGACCGGGAGGCCTTTTTCCCTGAGAGATTTAAAAAAAAAAAAAAAAAAAAGATGAGGGACGGATGAAACGAACCGACGAGGGAAAAATGACAACCGACAGAAGCGGAGCCGCCGAGTCATCATGTTCCTGTTTCGGTCCCGAGCATCCGCCAAATAATAAAGGCTGCATGAGCAGGAATCGTCTTCGGGATCGTTTCTGTATGAAAAACGGAGGGAGAGACCGACAGAAAGAGGGATGGATGGACGGATGGATGGAGAGCGGGTGGAGGTTCACTCCGGGTGTCGGGTGTCGGCGGTCGGTTGAAAGCTTAAAAACAGAGCGGCGCTGAAAACAGACACCCGGCGTTTAGCTCGCACCGCGAAACCCGAGGCTTAATTGCCATTCAATTAGAGGAACTAATATGCCTCTGAGTGTGTGTGTGTGTGTGTGTGTGTGTGTGTGTGTGTGTGGAGTGATTACAAAGAAAGAGCTACAAAGCTTTCTCAGCATTCATGAGCATAGGTATTAATGAGAGGCTAGCAGCTCACACACACACACACTTACTGCAAAGTTAGTCTCCTCCGTGTGTGTGTGTGTTTTATTAATTTGTTAACACGTGTGCATGTGTGTGTGTGTGTGAGGTTGTTGATTCCTGTTCAGCCATTAGTGAAATCTAAATGCTAATTACCACCCACAAGACCTCACGTCTGCTGTTTTCACACACACACACACACACACACACACACACACACACACACACACACACACACACACACACACACACACACACACACACACTCACTCACGTGCAGTTTCTTCATGTACTATCATCTCCAATCAACTACATGGACGGGAACAGAGGACTGAATGAACACAAGCATTAAAGACTGAATGGTTAAAGGATGACATCATCGTTGAATTGAATGATGATGTCATCCATGATGCCAGCAAACCTACAACCAGGTGTGATTTAGATCAACTGGGGAATTTAAACGGAAGAATTAAAGCTTATTAAAACGTAATAAAGTGTAAAAGTAAAAGCTTTTAGTCCGGCTCAGAATCCAACGAGACTGACAGCCCCGAGGCACCCGGATGCAATGCATTGTGGGGGAATTGAGCATGTGTGGTCATAAATTATCACCAATGTATTAATCCGGGCATTTCTTGCACAGACAAAATCTAAATAGTGTGTGGATGAATACATATTTACTATGAATATAATGTTGCAATTCCAAACACAAGCCATAAAACAATGTGGCAATATTTTTTGTGTACTTTATGTTTTTGTATCGATTCCATGCATGTAATTCCAAAAGTAATAGGTTGTACAATCATTACTTATCAGAGTAATAACTCCAACTCAAGCATTAGTGGCGTTAATGTGAAGAATGCTGAATAGACAATATGATGATAATGAAGAACACAATGTGCTGCAGCACACACACACACACACACACACACACACACACACACACACACACTCCATTTGTTGCGCTTGGCTAACTGCCGCCTAATTAACGCCGCCATTGTTGTGTTTGGGAAGTCTAATTCTGTTTAAAGTACTTCATTCCATGGAAATAAAGTGTGTACATGTGTGCGTTCAGAACATTTTGATTAGCATCCTCAATTACGGAGAATCACACTAATTAGTATGGAAATAATATGCAATTTCTGGGGAATTATGTGCAATCAGAACAATTCTTTCTCCTAATGAGGCAGAGATGGGTTTTTTTAAATTTTGTTTATCATTTGGCGAACATTTTAATGTTTGTAATATTGTTGGACCAGTGTTGGTTTCCTGGTTTTTATCACTTTGACCACAGTTCAGATCTATAAAGACAGCAGGGCTCATAATTTCATATCATGCATTTAAACTGACATAATTGACACAATTCATCTTTTTCACATAACTTGAATATTGACATTCATGTGTTTGGCTAAATATGAATATATAATAATAATACAAATAAAATATGAATATATAATAATAAATAAAATAAAAATATGAATATATAATAATTTTGCTTTGTTCTTTAGCAGGAAAGCTCATGCACCACAACATGTTTTAATTCAATTTAAAAGTGCAATATTAGCATTTTTTTTTACCTGGAATCAATAAATAATTTATCAAAAAAATAATCGTGGGTTAATACTAAAAGATTATTTGTATTATTCACCAAAAACTTGGAACTGTTGCCGCTCCTTGTAGGCAGTAATCCTTAATGAAAACATAAACAATCCCAGTAATGGGGGTGAATGTTCGTCCTGAATTGTCCGTTTAATTGGGAAGGAAAGCTGCATCCCAATTAACGAGCCAACCAATCAGTTGTCTGGAAATAGACCCTAAAACAACGGGCGGGCTGAAGCTGCAGGCGAGACAATGCAGCTCCAATTAGACCGCCGAGCTCTTCCCATTGGCTGTCGGCTCGTACGGGAACGTCTTTAACCTCCGCTGCCTCGTGACGTGGAGCTGAAGGGTGTCCTCAGTTACCCCTCCGTCCGTTCTGTTGTCTGCGATGCCGCTTTTCTCTCTTCCCGGCGTCGGGAGCGTCGCTGTAAGCGCCAGGAATATGTTCAGGAACGGAGAATAAACGATTGTTTTTTCAGCTTGTCCCGTCGTCTCTGTCTCCGGCTCACGACCCCTCAGAAGCTGCCAGACGTTTGTCTTTCTCTGCTTTCAAACACGACATTAACCATGTCGCGGATGTGTGTGTGTGTGTGTGTGAGTGAGTGTGTGTGTGTGTGTGTGCGTGTCACAATGGGGGGGGAGGAGGGGAGCAAGTAAACCATACAAAATTGTGAGGACACAATTCCTGGAATAGAAATAAATAAGGCCGGGAGGGAAGTTTGGAAAAGAAAGCAAAACCTGAGACTCTCCTTGCTGCTCACTCTGTCTTTCCCACTCCATTGCCTTGTGTGTGTGTGTGTGTGTGTGTGTGTGTGTGTGTGGTTTTGGTCTATAGTCCCTGAGGGAGGACGAGAAAGAGAGAGAAGTGTGGGAGGAGGGGGGGAGGCAGGAAACGGCGGCGTCTGGAATTGATTTGAGGCTAAAGGAAAAATAAAATACTCCAGATTCTTAAAGGGATGGAGACGACCACAAAGAAATGAAGAAAGGAGGGAACGAGGGAGAGAGGGAGCGAGGGAGAGGCCACATGACCACAAAGAGAAAAACGTGAAGATGCCATAAAGTCGGTGAGCAGCGGAGGATCTCATGTCGCCGACCTTTTGGAAGAGGAGGAGAAGAAGAAGGAGGAGGAGGAGGGTGGACGTTGTGGGAATTGAGATTCTTCCATCCGGACCCCCTCGTGTCCGGAGGTGTGGAGCCACCGAGGTGACGGATGACTTCTGTACGTTCAGGTCCACGGTATCAAACCCCCGGCCTCCCGCTTCCTCGCAGCAGTGCAGGGCAATGGATGCAGCGATCGTAGTGTAACTCAGCTTTAGAGCGGCGACGGAGGAAAAGAGTGACCAAACAAATAAATAAATAAAAAAAGGGGAAGATGAGGAAACGGGAAAGTAGAGCAGCTGCTGTGGAGGACTGGAGTGAAGGGAGGATGAGGAGAAAAGGGAGGAGGAGAGTAACTGGAGACGCTGCTGCAGTGAGATTTGCTTTTAAACCCGTTTAAACCCGGTGAGCCACACGTGTTCTGGACAAGGGGGATCGAACTCACGGAAAACAGCCTTTAAATGAACCAATGAAACGCACTGAGGAGTCCTCTTAAAGGGCCAGCGTGTCGGGTCTCGAAGCGTTGTGTTTTTGGTAGCTTAAGATGAGCCGTTCATGTATGCATGTACAGAGCAGGTACTCTTGTCACATAGTCAGTTTATACGGTGGCCCAGAGTGGACAAACCAAACATGGACGATGACCTCTGAGCCAGGCATTAACAAATTCCAAAAAATGTAAATTGTAATAACTTTATTTCTTTCTGAACTTGTGTTACAGAGTGATTCAAGAAGAAAAGAAAAATATGTAGATATTTATATATTGTTTCCACCTCTGGAGCGAGCAGCTTCTGACTTTTGCACTTAGAGGTCAAAGGTCAAAGAGTCAGCAAAAGAAAAAGCCAGAAGCGTCCGTGTGCACGAGGGTGTTTTAATGGGAACGTTTAACCGTCCTCCACGATATCTCTTCTGTAAAACAACACGACATCGGTAATTAAATGTTCCTCCAGTCCGCCGCTTTCCCACCGCGTACGCTGTGAATCGCTGCGCTGCCGAGGACCAGCGAACGCACCATTAGCCGATCAGCGGGACGCCCGTTCATCGCATTAGCAGAAGCTCATTAAACCGACCGCAACAATGACGAGCGCCGCTGTGAGTTTATTGGCCCCCGCGAGCAAACAGAAAGAAAGGGAAGCAGGTAAAAAACAAAACAAAGAGGCTTTTAAGTCCACCGCAAATGAGCGGAAATTAAGAAGAGGAGGAGACGGTGTTGACCGAGGAATGGAGGGATGGCGGGAAGCGAGAGGAAGGAAGGAAGGAAGGAAGAAAGAGAGCAACAGAGAGGGATTTGTGTCTGGCTACGTCTGTTCCAACATGATGAATGGAGACGGGAGATATTAGAATATGGGAGAGAGAGAGAGAGAAGAGAGAGAGAGAGAGAGAGAGAGAGAGAGAGAGAGAGAGAGAGAGAGGGATATCAAAGAGAGCCCTCCCCCCCTTCATTCTTCCCCATAGAGAAATGAGAGAGTTAATCCTCAGGGGCTTACATTTGTTTCTTCTCCCTCTATCTCTCTGTATTTCTGTATCTTTGCTTTCTGACATTCTCTCTGCTCCCTCCTGATCTTGTCTCCCCCTCCTTTCCCACTTTTCCATTCTTTCCATCCTTTTCTCTCCTCTTTGCATGCCTTTAACCGTCATCCGTTTCTTTTCCTCTCTTCTCCCCGTGTCCTCTCCTCTTCTTCATCCCAATCCTTCTCTCTCTGCCCTCCATCCTTCTCTGATTCCTTGCAGGCTTTATGGGTTTATGATGCATGGTAATCTCACTGCAAACACATTTATCTGTCCATTCTTTCTCCTCCGTTCCCCCTCTCTCTTTCTCTCTCTCTCTTTTTTGTCTTGTTCTTGTTGCCCGGCAGGGCTGAGAGCTGTGCGATGATGCTTATGGGATATCAACGTTTGATTTGTGCACACGGAGCAGAGAGGAATGGAAAGACAGAGGGAGGAGAAGATGGAGAGAACGGAGAGAACGGAGGGACGGCGAGCAGAAGGGGAGGGTGAGGAGATGTGGAGGGGGGGAAAGGAGAAGAGGAAGGTCAAGAGAAGAGGAGGACGAGGAGAAGAGGAGGGTGAGAAGAGGAGGGAGAGGGGGAAAAGGAGAAGAGGAAGGTCAAGAGAAGAGTAGGGCGAGGAGAAGAGGAGAAAAGGAGGGTGAGGAGAGAAGAGGAGAAGAGGAGGGCGAGGAGAGAAGAAGAGAAGAGGAGGGCGAGGAGAAGAGGAGAAAAGGAGGGTGAGGAGAGAAGAGGAGAAGAGGAAGGTGAGGAGAGAAGAAGAGAAGAGGAGGGCGAGGAGAGAAGAAGAGAAGAGGAAGGTGAGGAGAGAAGAGAAGAAGAGGAGGGCGAGCAGAGAAGAAGAGAAGAGGAAGGTGAGGAGAGAAGAGAAGAAGAGGAGGGCGAGCAGAGAAGGAGAGAAGAGGAAGGTGAGGAGAGAAGAGAAGAAGAGGAGGGCGAGCAGAGAAGGAGAGAAGAGGAAGGTGAGGAGAGAAGAAGAGAAGAGGAAGGTGAGGAGAGAAGAGAAGAAGAGGAGGGCGAGGAGAGAAGAAGAGAAGAGGAAGGTGAGGAGAGAAGAGAAGAAGAGGAGGGCGAGCAGAGAAGGAGAGAAGAGGAAGGTGAGGAGAGAAGAGAAGAAGAGGAGGGCGAGCAGAGAAGAAGAGAAGAGGAAGGTGAGGAGAGAAGAGAAGAAGAGGAGGCGAGGCGAGCAGAGAAGAAGAGAAGAGGAAGGTGAGGAGAGAAGAGAAGAAGAGGAGAGGAAGGTGAGGAGAGAAGAGAAGAAGAGGAGGGCGAGCAGAGAAGAAGAGAAGAGGAAGGTGAGGAGAGAAGAGAAGAAGAGGAGGCGAGGCGAGCAGAGAAGAAGAGAAGAGGAAGGTGAGGAGAGAAGAGAAGAAGAGGAGGCGAGGCGAGCGTTGGATATGAATTCCGATCGCAGCGCGTTGATAAAGGCCAACGCAGAGCAGAGAGGAATTCAAATGAAACTCCGAGGAGGGAAAAGTCTCATCTGATCTTTGGAAGTCTGAGAGAAGGAAAAGATCGATCCTTTAAGGGCCGAACCATTTAGGAAAAAATAAATCTGATTTTGACTGATTTTGCAATTGCATTCGTTTTTTTTAAATTATTATGAAGTGATTTTTGCAGGAATGTTTCATTCAGTCTGCAACAAACAGAATTTAATAAAAAATAACAAACGTTTCATCTTTGCGCCTCCTGCCAGTTTCAAACATTGTGTTTTATTTGATA
The DNA here is from genome assembly GCA_023566465.1 of Cottus gobio. NCBI lineage: Eukaryota > Metazoa > Chordata > Actinopteri > Perciformes > Cottidae > Cottus > Cottus gobio. The sequence goes on from CM042225.1 coordinate 2,491,221, forward strand.
ACATTTCAATTCATTTGGCAGACCATCCATACATCTTTCCATCCTTCCATCCTTCCATCCTTCCATCCATCCATCCTTCATCCTTCCATCCGTCCCCTTTAATCCAAGTATAATTGTCTATGTTTAAAAAAGCAATTAAAAGAGGCCCCAAAGTAAAGAGCAGGTGGCTTGATGGCGACCGGCTTGGTCGATCAAGCCGAGCCCGTAATCTCATATTGGAGGATGACTAAAAAAAAGTAATTTCCATTCTGAATTCCTCCTGAAAGTAGATCCTTTAAGCTTTCAAACTAAACACCGTCAGCTGATCTCATCCCTCTGCACCTGTTGTACAAGTTAACATCCAGGATGTAAGTGAGACCATGTGTTCCTTTCTTCCATCCTTCCATCCATCCATCTTTCCATCCATCCATCCATCCATCCATCCATCCATCCATCCATCCATCCATCCATCCATCCATCCATCCATCCATCCATCCATCCATCCATCCATCCATCCATCCATCCATCCATCCATCCATCCATCCATCCATCCATCCATCCATCCTTCCATCCATCGTACACGGGATGTGTGGGCCAAGATAAACTCTGGAGTCTGGTGTTCATTATTCTGACCACAGGAAGTGAGGCACATCAGGCGTTACACTTCTATTTCTTTTTTTCCATCCATCCATCCTTCCATCCATCCTACCATCCTTCCTTCCAACCACCCTTCCATCTATCTATCCTACCATCCTTCTATCCACCCATCCATCCTTCCACCATCCATCTTTCCATCCTTTCATCCATCCATCCTTCCATCCATCCATCCTTCCATCATACCATCCATCCATCCATCCATCCATCCATCCATCCTCCCATCCTTCCATCCATCCTTCCATCTACCACCTTTCCTTCCATTCTTCCATCCTTCCATTCATCCATCCTTCCATCTACCCATCCATCCATCCATCCATCCATCCAACCATCCTTCCTTCCAACCATCCTTCCATCTGTTCATCGTCCATCCATCCATCCTTCCATCGTACCATCCTTCCATCCATCCTTCTATCCATCCATGAAATGTGTGAGACTCATCCCTCCTTCCAGGGAAAGCTGGATCAGGTGTTACATTTCCTTCTTTTCTTTCATGACTTGAACGCACCACAAACCCAGGGGGTTGATCCACAGAAGTGTTTACTGGAATGACCTTTCAACATTCCTGGGTATTGAAGTTCATATTTCTCAGCTGCCATTTGGATTCGCCAAATCTCTGAAGATGCCCGGGGCCCGAGAGCGGCGAGGAAATAAAAATAAAATCCTCAGTGACATTCAGTTGTGCGTTAATACAATGTTAATTAATTTAATGCCGGTCTCAGCTCCGTCAGGGGGAAGATTTCAATTTGCTGGATATTTAATGAAATGACAACGCAATTGTTTCATTTTTCGAGTCCGTCAATCAAGAGTTTCATAATTGCCGCTCGGGCCAGAAAAAAAAAAAAAAAAAAAATAATCACTTATAGTGTCTCTGCAGTTGAAACATGATCTAAAGCTGAAATAGTCTCTCAAACTTTTTTACGCTTTAAGCTGATTATTCAGGACCGGGAACGGCTGAGTGCAAGAGTGGCGTAAGCTTAAACCACCACATTGCAAATATTACAAAAGACATCCAGATAAGCATCAAAGCCACAATCAGCATCCAGACGGCATTTGCAGTGACACAAGTGTGTGTGTGTGTGTGTGTGTGTGTGTGTGTGTGTGTTACCCTGGAGTGATGGCGGCAGGAAGGCTCCATCAAAGGGCCGATGTTTCAGAGATGCCTCTTGACATCCTTCCCCTGGTGATTCATCCACGACCATCAGCCAAAAGCCCGTCTGCACTTTTTGAAACGAGCGCCCCTCTTTTTTATGTTTTTTTTGCCACTCTTAAGTGGCCACGCGATCGACAGGTAGTAATGAAACGGTGATGAATCGCAGCCTCACAGCCGCTACACAATCGATAGCACGCAAACACAAAGTCCGGCCTCCGATTTGTCCTGGTGAGACAGTGTCGGATGATGGATGAGGGGGAGGGGGGGATGGGTGCAGCTCGGATGTGGGGGGAAGAAAACAAGCTAAATCTCTAATTGAGTTATGAACAGCAAATGTTTTCTTTAAATGATTTTGTTTTTGCACCCTTGACATGTACATTTATTAACTTCCAGCCTCCAAAAGAAACCATGAATCTAAAGTTTTTAGAGTTTTTTTAGAGTTCAACAGACTCTTGCAGATCGGATGCAGCTGCGTCCATATATGTACGTGTCCTCACATGACACCATATATAGGCGTGTCCACACTTGACACCATATATGTACGTGTCCCCACATGACACCATATATAGGCGTGTCCACACTTGACAAAATCAGGAAATGTTGTGTTTTAATCAACTTAGGACCCGGTTTCCCTCTTCTCTTCCCATTGCTCCCATCTCTAATAATAATAATAATAATAACAATTCTGTCTGCACCTCACTGACATCCAAACCTAATGACAGGCCGCCTCGGCCACGCGGTCCGGCTGATCGGATCCCAAATGGGAGCAAGATCCTCCGATCTCTGAGAAAATCGCAGATTTGTCACGTTAACGCGCCACCAGGACTAAAGTGGGACCGGGAACCGGGAAAGTGTCTTTAAGAGTCTCTGCAGGATTTCCAGAGTATTCAATCGATGTGTGCTTTTTTTTATTTATTTTTTTATATCTCGCTCTCAATCAGTCAGACTGCTGGCTAATCGATACTGGTAGAGGGCATTAAAACTCACTCGGTGTGTGTTTGTGTAAATCCCTGGAAAAGGAATCTTCTCCTCCCTAATTCCCGCTCCTTATCTCTCCTCCCAGACGCCCATCAGTGTCACACGTTTGAAGATATACGACCTCGATAGTTAACGACTTTTAACAGCGCCTCCCGACTTAACGCTCTCCAGAAACGGCTTATCGGGGCCTCCGCCGGCTTCACGCTCACCGCTCCGTTTATTATATTTTGCAGATGTCCGACATTTTCACGGAGGTCGGCGAAACAATGAAACACACAAAGAGACGACGCGCGAGAGGCGTGATACCCAGCTCCTCGGTGATTGATGTGCCATCGTGTTGAAACCGTGTTTTTCTTCTTCTTCAGTGGCGATCAATGCAGCGATTATGAATTAATACTTTTTAATCACATGAGCTGCCAGATTGTGATCCAAATGCACGAGTGACGAGGCCCAAATTATGAGAGGAGACGAGCAATCGTGACCTGATTGACCCACTTTTTTTGACACACACACACACACACACACACACACACACACACACACACACACTGCTCTTTCAGGGGACTTCTCACTCCCACATCTTATTTTGGAATCGTTTCGCTGCAGCTAAACTTAATGCGCTGATGCTGATGTAAGCAATATGTCTGCCGCCTGGTTAATGCATGCGAAATTAGAACACATTGAAATGTGCCGGACACACAAAGCAGAAGCAGCACGCACACAACGAGGAGACGGGACTACTTCTTGGACTGTGCAGATAAAGTTTGCCGCTCCGCCGCCAGATAAGATTAATTCCACCGGCCCGGAGCCGCTGGCTGAGGCCTGACCAAATGTCCCCCTGTCTGTGTGTGTGTGTGTGTGTGTGTGTGTGTGTGTGTGTGTGTGTGTGTGTGTGTGTGCGTGAAACTGGGACTGAAATAACTGAGGACCATAGCCCAGGGCTGCTCCATGCACGCACATAAACACACAACAATAAATCTGTTGCTTTCTATCAGCAGCAACGTGGAAAGAGCAAGAGGCACTAATCTGAGAGAGAGAGGGAGAGAGAGAGAGAGAAAGAGAGGATGATGCACCCTGAAACT